>JAVJAQ010003674.1:6812890-7412890 GCA_032362365.1 Zygogramma bicolorata | reverse complement strand
ACTCATGCAACCTTCTTTTTTAAATCGATCGATTACTCACCAAGAATTAGCGTCATAGAGTAATGAAGTTTAAAAATCAATAAAAGCTCAGAAAGATTGAAACTAACGAATACATCGCTGGAAATCGATCTTGATTTGAATCCATCTCTTACATTTCTCAGAACTTCAGGAGTTATTCGTCGGCATTTGGCGATAATTCTTTGTTGCAGTTCTCGGAGAAATGTAAGAGATGGCTTTCAATCAATACTCGCTATTATTGTATGGGAGCTAATGGAGGTAATTTCCAGCAATACATTTGTAAGTATCAATCTTTTAGAGCTTCTAATGATTTTTCAACTTTTGAACTTTTTGATGCGATTTCTTGCTAAATAATCGATCAACTTTGAAAAAAGAAAAAAGGTTGTGTAAGTCATGAAAACCCCTTCCAAATTCCGAGTCAGTTGACGCCTCGTCCCATTCGAAAATATGTGGGGGCTGCTACCCCTAGCATTGGGCTAAAGTTTCACGAATTATTTTTGCATGAGATTTTCGCACCAACAGTTTTCGAACAATGAAATGTGTATTTCGTTTCGCGTTACCATGGCAACTATTGGCAACTCAGGTAGTTTATCGGAATTCTTTCCCCGCATGGGTTACCTACAGCGATTTATAATGGACGTTTTCTGACATAAGCAGAGAAAATGTTGTTTGACATAACATGTCACTTACCCACTATGAGCGGAAGTAAACAAAATTTAACGTTTGAATACGGCACAAGATCAACTTAGCAGACTGATGAAAATACAATATTCATCCACATCTTTATTTACGAGCCACTGATACTGACACTCCATTATCAACTGAGGTCGGTATTACAAGTGAAAACATTTATTTTGCCGAGTGTTACGGGGGTGCAAATTTTCCTCAGGACATGCTGTGGTATGATTCATTTCCTTTAAAAAGGAGTCTACACCACCCCTCGTAATCTGCAGCTTCAAACCACTGCTTGATTAGCTTAATTGCAACAGATAAAAATATCCGGAAGTAGGTACTGAAGAAAATTTAATACGCCAATACTTGAAATTGAGACCTAATAACGAGGCCGTTATTTCCAAGACGTTTTCCCGAGTGCGGCATTGTCTCGCCTGAAATATTTTCCGCTTTCTTTCAATCTTTTGCGACAGCAGAAAATCCAGATCTCTCGACTCGAAGGCCATCCGAGATGAATATGGTCGATTGCCATTTGAACGAAAAAGGAAACTCGTTTCATATTTTAAATCCTGTCACGTTGATACGCACTAGATTCATGAGCTGAAATGTGGTTTTGTTTTCCACAATCTTTGCTTTCGTGTCACATAAGCATGATGAAAACCGTACATCGTAGTTGTTACAATATTGGCACGCAATGTATTCAACCCTAAGTACTGACTGCATTATCGTGAAACAAAGAAATTGCGTCACCATATTATTTGTTGTATGAGGATCGATACTAACACCCAGATTTATTTTATCGAGATGTATAATTTTCCTTCAGAAGTAGTCGTTTCTAACTTGATAAAATCACTCGCCCTCAATTATTCCAAGAGAAAGTTTGGGCAATTCAATTTGAAGAATTGGAAATAATCATGAGCATTTGGTCTAATCGGGTGGCTTATGATTCTAGAATATTTTTGGATTTCAGTGAAAAATACTAGTATTCATTGTACACCAGAATGGAATCCCAGATTGACATCCAAATTGACCCTAAGTGCCAGGCCATTCAGGAATCACAGGAAACGAAAAAGATGAACTGATATCAATCACATCTAAAGTGTTTCGCTCTCATTGAAAAATTCAATTGAAGAAAGTTTTCCCAGAGATCAATAACCCTAACACCAAAGTGATATTCTTCCACTCGACGCGCGTTTCGCTAACAAGGTTAGCATCTTCAGAAGAAATTTTGTTGAAAAATTAATCAGTATAATCGATAATAATATCAATATCACATTGGTAATAATACAAGGAACGTGAAAATATCTTCCAAACAAAAAAACAAAAAACCTTGGATAACCACTGCTTTGCTTAAATCAGTTAATACCAAAGAGAAGTTATATATGGCATTCAAAAAAGACCCTGATAACGAAATTCTGAAACTAGAATATAAATCTTACAATACCAAATTGAATCTTCTGATAAGAAAATCGAAAAAAGAATACATCAAAAATTATATAGACAAAAATGAGAATTCAGCAAAAAGTTTATGGAAATGTGTAAATGAGGTTTGTAATAAAAATAAAACAGAAACTCAAATAGAAAAAATAACATTAAAAAAAGAGATCATTTATGATAGAGCTTCAATAGCTGATGAATTTAATAAGCATTTCAGCGAATTGGGTAAAATATATGCTGATAAAATTGAAAATCCGATTGATTTCGAAGAGAACATTCGTCGAACGAATAATACATTTTTTTTAATTCCAACAACGGAATCAGAAATTCTTGAAACTATCGGAAGTTTAAAACTCAAGAAATCTCCCGGGAAAGATAACATAAGAGCCGAAACTCTTCAACAGATATCGGTTTATATTGTTTCTCCTCTGTGCTATATCTTCAATAGATGTTTTGAACATGGTTACTTTCCAAAATCCCTGAAAACTGGAGTTGTTAAACCCCTTTTTAAAAAGGGGGATAAAAGCATAATGGACAACTATCGACCGATATCTTTAATATCAACTCTATCAAAAATAATAGAAAAACTCTTGAAGAAAAGGTTACTAAAATTCCTGGATGAGAATGATATAATCTCTGAAAGTCAGTTTGGTTTTAGAGCAGGAAGATCAACGGATGATGCTATCAGTGCCTTAACGTCTTTGATTTATGAAGCAGTGGATAAAAGAAAGCCAGCCCTGTGCATATTTATCGACCTCTCTAAGGCTTTTGATACGGTGTGTCATAAAATATTGATGGAAAAGTTAGAATTATACGGAATGAGAGGCAAAATCTACGATTTGCTGAAAAGTTACCTCTCAGATCGCCAACAACAAGTTGACGTTAATGGTACAATGAGCATCGCAAGAGAAGTGACATATGGAGTACCTCAAGGAACTGTTCTTGGTCCAATTCTTTTCACTCTCTATATCAATAGTTTATTGAAAATGGATACAATAGGAACGATAATCAGTTTCGCCGATGATACTGCTATTTTTTATCAAGAAAATACATGGGCCTCACTAAAAGAGAAGGCAGAATCGGATCTGAGAATGATAAAATCCTGGTTTCAATGCAACAAACTTACGTTGAATATACAAAAAACACAATACATGCCATTTACCTCGTATGTGACAAATTTACCAGACCTAGGAGACCTCAAAATCGATGAAGATACCGTAATACCAGAAACCAAATCAGTCAGATACCTCGGAATAATAATAGATAGGCATTTACGATGGGATCTTCAAAGAGATTATGTAACCAAAAAAATTCCAGGGTTTTTGGGTCGTTTTCGGTTTTTGAAAGATTACTTAGATATACATCACCTGAAGATCTTATATTTTGCACTAATCCAATCTCAATTGACCTACGGTATTTTGGGCTGGGGTGGGGTGCATGACAACTACCTCAATAAAGTGGATGTTGTGCAAAAATGGATTTTACGAATAATTTACAATAAAAAAATGACATCCTCCAGCGAAGAACTATTCAAAATTAGCAAAGTGCTTGACACACGACAGCTTTTCTCATTGAGAATTTTAACACATATTCATAAGAATAAAGCAGAAATGCCACGTGTCAATCACACTTATGGTACAAGACATAAGCAAACATGCATACAAGTACCAAAACGGGACAAAACTGTACGACAACGCAACTACCGTTTTATAAGCGCAAGGTTATTCAATGCCTTACCAACGAATTTGAAAACAATAAGAAATTATAATACCTTTAAAATGAAAATAAAATATTGGCTACTGAACACCAACAGAACAACGATCAGAGACATGATAAACAACAAAACCATATAGAAAAATAATAATAATAAAAAAAAAAACTCGAGTTTCACCAAGCATATACATAAGCCTTAACATTTTTAATCCACTTTTCAATGATTGCTGAGTGTTTCAATTAATTGAAAGCATATACATGAGTTTTAACATTTTAACATTTTATTCCACTTTTCAATGATTGCTGAGTGTTTCAATTAATTTGTTTTTTTTAGCTTGTTTTTAATTAATGCTATCCTGTTTTTTATTATTGTTGTACTTATAATAATTCTTTTTGATTGTGTGTATCGAGAAAGCAACTTTATCACGTACAAGCTGTACTCATACAGCTTCTGTGATTAAGATGTTTATTCGCTTATTCTACGTATGATATATATTTATATTTATAACTCTCTCTGAATAAACATTATTCTATTCTATTCTATTCTATAACAAAAGAAGTCCATCTAGGACCAAAAACTTTGCAGGTAGATTAGATAATCGGGAAACTGACCCATGGCCTGATTCACTGCGACCCTTTCAGATCTATTGTGATGCTCCTTGGCTGTTAGAGTTCTTTGTCTAGCTTGATCTCTTTAATGAGACTCCATAGCCTTGACACTGACTCCTTCATTGAGCTAGCAGCCTCTGGTTTCTCCTTCCCGCAATTTGCTATCGCTTCGCATTCACAGAGCACATGCAATGCGGTTCCTTCCTCTTCTTGACAGAACCTGCATTGGGTTTCTTCTGTCAGACCAATATTGCTCATATGTTTTCTGAGCCGGCTATGCCTCGTTGGTAGACCCACCACTACCCTTACAACCTTACGGTTGTGGTTCAGCAGGTCTTCCGTGAATCTGGGCGCTCGTTCCTTTATGAACTCTTTCGCCTGTCTCATTCCAGGGAGCTTATTCCACCAATCTTTCGATTCTTTTTGCATCCATGAATTCATGGATGTCTTTATGCTTGCTTTCGCTACCCCGCAGAAGGGTTCTGGGCCGATCATAGCCTTAGATGCGTCTTTACAGGCTAGAGCATCGGCCTCCTCTTTGCCCTTGTGACGCTCATGTCAGGGCACTCATGCTAGAGAAACCCTATTTTGGGTACTCCTTGAGTGCGCTCAGACAGCTTCCCGCCAATCTAGAGTAGGTTTGAAATGAGCTGAGCGCCTTAATTGCCGCCTGGCTGTCGGAGAAAATGGCAATGGTTTCATTTACGAACTTCTGCCTGTTTATTTCTCCTATACAGTGTTCGATAGCCGCTACTTCTGCCTGGAACACAGTTTCATTATGTCAGAGGCTGAGTGCGAGTGCTCTGGGCCGATCACCGGCTTCCACTCCTTCTTGGGTCTTCGAGCCATCTGTATACCAAGTTTCTTCCGCTTTAACCGGTGGGCCATTTTTCCAGTCCTCTCTACTTGGTATGATGATTTTGAAAAGATATTTTTGAAAGTTGTGCTGCGGAACTGTGTTATCCACGGATCTGCCTTCAGTTCATTGTACATTTTCAAGTATTCTCTCCCATGTGACTGGCTGATTGGAGTGTGCCCTTGCATTAGCCTGTGTGCCACCAGTCGAGCTTCTTTTTGTATGTAGATGTGCAGTGGTGGAAGTCCATGTAGGACCTCAAGAGCTGCAGTTGGGGTAGTTCTCATGGCTCCCGCGACACTAAGACACCCCCACCCTTGTATGCCACCTAGTAGGCTAGCCGTACCCGATTGCTTTGCTCTTGTCCACCAAGTCACTGCACTGTATGTTATCATGGGTCTCACTACCCTTGTATACAACCAGAGTGTCATTTTCGGGTTTAGTCCCCAGATTCTCCCGCACATTCTTCTGCAGATTCCTAGGGCCATCTTGGACTTATGTGCTGTTTTTTGGATGTGGAGGTTCCATGTTAGCCTGTATTCGAAAGTCACCCCTAAGTATTTTACTTCCGTGGCAAAAGGGATCTCCACTTTATTGAGTAGTGGCTGGTTTTAGTCCTCTCATCACTCTTTTCCTTGTGAACAAGACGACAGTGTTTTTTTGGGCATTCACTAAGAGGCTCTCATGCCTGCACCATCTTTGCAGGTAGTGACTGCACTAGTTCATTGTCGAGAAGTTAATTAAAATATGTAGCAGTAACAAACAAAGTTTATATCGGGCCAAAAAACTTCGGTTGAACCCTCATACACAGAGAGACTCGATTGTCTTTGTCCATTTCCAATGGCCTTTGCTCACAAGGTAGAAAGGTACATCCGAATTTTCTCTCAACGGGAGAGTTCACCCGATTTGAAAATCAGGCCTTCTGCAGCATCTGCAGAAATAACATTTTTTCAACTTACAGTAATGAAATGAAAGCAAAGGAATCGTTTGGAGGTTGTTACCTGTGAGTAAATAATGCACACAAAATCACTTTTGGGATTGAAGGGTGACTTGTGTTATCAGTTTGAGCTATCTACAAAACTAATCAAAACTATGACCGCTTTCAAAAGATAGTTTATAGTTAATACTTATGATGAGTGGTTCTCCTTAACAAATTGTGCTATGCAGACATTTTTTCTATACAGTCGGAACAAGGAAACGTATTTCATTTGAAATGGATTCGTTCAAAATTTGAATAACCCAGAGATTTTATTTCTTAGTCTTAGATTCCGATTTGTTTTGTTCAGTTTTATTTATTTTTTGATTTCAGATTTTTTTACACAGATGGGTTATAAGTACCAGTCAGTGGGGCTTTCGCATTTGATTAGTGTTGATTTCATATCTGATAATCTATATTTCTTGATATATTTTTATTTTGAGAATTAAAAAGAACACCAAATGTGATTTCATACCACGAAGGCTGTATTTATATAATACTCAATTATATATTGTTGTTTTTTATTTTCTGTTCATTTTATGATGGAGTTTTATTTTCAATTTCAACAGTTGTGATATGTTATATTGATTTCTCCTGTTCATTTGTTAGTAGCCTTCATTTATTTGATAAGAATTATTGTGATATTTGAATTGCTTCGTTCACCTCTGAGCTCATACCCTGAAGAATGTGGATTTGAATCTGCTGAGGGTTGATGAATTTTTTTTTGCCAAATGTCAATGCCTGCAATTTTTGTTTCAGGTTGACTGAATTGGCCGAGAGGACGTGGAATGTGATCAAAGTAACTGCTTATAGTTAGTGATGTTCGATACCAAGACCACTTTACGGAGTAACGCATTTCTTTCTAGATATTTCCGAAATCTGCAAGATTGTATTTTTTTCGGAATATGTCAAAGCATTCTGAATAATCTAAACTTGATGAATTTGGTTTGTCGAGAAATCTGAGGCAAATACACCAAATCTCGAAAGGCGACCGAAATTCTTTCAAAATCAAAAAAAAAGAACCAAACTCGACAAGTTTATGCCAAATTAAATTCCACCCATACAAAAAATGCAATAATTGAAATAGATGATAGTTCGTAGTCACTTTTCCATTTTATTCTTGAAAGATATTGTTATTGTGTACTATGTCTTTTCAACAAAAGTTTGGCTGTATTCCGTATATCACCGCTTGTGTCATTATCTTTGTACATAATTTCTCATATATTTATTGTAAATAGCGCCGTCATATATCTAAGACAAATTGTTGAAGCATAAAAGTTTGATTGAATTCTATTTACTGAATATTTATGAAAATTCATACAATGTTTTGTTCTATTGTTCTCGAAAATATCTGGCTGTTATATTTTTAATACTATTCAAATCATGAATTGAAGCTTGGATGCTGTATTGCTGTTGAATTTTTGGACCAGATTGACGTTCAGTGGGATGGGTTCTTGTGTGGAGTGGTTGTTGATTCTGATCAATCGGAGAATTTTCAACTTATATCATTTGAAACATTAGACGTACCTCAATTCATTTGGTATAGAATCGAAAAGTGTAGAGTTGGATAATTTGAATCGAGGAGGAATGTTATAAATTTCTTTTCTAACCATTTCCAAGCTAATTGTAGGAAACTTCGAATCATAATTGATGATTTCCATCGTATAATCTTTTTTTCCTCATATTTCGTGAAGTCTGATAGTGATGAGTGTCAAATAAATTAATTTTTCCGAATACTTTCACAGTTTTCCGCCTATCCAGTGAGCTCTGAATCTTCTTCAGAGCCTGGTCAAAATAGCTTATTTTCAAGATATGTGGACTTGCCTTTCTTTCATGTCGTTTGTCAATTCGTATTACACGAAATTGTAGCCAGCGATGAACAAATGACGTCAACTATGTGGATATCGTATGATTTTTGAATAATTGAAACAATCACTCTTATTCAATCCATTCTGGTAGTAACTTAGTTCGTATCCAGCTGCGCGCTGGTCATAACATAATATAAAAAAGCCTACAGGTGACAGATTTCAACACAGAAGAACACATAGGTATAAAATATATATGTGTGTGGGACTGTACTTCACAGCGGTTGCTGTACAAATGAACTGTACAAGAGAGGGATTTGAAAACACACCAAATAGAAACACTGCCAATATAGACGAATTTGCACGCACCATTCTAATTTTTTTGATGACGATGAAGATGAAAATGAAAATAAAAATGTTGAATTCAGTAGCAGTAGATGATGACAAAGTCTCACTTGAGCTGAGGTTTTCTATAAAATGGACATTGTTTTGATCTCTCATAATTCAGTGGATTCAAAATGTCTCGATGAAATATCAAAGAGGTTCAAATCAATGGAGAACGCACAATAGACCTGCAAAGGTCGCGGTGTAGTAGGCTGTTCAGCACATAAGCCCCATATTTCAATCTTTCAATTTTAATCAATGGAGAAACTGAATATCAAGTTATATTAATTTGAAAGTTGTGAAAAAATCCCAGTTTCTTTTCATGGTCATAATAGATAACGCACTAGCACGTTTCGCCAATAGAGGATATTTAAAACTGTAGGGTGTAATTTTTTTCCTGAATATGCTAACATTGTTTGAAGTACTTTACAGGGTGAGAAAACGATCAGAGAGTTATGTTAATCGACTGAGGGGCGGTTTTTCAATCGAGCACTTGGATTTTCCGTTAAACACTTAGCTGACAGCTAAGTTTATCAGTAGTAGATTGAAAAATCGGTGCATAGAGGGTCGAAAATATGATGAAGATCAAATAATCCAATACTTTCAAGAGATTCCATTCTGAAAATCCACATAAACACGTTTCAGGTGAGTTGATAGCTAGCTTATTTACACTACGAAATGACTTCGAAAATACTTGGAAATGCCCTAAATCCCATTTTGACTTCAAACCGAACAGGTCTAATCTATTTATCAATCAGTTAGGCAACATTTTTATAAAACTTCTTGCATTACAGTTCTTCAAAACTGGAGTAGATGGCAATTCTCAAAATGAAATGGTTTTTCTTCTATGAGCGAATGTTGACAGATCCCACTAATAAATGACAGTCAATGTTTACAATTCTCTTGAAAAAATGCACCATGTTTTTAATGCGACAGTTACAAATGCATAATCGAAAACTATTGCAGCTAAAAACGTACCGATTCGAACTCATCATACTGAACTCATTTGGAAATTAGGCACCACACAATAATTGATTTTCAATAGTTGTGCCACACCCATCGACACCAACGTTTCACACAGAATATAATAGGTACCCTAGGCTTCGTTTCATTGTTCAACTTCAGGAATATCATTCACATTATATTTGAGTTCCACCGATAACTTTATTATATACACAGTTGAAATAAAAATATATAGAAAAATTCTATTTTGAAGTTTTATTGATCATCCATCGTAGATAATTGATGCACCATCGATTGTCAAAGTTATTTTTGGAATGACTTTGAAAGACTCAGATTCAAGTCCGATGAACTGGTGAGGGGAAATTTGAACTGCTCTATATTCTTCTATTTGCTGATATGTGAAAATATCACATTAAATTAATGTGTGCTCGAGATGAAAACTGTATAAAATATTTTTTTGTGTATTGTTTGAACGTCATTATTTTGTGGTGGATCAACATTTGTTTCGTAGTTTTCTGGGTTTATAACCTACGACAATCTGAAAAATAAGAATTGATATTGAAATCTATACAAGTGTAGAAGGGCAGATTTTCAATCTACCCCGAAAAGTTGCTGCGTCTATTGAAACATAATTTCATACTTTGAGCAAATTTGAAAAAACTGCAATGAAATCTTTAAGATGTGATGATAAGGGAAATGCTACAGTTATCATGGACACAGATGAATATGAAAACAAAATGATTCAATTGATCGAAAACACCACATATGAGATACACAACCAAAACACATCTGTAACATCGAAACGAGTGTACAATAAACTCAGACAAGACCCAACAAAAGCCATTGAACAGAAAATATACTGAACATTACTGAAATATAAAGACACACTTTCAAAAGCAGAACACACACAACTGATTAATCATTATAGTAAACCAACCCATTTTTATGGCTTACCAAAAATACACAAACCAAATAATCCTCTTAGACCCATCGTAAGTTCCATTGACCGTGCTGGGTAATCTGAAGTTCGTCAGCTGGTTAACGGAAAGAACAATTTTAGAACAACACAATTTTAGAACAAACAATCTCCATGTCAAAAAACTAGCAAGATACATACTCCAAATATTGAAACCTCTATCAGGTAATGGTGATAGTTTCATAAAAAAGACTTCATATCTAATTGAAAAGTTAGATCAAATTGACAAACAAACTGAAGACATGTTAGTAAGTTTCGATGTAGAAAGTCTTTTCATCAACGTTCCTTCGAACAAAACTTTAGAAATTGTCAAATCAAAAATGATTTTTATCAATAAGAATTTTGGTATGGCTATGGATTCACCACTTTCTCCAATTCTCAGTAATATTTATATGGAGTATTTTGAAGATTCGTTCAAAGAAAGTTATTCAAACGGTTTAAAGGTGTGGTGGAGATATGTTGATGATGTTTTTGCTCTATGGAGTCATGGTCAAAATGAACTTGACACATTTTTGGAACATATTAACAAACAAGAACCAACAATAAAATTCACATTAGAAACAGAAAATAACAATGAACAGCCATTTCTAGATGTAATGATAAAGAAATAGACACGCCATGTAGATACAAGTGTATATCGAGAGAAAAGTCATACCAACAGATAACTTCACTACACCTCAAACCACCACACAAGTGTCAAGAAAGGTATAGTAAAATGCCTTTATGATAAAATTGTATGTAACTCACAAGAAAAAATCAATGATGAGATGAACTTCATAAAATCGGTATTGAGAGAAAATGGATATCCAGAAAAATTCATAGAAAAAACTTTGACAGAAATTGGAAATCCGAACACTGTCCACAATGAAGACATACAACCTACACAAAATACACAACCTGTATCAAACATTATACCTTATGTCCCTTGTTTGTCTGAAAAGATAAAACGGATCGGCAACAGGTATAATATTAGAACAACATTCAAAACAACAAATACTTTAAGATCAATACTCACACATACAAAACCAAATGACCCAATAGAAAACACAAAAAATTGTATTTATCAAATTCCTTGTTCGTGCGGTCAAAAATATATCGGTGAAACGTCTCGACCATTGGAAGTGCGGGAGAGTGAACACAAGATGTACATCAGGAACAGACAGATAGGTGGTTCTGAAGTATCAGAACACATTCTTACTGCCGATGGACGGGTCGTCTTGCTACGTCGAATTCTTCCCACGTCGAATTCTTCCCACGTCGAATTCTTCCTACGGCGAATTCTTGCTACGTCGAATTCTCCCTACGTCGTATTCTTTCTACGGCGAATGTCATCCCCTCCATTGACGTCATTGAAACACGAACGTTTACGATGATGGTCCATACACCCCATTGTGGACAGTTCGCCGTAGGAAGAATTCGACGTAGCAAGAATGAATTCGACCTAGGAAGAATTCGACGTAGGAAGAATTCGGCGTAGCAAGAATTCGACGTAGGAAGATTTCGACGTAGGAAGAATTCGTCGTAGGAAGAATTCGACGTAGCAAAAATTCGACCTAGGAAGAATTCGACGTAGCAAGAATGAATTCGACATAGGAAGAGTTCGCCGTAGGAAGAGTTCGCCGTAGGAAGAATTCGCCGTAGGGAGAATTCGACGTAGCAACATAGCAACTACTATAAAATTATATTATCTGTACGGTAACCTAAGTTTTCGTGTTATTTATGATCTCTGAAATGTCATTTTCACAAATGCTGCTGAAAAAAAAGGAGACTTGCTGCCTTTGAAAAAATAGTGGTAGAGTAAATCGTCCTCTTCAGCTGATGCTGAAAGTTGATCAAAATATTTTTTATTTTTTTTTTAAGGAAATTTTTTTGACCGCATATTTTTCAGTACTTTTCATACAACTTTCTACGGGGAATTATTCAATATTATCAACGTTTGCTTGAAAGTAGTTGACAATGTTCCTTGCTGAATGGTTAATGGTTTGGATTTTCATTGTCTATATTTTTAACTCTATTGAAACCTGTTGCTAGGAAAGGAAGGATTAAAATACAAATCGAGTGGGAAAATCAAATAGAATTCAAATTTTTGGTCGATAATGAAATAAGGGATTGATTGATGAGAGAAAATACTGTTGTTACAAAAAATCGAGATATCGAATATGAAAATGAGTCAAAAAAATTTAAATAACGAAATGAATGAAATAATATTGTGACAAGAAAATTGAGATATCGAATATGGAATACCAGTCAAAAAATATGAATGAAGGAATCGGATGAAATATTAAGAAAAAATGTTGAAACAAAGTTTCAAGTTGAGTGTACTCACGACGTTTCGATTGCTGGTATCCGCAATCGTCTTCAGGTGATTCAATATTATGTTTGGGGTAATTATTTCTCCTTCTTTGATTGCCGAATTGATGAGGTTTCTGGGAAGTTTGTTAAAAACATTCAAGGGCATCGTTAATAACTTTTTACATGTTTTTTATGTTGTCGCCAATCCGTGGTATTTTTTATTATCAAAGAAAATAGGTACATATCTTTATAGGAGCATTAATATCAACTGATTTAACATCTTTATTTTCTCATCATTATTATTAGTAAGAGATGCCATGTGACTCAGATTATTTCTGGATTGTTATAATATAACGTTATTCAGTTATAATTTTTTTTTTGTTAGAAATAGCCGAATCAACTTCAAAGTTACAGTGTATACAGGAGTAATCCAAAATACAAATGTTTTCAACATTATTTTCAATACTACCGATTACAACATTAGTGCGGATCAGATCAATTGAGGATATGAAATTTTAAGTGATGTTCGTAGACTCTCAAGTTGTTCCATCCACCAAAAACATTGGAGTCTCAATGTGTATCACCCAGTACGAATGATAGTTTTGTGTAAACATACCCAGACCTGATGAACAACAAAAAACCGATCAAAAAGTGTTGTGTAATATTGGATGCACCACTGCATTTCCAAAGGTATACCACACATTAGTTGAAAGGATTTATCTAGTCTAGTATAAACGGATGAGTCATAAATATCATAAACTGTTATTGTTTCGGAATCGAGTGTGGCGCCGTCTATGAAACCGTTTCCTTTACAATAACAACGAGGAAAGTAGGTTAGGTACAGGTGGTTGCAATTGGACTAGTCTGCTGAAATTCTGCGATGTACGCTGCACCGCATTTTGTAAGCGCCTACCACTGGCACGCGAATAAGCTGATTGCATATACAGGGTGTGTCACTCATCAAGATATAATTCGTGATGAAATACCTACATCAAAAACTTTTGGAATATTATTGAATAAGTTTTTTTACTGCAATACCGCAAATCTACATGAAAATGAGTTTAACTCCCCCTTCCTTCTCCTCTTATCCAATCAGGTTATTTCAGGACAAATTGCCCGAATAAGTCCATTCTTGATTTCGACCATTATCTTTTATAGTTCGAAAACCCTTTCTGTGGTGGATACATTTTTTTTCGTGTTTTTTTGGGTTTGTCACCTACCACAGTTGAAAAAAATTAGGATTTAATCTTGGAACCTATACAAGTGTGAAAGGGTAGACTTCTAGTCTACCCAAGTAGTTGCTGTGCTAATGGATAATGTTCCTCATGATTGAGGACAAAGGAAATTACCCAGAAACGTATTATATCGAATAATTCAAAATTAGGCACTACATGGAGTGATTAATTAATATTTTTAGAACACTTTGTTTGGATGTGGTTGACAATATCCCTTGCTGAGTGAATGAAACGAATAACATAACTGAAATACACAGTATAATAATCAAACCGTATCAATTTCATAATCAAGAAATAATGAAAAAATGATAATCGAGAAGCAATAACGAGCATCAAAACGTATCAAATGATTGGGTCAAACAATTAGATTGAAATGGAGCACTCAGATCTCAATGAGAGAATTTAAATGAATTTCATTCGAAAGATAATATTAGAAAATTGAAATAATCAAAAAATAATATTGAAATGAACATTAAATATCGAATGTAAAAGTAGTGAATATTGAAAATAGTAGAACCGAACAAAATGAAAGACAAAATCTGAAAAATTATTGAAAGCAAAAAGTTGTTTTCGTTCTATGAAAAAGTAATTATCGATTCTCTGAAAACAAATTTCCATCACAGTGGAAAGTTTCTCTTTATCATAATTGAGTAGTTTCCGAATAATAAAAACGTTTTTGTAGTAATCTGCGTAATGTAACATACTTATTAGTGTGAACAAATTAAAAAGATGTCGAAAAAGTTGAGCTATTTGCAAAAAAAATGAAAGTGTAAAAATGAATATTCAGTAAACATTTATTTTTATGCTGCACATATATTATAAAGAATATATTTGTACTCAAGTGAAAACTTTTTTCCGAATTGCATCTGTACCGAGACATGCTATGTTGCAAAAGTCGTGAAAAATCAGGTTTTTTGTGTTTCGATGATAATTTCTACATGGAACAAACATTTTTTCGATTGGGGAGCTCGATATTTACACTAGCATCATTTCTGATCTGAGTTGGAGTTAATACATGAAAACACCACCAAGAAATCTCATAATTCAATAGCAAGCAAGTCTTCCACTAAGTAACATTATGTCCAGGCGCGTACTTCGGTTTTAGATGGGGTACTTGGGTCCTTGGTAGCGGAAATGAGATTTTGATTTTGGGGTTGCCTAGTACAGGGCCGATCGCATTTTTTTGCGCCAGGTGCCAAACTCAAATGATCATAAAATTGTGATTTATTAGCTTTAACTTTTATTGAAGCAATTCCTTTATATTAGAATATACAAATTAAATTAACAGAATAAAAATTATCATTTATTCGAATAAACAAATCAATTTTCAATAAAACACAGGACATGACAAACAGATTGAGATACAAACAGAAATCTTTCGATTTCACCATTAGATTGATAACTTAACTTCCAGAACTTTTCATTGGATCCGAGATAGGATTAAATTAAGAAAATAATAGGCAATGAGTGAACATATTATGGAACAATTTCTACACGTACCGTATCTGGAGTGAAATCATAAGCTTCGAATGTGGGACTATCTTTGTTTTCAATGAGAAAGCGAATAATTTCATCATTGCTAATACCAAATTCATCAGAAACGGTGGGCAAATCGGAAAAACATTTTCATTCTCACCCCACCTTTTTTGGAGTGAAGTCATGAGCTTCAAAAGACAGAACAACTCTCTTACTTCAAATGAAACACCCTGTATATTTTCATTTTTTTAAACTCGGCATAATTTCGTTTCGACTTAATTTGAAACACATCATACCAAAAATGGACCGTTTTCAGGATATTCATTTGTTTGTTCAAGAAATCTAGAATTCCGGCCCTCGGACAGTTCCACATTCAGGAAAAAATATTGAATGACAATGTTCTCTGTTCAACGGTATTGGTTTGAATTCCCATTGTGTGGACTATTTACTCTGTTGACTGAGTTCGGCAAGTCTTTCATCGGAGAAACCAAAAGACCATTGAAAACAAGGATGGAAGAACACAATAGAAAAAACAACGATGAAAAACCACCAAATCAAGAAAAGCGACGAACCAATACAGCATTAAACGGACTGAAGCCAAGGTAAAAAAATCAAGACGGCTGACTACATTCTCAACAACGATGAGAACACTCAACTTGAAACCTGGTTTCAACATTTGTTCGTATTGATTCAAATTTATTCATTTCAGTTTTTGTTTGATTTTGCAATTTTTAATTCAATATTTCAGTTTTTCGTCACAAAATTGTTTTTTCAATTGATTTCAAATTGTATTATTCGACCAGAATTCATTTAATTTTTTTTTGTTTGGATTTGAGGGCCTTATTTGACGAGTTTTCATCCTTATTGCTCTTCGATTAATCTCTTGAATTTTTGACATTCACAAAAAACGAACCTAGAAGAGAATATTTGTGAAAGAGTTTCGAAACGGAAGCGGATTTGGTTTCCAAAACGTCAAAGATGAGGAATTTTCGTAAATATTAGTACTTGTATTTTTTTGATAGGCTTTGAGATATACAAGAAGTTGCTGAATAATAGAACATGTTCAATTCAGAAGGAACTATTTTCAAATAACACAGAAACTCATATGGGCAGATTGAAAATCTGCCCTACACTTGCATAGATTCCAATATCGATTCTAATTTCAGATTGTGGTATGTTAAGAACCGAAAACAACTACGAAGAAAAAAAATCAATTTCCGTTTTCAAAGCACATCGCAAGTACTTCTCTTCTATAAAGCTTTCTATATTATATTTCATTTTATCTTAATATATATAAATCTCGTGTCACGTCACAATGTTTGTCCTCAATGGACTCCTAAACCACTCAACCGATTATAATAAAATTCGCACACCATGTGCAGTTCGATCCAACTTGAGAGATAGTATAGTTTAAATCTCAAATTATAGTCGCAATTTTAATTTATTGCTAATTATTTGTCTGTTATTATTTGACAGTCACAATTATCTGTTAACTCCAAATGATTCTAACAGATGTCGATACCTTTCGACTGGGTTGAGTAAGTAATCAATAGATGGCGCTGCTGAGCCCATCAGTTGGCAGAACAAATTGAATCAAGATGTCGATACCTTTCGACTGGGTTGAGTAATTAATCAATAGATGGCGCTGCTGAGCCCATCAGTTGGCAGAACAAATTGAATCAAGAAATCCAGCTCGAAGAATCAGGACAGCAGAAGGTCATGCACAACCACAAATGGTTTAGATTTGGAAAATCCATTTTTTTCTCATGGGCAACTATATGTTGCGTGTTCACGTGTTGGGAAACCGTCGAATCTATTTGTGTTAGCTAAAGACAGGTTAACCAAAAACATTGTGCACCGATTGGTGTTAAATTAAAATGAAATTGATAGTATTTATAATTCATAAAAATAGATATTAATGTTTAAAAGTTTAAGACTGTCTGCCTTGCCTACCTCATTCATGAGTTTAAGCGTCACATGTTATTTACTGTATTATACTGTAATATACTTATATTTGTTATAAAATTAAATGGAAATAATAAATCTGATAAATTTTTATTTTGTACCTATTGATTTCTGCTTAATATCAAGTGTAAGAACATTTTAATTAATTGTGTTCAACGTACTTCCCCTTCAAATCTCAATCCAGTGAATTTGTATACCAACATCAACATTTTCGTCTTTGTTGTACTAAAGGGTTATAGTAGTAGAAAGTCAAATAAGGAGATCACCATATTTTTTTACAAATACCATCTGTGTGAAAAAGTATAGTGGACTCCGTGACTGATGTTCTCTTATTGTTCCTCTTAGATTGTTTACTATAATGTAATATAACAAAAACTTTAGCCACAGCAACGCGTGGCCGGGTCAGCTAGTATAATATATTTTTTCATTGTTTCAGTTAATATTTGTATTTTTGTGATTGATTTGAGCTATACGAGAAGTTACTGTCTAATAGGACGTGTTTCATTTTGATAATATTTGGTTGATGACGACAAGTTTGCTCGATGAAAATGTCTATGAGACAATTTGAGTCCATCGAAAATAAAAATATCTTTAAAATCTTACACTTGTGCACGTATGTCGGAATTAGCATTTCGAAAATATTCTGATGCCCAGGGTATTTGAAAAATATTTATGGTTACGATAGTTCCACAAGCATTGAATTATAAATAATTCAGCCTCGAAAATGAACAAAAATTCCATATATAACCCTCCTTTGATGATCTATTTTATTGAGTGAAATAAAACCGTTGGTACCCATTATTTATCTCACATTCTAAACTCATTATTGGTAACATATAACAAATGAAGAATATGAGTTCAACGGTGGATCAAATTGCCTTAAATTTTCAAAAAAATGTCTATTTATATAAGGTATCATTTGAACAAAAAAAAATAGTTTCACACTTTTTTATATCTACAAAATAAGTAACCGATTACGAACACCTTCATGATCATTTAAATATGTTTGGCTCAAAGGACGACTGAATGTTGCTAGCCTATTAATGATCCTCTTTAACAAGATTATTTTTTGGAGAACAGAGCATATCAATAAATATGAACATTTGCAAATTATTATTTCCATAATTTTCCAATATTTGTGTAACTGACTGAAATCTCACAGTATCCTGTATACCAGGTACAGCAAAATTACGAAAACTCTTTCGGCAAATATAACAGTGAAGTTCAAACATATCGTTGCGTCTTCTTCCATCATTTAATAATAATAATAATAATAATAATAATATCTTTTATTGTTCATCCGATGCATATATTTGCCATATACACACATGATATAGGATGGATTACATATAAAAAACATATGGATTCTGATGAACAAATGGCTTATTGGTTCAGATATCGAGAGGGTGAGCCTCCGATTCTGTTCTTCCACCAGTGCCGCGAGAATTTGAAAGATTGGTATAAATGGCTAGGAGAGAAGATAGAGAAGAAGATACAGCAGAAGAGGGAAAAAGGAGAAACGTGGGGGAGAGGAGAGAGAGAAAAAAAAAATCAGCTATTCAACAGATACTGCTTATATTTCATCTTAAATGCATGTGAGCTCATATTGACGCCAAGGAAACTTAGTTTCATCAAATTGTTGAGATTAGCAGCGATGTTGAAGGAAAAAGATCTTTTGAAAATTTCTTTCCGATGGGTTGGTAGTGTCATTCATCATTTCATCTCTTAATATTTAAATAGAGACATATTATCTTTTGCGATTTATCTCAATTGAGAAACCGTTTCATTGTAGTAATTAGAACCGTACAAACATGTCTTCTATTTTTACATTGCGAAATGTGGATGAATATCAAGGCCAAGGTTCAGTCCGTTCAGTATCACATATTTATATCCAAACGGTGATCTTGATTACACAAATTGTTTATGATATCATCGATATGAAAACCGAACATCTGTGATCTACATATTTAATGATAATAATTTCTTCAATCATCCGAACGTTCGATATTTCTTCAACGATACAAATGAAGCTCTGTCATTTGAGACTTTCCAATGGACCGTATCACGGAACCTTTTATTGCATGTGAAACATTAGCTTCGATAAACATAAACCATAAAAAAAATCGAAGTTTAAACTTCTTGACCTGTGATGCTTAAGGTCGAAACGGCAAATCTGATTACCATAAAACAGCAGAAACTTACAGACAAATGTATAGAAATACACCCTGTGACGATTTAACTTGAGAATGGGTTCAAATCTATAATGCAGGAAAATATCGAAATATGAAGACAGTTTGATATTTTCTCTAGGGAAAAACCATTTTATTTCAGAGTTAATTGAATGCTGATTTTGGCTCATTTTGTTTTGTTGAATTCGGTTGGGTATTGTCAGAAAACTTGCAGTCATTCGTATTTTCACTTGTTTCAATCAGAAGAGTTTCGAATCAAAAAATTCTGGTGCGTCTTACTGATTTTTCGGTAGCGCATTTGCCATTTCAACCATAGGGAAACCCAGAAAAACCTGCAGTACTACACTGGTTCAAGAACCAGCAGACATTGAAAAAAGTAATTACGTCCTAGCATCAGAATTCAGATACCAAAATATCTCAGATATCCCATAAAAAGTTCTTCTCTAGCCAAATTAGACTCTCTGATCAGTAAATGTGATGATTACATGTTCCATTTTTTTTTGTTAACGAGTTCAATATATTTGACATAAACAATCTTACTAGTTGGGTAACCCCTCAAAACATTGACTTATTACCTTGGTCTGCCAGTGTCAAGAACATCTATATGAGTTGCTTAGTTCAAGCTACACGTGTCCTTTTTTATTGGCGTTAATAATTATACTAACTTTTACTTACGTATGTTGTGAGCCATACATGTCCAGGAAAAATACTAAAATATGAATCTGGTATTCATTTTGAATTTGTGAATGCTATTACCAATACGTCAGAATTTAATGATGATCGCAGGTTCGAAAGTTACCAAAGACATGGTAGGAAGATTGTACTAGTCTGGTCGATATAGATAAAACTATCACAGATGAAATGATGGGCGGTATTTCAGATGACCAACGCATAGAAAAAAACTGCAGAAGAGGGGTAAATTAACCACGTTTCTTCTGTGCTTCATTTACTGCATGTTTTTGCGAAACTTTGAGTTATTGTGTGTTTGACAATAAATCTTGGGCAATATCCGAGACCATTACGCCGTTTCCGTATTTATTGTTTCCTAATGCCGAGTGTAATACGTCCGTAAAACATAGTGCTCCACATTCAAAACGCTAATGTGCGCTAACCGAGTAATATATTTCAGTAAATCTATTTCTGAACGAACATGAGGTTGGACTTTCAGATGACATATCCGAAAATAGCGTGAAATTAATTAGAAAATTACAATAATTTTTCAGATCGAATAAAGATAGTATATTGTATGCCTTTGTTTATTAAATTATCATCAATTTTTACATCACGTCTTTCTGAATATTTGCCATAGTGGAAATATTAGAACAAATTGGATCATTTTATTTTCTAAATAAAAAATAATAAACATTTATTCCAACACAACCATAGGCACTCCCAGGGATATCCCTGGGATGTAAAATAAGATTCTGACAAAATGGTTAAGGCTTTCGCGGCCGAGGTTTTCAGTATTACTACTTTTCTTCGAGTTTGAACGCCGCCGTTCTTTGGAATTTCTTCCTGACGTTTCGCTAGCGCGAGTGGCTAGCTTCTTCAGAGGCTCACTCATCTTGACTATTATTCCGATGACTGTCATCCACCCATTGAAATTTTTGCCAAGTCATCGTTAATATTATTGACGCTTATACCCCTCTGTATTTTCGTTTCTCGTGCTGATATGAGAACTCTGGAAGAGAAACTAGTATGAAGAGTACTGTCATCCGCAAAACTATACACTGAACAAGATGAGATTCCCCAGCAAATCATTGATATGAAGCAGAAACAAAGTGGGCGCCAGAACTGAACCCTGTTGGACACCTGCATTCATTGCGATAAAATCAGACGATGCTTCATCAACAACTACATTTAGACACCTACCACACAAGAAACTCTTGACACAATTGAGGAGGTCAACCATAAGACGGCAGTTTATAAATTAAGTGCTTTTATGCACTTTTGCCTATAACTGGCATTTATACCAGAAGTTGGTACAGTGTCGACCAAATCTCAATAATAATAATAATAATAATAATAATCGTCTTTATTGTTTTCAGTGATATTATACAAAATATTCATCGATAAGAACAACAATTGAAAACAAAGGGCGAAGTTCAGTTCTTGTGATGAAACATCATAAGACTTGTTCTTCCACTTAACCCTAATAGACCTGCATATAGTTCTATAACGAAAGAAATTTTTAATTTTCGTCGGTGTTTTGAACATACATATTTTACATAATATAATTTTAATAATAATTTTTCTTCTTCTTTTGATCGACATATAATAAGCCATCTAAGTTTGGGGAAAAATCAAATTGCTTGAGATAACATTAATATATTTTTATAGGAAGCCTTGAATGCCTGAAAACTTGAAAGTTTTTTTATTTCTGGGGGAACCTGATTGTAAAGATGAGAAATTTGATAACTGAATGATCGGCGGAACAATTCTGTTTTGAAAGTAGGTATTGTCAACAGTCCTTTGTGTCTTATGTTTAGGTTATGGATATCTGTTCTGAATCTGACTTTTTTGTGCAAGTAAGGGGGCTTTTTAGTAACTATTATTTTATGAAAAAGCACCACGGAATGAAACACCCTTCTATTATTCATATTCAGCCATTCAATTTCTTGGAGCTTATGAGTTATTCTTTGTCTTCTTCTTACACCAAATAATAATCTTAGACAGCAGTTCTGGACTTTTTGAATTTTTTTTCGGTATTCTATGGTGAGATTAGGTCCATAGAGAACATCTGCATAATTGAATATAGAGAGTATCAAGGAATCACATAAAGTTTTTTTAATATGAAAAGGGAGAAAATGTCTGTTGCCGTAAATGATTTTGAGTGATAAGTAGGCACGTTGTAAGAGTCGATTTATATGACTTTCAAAACGCAACCCATCATCAACCAAGACACCCAGATTTCTTGCCTCTTCGACTATTGTGAGTGTTTCATTTCCGATAGTGATCTTCATAGCATTAGATACTATTTGCCGATTCCTTCGAGACCCAAACAGCATAACCTTTGATTTCCCTGGATTGATAATGAGACAATGATCAGTAGCGGTTTTAATGAAGGCTTCAAGATCTCCATTGATCAGCTCACATGCAGTTTGCCTCTCTTGAATAGAAAAGCTGTGATACAACTGAGTATCATCTGCATATAAGTGCACTCTACAGCTGCGAAGTGAATCTATGAGACGAGAAGTGTATATGGAAAATAAGAGAGGTCCAAGGATTGAACCTTGTGGTACTCCGGATTTCAGAAGGCGACTTTCAGAGCTCTCTCCATCCATACACACCTTCTGTTTCCTGTTTTTGAGATAAGCGGTCATGAGTAATAGGGCATTATTTGTGAAGCCGATATATTTCAACATATTTATTAGTAGATCATAGTTTATCGTGTCGAAAGCTCGACTGAAATCCAATAGAATCAACAGAGTATACTGCTTATCGTTTGTGGCTTTAAGGATGTCGTCGACAATATGGAGAAGAGCAGTTGTGCAGCTATACCCTTTACGGAATCCTGATTGTATAGAGGGTAGTATGGAATATGTTGCCAAGTGATCCTTTATCTGTATTTCCATAGCCCTTTCTATAACTTTAGAAAGAGTTGGTAATATGCTTATCGCGCGTAAATCTTTTAGTTCTTTAGGATTTTGTTTCTTCGGGATAACCCGCACAACCGCTTCCCTCCAGGCTATAGGATAAACATTTCCATTAAAACAATAGTTTATCATATGTGTGATGAAAGGCACTATGTGGGGACAACAGAGCTTCAGAAGAGTAATATTTATACCGTCACAACCTTTTGCATTTGTTTTTATTTCGCATATCGTTTTGAACACAAAATAATCATTTATTTCCTTGAATTTAAATTCTGACTTGACAAGTTTATTGTTACCATAGAAATTCATCAGTTCTATAGACGGTTCATTTTGTGGAATTGAATCTATAAAAAAATTGTTTATGTTATTTGGGTCTTTCAGGTTATTTGGAATATCTGTATTTCTTTTTTCGGATATGAGTTTATTTGATTTGAGTGTTTTCCACATGTCCTTTTGGGAGTTATTATTGTTGAATTGATGGATGAAATAAGCTTTTTTTTCCCTTTTGATAGATTTGTTAGTTAAATAACCACTTCAACTATTGATTATAAGAACGCCTAATACAGTTTAAATAATGTATTAATGGAATGGATTGAAAGTAATAATACAGTGTAAGGAGCATAAAGTTGAATATGAAAATATAAATAATACACCCAAACCCTATAGGAATTGGTAGAAAAACTGACTTAGCTAAGAAAATAAATAGACAGAATCAACAACTTATAGCCAGCTACAATAGTAGTGGTAAAAGACTGCTGGTGACCGAAACCGTACCTATTATCGATTCCAGAGAGTTCCTATATCATTTCATAAAACCAGTTAATGGATTGAATCCGTTAAAATTTGTATTTCGGAAGCAATGAAAACATTTTTTTCACGGAAAGAGCTATTACCCCCTCGCTGTATACTTTACTGACTCATTTTAATTGACTTGCCTTCTTCTTTCATCTACATTTTCAAACCTTTTTCAACCATGAATTCGGTTTTATGATCATGCCATTTTGTTGTTTTTTTTTGTCCTTGAGCAAGCGTTGTAATTTCACACTAATATTTTATGAAAGTTGACCACGTTCATATACTTTTGAAAATTTCAATACTTGCTAATACAAGTCTGATGAAATTAATATCTTTGTATCTGAAACGGCCCAAAAGCCGTCCAAAGCAAGAACACAGGAATTGCATTTCAGTAAACATTGAGAAAAATGCATTTTCAATATAATTTCATAGCCTCACTCTATTTATTGCACTCATGCAGGGTATTTGGAAAAACTGCCAGTTAGTTATAATTATGATATTTAAGAAAATTCAATAATTGAATTAGTCGATACTGCGTTATAATTTATGCTTTTGTATGGTACTTTTGAATACAGTTGACTGCGAGTCATATGAAAGAACACAGTAACTGATACTTTTTATGACGAATCCATGGAAAAACACGGTATCTGCTTTCACTTTGTTACTGTATTTTCAATAGTTATAATTCATGTAGTGATATGAATGTGTTCTTGGATGTGGAATAAAGCATTTTAGATTCAATAACTTTTTATTCAAATGTCATTGCCGTAGTAACATTAATATTCTAACAAATGAACTGAAAAGTTATATTGAAACCTTATTGAAATGAAGTCCTAGTTATAAACTATATGGAAACTTTTCAACTCTAATGAATAAACGAAAAACATTTCCAAAATTGAACAGATAAATAATACTCCTCTGGTTCTCAATAAGGGATTATTTAGAAACCTCAATCAATCGTTGATAGTGACTTGTTGAACACACGGGTGATACTGCAGTTAATCATCTTCTTCATCAACAAAGAGTAACCGAATTATGATAAAAATGACGGGGCACGTTGCAGTTTCTTGATTGGAAAATAATTCTGCGGTGGTCAGATAATTAGCGGTATGACCATTCAAACACATCGTAAAACACAGTAAATGCCATGCATGCACTTACTGTGTTTTTCCGGTAGGAGTTGTACATATACTTTGTTTTGTTATGGGTCCTCCATCGAAGTCGGGACAGTTATAGACTACAGGCCCATCCAAAAAATGGATGGGTCATATGAACCACCAGGTCACGTATATAGGACGATATAAGAGCATAAAATAATAAGATTCAGCACTATGCCGTCACTTGTAAGCTGTCCAACTGAGTGCTGGTGAGAATTCGAAAGTGCAGTTAGAGTGAGTACATTTTGGTCATATATTTTTGTACGGCATTTTCACCCTCCATAGATCCATGAAAAATAGTAAGAAAGCGCGTAGTGCCGTAAAAAAATGGTGCGCCACAAAGTCGGTAAATTTTTTGGATTTTTTGACAATTTCAAGGGTAATTTGGTCATTTTATTATGTACGGCATCAGTTTCATACTGTTTCAATACAGCTTCTAATCCATTATTCCGCAACGCCGTGCAAAAATCATGCGACAAGGGGAAAAAATCGAGGGTTGCAACCCCCTCTCTTTCCGTGGTCCGGGAGGTGATTTGAAACAACATGAAATTAATTTATTTTGAAAGTATTTTATGCATAGATAGTATTTTTTTACATGCCGTACATTATCGTTGGCCCAAAGGTCCCCCAAAAAGTCAGTGACATAACGGAACCGGATGAGGAATCAGACGAAGAAATTGATGACGTCATTGGTAAATAGATAAATCTTTACATCTTTAATCTGTACGTAAGACTTCGATTTTTGTTTCAGAAAATGATAGAGAAGATAATTCGGACATCGATGAAGACATTGATTCCGATAACAGCTCAGCGGCTGATTTCGATACTGAATAATTTAAATAAAAACCTCATTTTGTATTATTATCTTTGAATATATGGAATTTTTCTGAAAATCTGTTGTTTTATTTATTCACATCATTACAATGAAACATGGTAGCGTCATTTTCATCAGCCTAAAAGATATGGTCTTCATTAAAATGTACGGCATCATTGTTTCTTAATTTATTCATTTCAATACTATTTGAAACAAGCGAAACATATAGAAAATTTCAATACTTTATTAATCTATGAATATTTAAACTTTTGCAAAAGCTGAAAAATTTCATATTTTGTATTTCTCTATAATTTTTTAAAGAACAGTTTCTTGTGAACGGCAATACTATATAACGATTGTTTTTTACAATATCATGTTAAAAAAAAATTGCCGTACAGAGTCAAATGATTTTACAGCTTTATAAATCAAGTATACCATGAGATGAAGATAATTATAAATATACATTCAAATGAACAAACATTTTTTGACGGCATTATTGTTAATAGTACTTTTGAGTGCTACGTAATGCTTTGGAACCGAAGCCGTACTTTTTCAAATCACCCCCGGACCACGGAAAGAGAGGGGGTTGCAACCCTCGATTTTTCCCCCTTGTCGCATGATTTTTGCACGGCGTTGCGGAATAATGGATTAGAAGCTGTATTGAAACAGTATGAAACTGATGCCGTACATAATAAAATGACCAAATTACCATTGAAATTGTCAAAAAATCCAAAAAATTTACCGACTTTGTGGCGCACCATTTTTTTACGGCACTACGCGCTTTCTTATTATTTTTTATGGATCTATAGAGGGTAAAAATGCCGTACAAAAATATATGACCAAAATGTACTCACTCTACCTGCACTTTTGAATTCTCACCAGCACTCAGTTGGACAGCTTACAAGTGAGGGCATAGTGCTGAATCTTATTATTTTATGCTTTTATATCGTCCTATATACGTCACCTGGTGGTTCATATGACCCATACATTTTTTGGATGGGCCTGTAGTCTATTACTGGTTTAGAGTTAGGTGATAACTTTGCTATTTATCAACCGATTATTATTTTTCAAATACATAATTGCGTGGCAGAACCCACAGTAAGTTCGGTATAATCTCAAATTTGTAAAAAAAATATGTTGCTGCGTTTTTACTTGGGACAGCCGGGATCCGTGCAACACCCTGTATAAAGAGGCCGTAGTCAGCAGGCCAGCAAGTCCAAGTCGCGGACCGACCCACCCCCCTCCGCGTCGTACCAGCCGAGAGTTGAGTTTAGAGCGGACACCACACGGATTAACGTTTAGTAGACGAAGTCTACCTGCTCTTATGTCGTTTGTGACCGTGGTAAGTAATGGCCGACAGTGATAGGCGATCGCATTCCTCCTAGAGAGCGTCGAGAGTGTGAGATGCGTACGAGTTGGACGATGCCATCCGAACCATGTGGGTGAACGCGAACAACCGCCTGTGCCAAGTTGACAAACGCGTAAAATGAGTGCCGACCGACGGAGGAGATCTCACTCGAATCTGCGGCATGTCCAGGTGGCACGAAGACTGCCTCGGCCACTGCGAGGAGTGCATTGCGTCGGCCACTTGCAACCACAGAAAACACTCTCACGACGATTCCTACAAAAGGTGGGTGAGCTTTCAATACACTGCTTTCGTTAAGTAAGGAATCATTCCGATTACATTTCAACAGTTTATCTTGATGAATTGCTACATTTTTCTGTACAACTGCACTATATCCATACATATTTACCTTATTCGTACATCCCGCCCCCTGGTTCTCCGAACATCTCAAGAAATTCCTTATAGCTCATTTTTGTGCATACATGGGCATAACAATATTATAATCAATATGACAATGTTTCCTGTTTGGCAGTATTGGTTCGAACTCACTTGGATTATTTACTCTGTTGAGTGAGTGGGGCAAGTCTTACATCGGAGAAACCATAAGACCATCGAAAATCAGAATCGGAGAACACAAAAAAAGCACACAGCGAGGAGGAACCACCATTCCAACAATAGCGAAGCACCCAACATCAAATGGTCTGAAGCTGAGGTCATCCCGGAAGAGGAACATTGGTTCAGAAGAGACTTCGTAGGGGCTGTCTGTATCCTCAACAATGACCCACAGTCAACCCAGCACAGAAATTCGAGTTGGGTGGAAACCACTCAACCTTCAAATGGGCCGATTCCGCCTCACCGAAAGCGAGTTTCGCGCAAGTCCATCTAGTTTCTACCTATTTGCCCATCTTATTCTACCAAAAGTAAGAAATGGGCCAATATAAGCGATCTCACCCCTACAAGCAACCGAAACTTCCTGATTTTTCTGTTTAGTATTGGTTAAAGTGTGTAATTTTTTCATTTGATATCTGCTGATCGAGCTGCTGATTTCTAATTCTTTTTTTCAGTGTTTTTTCAATTTTTTTAAAATTTTTTTCAATCCATTTTTCCAATATATCATCTTTTTAGTTTTCAATACTTACATTATTGTTTTTTGATTCGATTCGTTTTTTGACAGTGTTCACTGTGAAATCTACTCGGAAATCTAGCTATCTGACAGAAACACTGTTGCTTCCCGTCCCCTATCCAACCATTCGAATTTGACAAAATATTGTCGTTACCCATCTCACCGCAAGTGGTGCTGGGAATTTTGGATATATTTCACGGATGGTCAGACAGGCAGATAACGGAAGGCATTTATGTAACAGGATATGCTGATGATAAAAATAACAACTATATACCCATTAAAATGAAATATTGGTTAGTCTTTGTTGACATCGAGGTCGACATCATATTTAGTATTCAGAAGATTTTGAATTTTCAAACAGGGTGTTACAGAACTATCCGTGGTGATTTTCAATTGGATTTTTGGGGCGTCAGGTAGTGAATTTTTCTTCATTGGCCTGCTCTAGTAGGGCGTCATAAACCTAAAATCTCCCCATTCTATCCCCACCTTGATTTCAACCAATGCTTATAGAATAAAGTTTTATTCTGAATTCAAAAACATCCTGAAAATCTTGTCAAATATTTTTGATCCACCCTGAAGATACCTATCCTATATGTCCTAGTATATGTCACAATTCTGTATGCACAAAAATAAGCGTATTACAATTCCACACTGCTATTTCAAAATATCAGAAAAAATTCACACTGCACCATGAAATTGAGATTCACATATTCTGGAATGAAATACCAAAATATAATTCGTATACATTCACAAAATGATTTTTTGTACATTTGCATTGAGTCCCATAAGTATAGTTCAATATTCCTTGGAAAAATACATTTTCACGGATTCATGATGAAAAATATGTGTTTCAGTAAATATTCTGATGTGATTTTTTTTGATGAACAATCATTCAAACTCATTTGGGGGTATATATGAAAGTGCTTTGGGATAGGTTGTCTCAGATTGGGCGAGGGGAATTTCATTTTCGTAAAATGTGTGCACCAAATCAGGATTTCTAGTGGATTTCAGAATTTCATCAAGGACTCCCGGTGAAATTTCTGAATTTCAAGATGGATTTCCAAGATTTATAGTGAATTTTATATATCGGATTTCCGAAGTGAAACACCCCTCGAGATTTAGGCTGGAAGTTACATGTGACGAAGATTGACTGAAAATGATTTTAATGACGTTGGTGCTAAGAAATCAAAAATATTGTTCTTGAAGGAAGATGTGACTGGCTACTCTGGACACTGTTACAACCATCCTTGTACAGGGTTAAAGTCATATTTTTTCACAAAAGGGATATTGTTCCTTCAGAAATTATATTACCTCCATCTACCTATCAAAACGCACTTTAAACAAAAAATTGTGACTCCCAACCCCGGTCTCCCCTACTTTCTAACCGTCTGCGTTCGCCCTGTTGCAGGTTCATGACGGTGGGCCCGGTGCGGTACGGCATGCGTGTGGGGGCGGTCTCCCCGCCGCCCCCCGGAGCCGGGCCGCGCTATCGTTCCCAAAGCTGCTGGCCCGCGACTCCCTGCGGCGACAGTGGCTGTGACAACGTTCCCGTCTCCCGGATTCCGCTTCTCACAACACAACCTATTAATAGCTTGGATATAATTAGTTGCGTAAATAGAATGAGGATAAACGACGACGCTACATCAAACAAACTGCTGGCTCAGCAGGCGTCAGCGACAGTGCGCGACCATGTACTCTACTCCTCGTTGAAGACACAATTGAAACGGTGTGCTCTAGTGCGACCCCAAGTGTACACGAGGCTAACAGCATACGGAGAAGCCAACGGGAACCACGACGACAACACGCTGGACCGCCTTCCCAGATTCCGCTTCGGCGGTAATCGCGCGGCCGCCGCTGACAAGAGGGGCAACGACCAGAGATACAGGGAGCTTTCCGACCGGCTGAAAAGGGGGACGGTCCCCGTGCCGCCGCCCCGCACGAGACACGCGTCCAAAGCCACCCCGCCGCTATCCCCTGCACCGCCGCCAGTGTGTTCCGAGCGAGTACTGCCTCTCCGAAGTGCCTCTTTTTCCCAAGTGGACTACTGTACCGACGACAACAAGTATGTAAGGAGGAGACTGTCCACCAGCCAAGAGCAAGAACCCGAGCATTCCACGAACAAGGAAGTATCGACACTGCCAAGGCCGAAAAACTCATCCAGACCCACCACCCCCAAATTGGACGTATCACCCAAAAAACCCAAGTCAGAACTCACACTGGTGATCGAAAACTCCTTGGACGGCGCGACCTCCTACGAGGCGGTCGACGAAATCCAAGAAGATGTGAAACCGAGAGACATCCCAGAGGTGGAAATCACACCTGGCTCCCCCGAAAAACCAACGGCGAGGTGTCAGGAACAAGTCGGAACCAGCCAAGACAAACGGAAGGACAAATCCCGACGACGAAAAGGTATTTATATATCCCAGTGGCCTAACCCTTACAACTCCACGGAAGATGTGATTCCACAGTTCGTCCAAGACGGAGACTTCCCCTGCGCTGATAAAACAACGAAACTCCTCCAAGATTCTCTGGTGGAAATCTCTAAGCTCCAAGCCCAAGAAGATAAGTACAAAGACTTCCCGATCTGGAGCAGCCCCCAAGAAGAACCTTTGAGCCCGGAAGACAACAGCTCGCAACCGGAATGGCCAACGAACTCGAGATCCAGACTTTTATCCCAATCTCCGGATGATAAGGAATCGCTAAAGGTAACTCCTCGTAACGTTTGCCTGTTCAGATCCGATTCCCTCTCTGAAGGTGAGCCTGATCTTGCCGAACGCAGATCAGATCAGACTTCTCTAGTTCCCTCGGACGTCTCAGATACCGAAAGCAGGGTTAGTTTATCCGCAGAGCCCACCAGCCCTAGCGTTCCACGAAGGTATTCTAAGAGACCACTGCGGGGGCCTTACGGTCAGATGTTGGAGGCTGAAATGAAGAAGCCAGAATACCGGAAAAATCTGAATAGTGACTTGAAGTTTCTCGAAGACTTATCGTCTATCGCCAGTGCGTCTTTGAACAGTTTGCCGAAGTCCAAACATTCTCGAACGCGAGGCAACTGCAATAGCTCGTTGGACGAAACGAATCTCGGTAAAGACAAGGGAGACGCTCTTTTGAATTCGCCGAAACAAAATAAAAGAAAGGTTAGTGCCGATAACTTGACCGTCAACAATGACATTGACAGAAAAGTGGTGGTTAATCATCAACGCACTACTTCGAGTCCCTCCAAATTGGAAGGGTTCACTAATGCGGAAGTGGGCAATGCAAGTGAATTACTGGAACTGTTGTTGAGGGGAAGTTCCGAACAACTGGCTACGTCAGATGCGAATCAACAATTGCTGAATGTAAGTAGTTTTTTCAATGATATAATCCACGTGAACGTCTTGATATTTAAATATCTTTATTTCTGAACACCCTTGCAATTTTCCCATTGGAAAACGTTTGGACTGAAAATGTACTAAATGGTTGATTGACTGTCACATCCACATACTCATGTGAAATATCGAAAATACCAATTACGCAGAGATAATTCAAAGCCTTTCACTTTTCTCGAACAGGGGAAAGTTCACTTGAATCTGATGAGTATTGGTTACTTCACAAGGATCAACTACTCTTTTGAGTACAAATACTTATTTTTTAGCTTCAATAATGAATGACACAATAATACATTCTTTTCGAAATCATTTGAAAACAATTATTCTTGAAGACGAATAATTTAGGAAATTTCACGAGCATTTTTTACTTTCGCCATATGGGTGAAATATTTCCTTGTACAACACTGTCACGATTGCACCCAGAAGGCGGGCAAGGATCTGCTAATGTTCTTGAGTGCCGTAACGCTCTGGGGCGACTTACTGATTTTCCGGTAGCGCAATTGCTATTTCAACAGTAGGGTAACCAAGTTCACCTACTAACGGGTCGTTTGGTGTATTCGAAAACATATCCCACATATTGGGTTTGGTATATAGGCAAGAGAATGTTGAATATGAAACAGAGCTAACCAGAAAAATTTCTTCATGCGAGCGTACTTAATCCCTCGACCACCAACCGAAATGCCATTGACCTGAATTATTCTGCTGATATAATGGTTTTGTTGAAATTGAAAATAACATTTTGAGAACAGTATCTTGCTATTTTTGTCCAGGAATAGGACAAGATTCTTTCCAAATCTCATAAATGGCACAAATTTTCCAAATGAGACGAAGACATACTACGGACATTATGAAACATTAACTAAAGAAGAAAAATCAAGGAAAATATACTTTTGATTTTCATTTTTGTTTGATTATGGATTCATGTGTTTTCTGATCTCATATTATACTTATATTTCTCTTCTCATGTCATAAAGAAGAGTTATCGTCATGATTAGGTACACCTGACATGTCTGAAACCATACGTATGGTTTCATTGGAGTAAATATATTACTATTATAATTATATGCATGCGACTTGTCAGACTTGGTGGAGAATCTATTATATCTGAAGTCGAGTCCATAAAATACCTGGAAATATCAGCCGATAGACATATTGATGGGGTATTCAGATAAGGAGTAATTCATGAACTTCCATTTCGTTTCAGATAAAAAATACAGTGTGCATCATGAGTGTTGCTCTCTTCCCTAACTCGAAACCGGATAATTTGAGATAACTTAGTGCTTAATGAATTAGCTGAAGACCTCTAGGATGAGTATTGAATAGGGTATACAACAGAGTGAACAATTCAATCACCTATATGAATATATTTGGAATATTTTCAGAAAGGAAAATTTAAAACATAGAAATTAATATTTCATTTTGTATCACCCTAATATGATGAACAACGGAGGAACAGAATGAACTAAAATATCATTGAAGTATTTACCTGCTTGTTTAAAACACGATCTTCGTGTGGACCAATAAGAAAAAAATATTGCAAACGAGCTCTCATTGATATGCTGAAATGAAAAATGAGTGTTCGTTCAATCAACTCATGTCGAATAATTTATTTTCCAAGCGTTTGGCTTGCCAAAATGCTCATGAAATTTGGTAACAATCAGGTTAGTCCAAGGTTATATACTAAGTGGATAGTGACTGGTTGGCAAGTATGTGCCGAAGTATTATTTTCTACAGGCTTTTTAAAAACCTGTTTCAATTTTTTTCCCCTTTTATTTGGTAACGTGTCAGGCAGATTACATTACATATTTGTAATGCGCACTCTTGCAATCCCTTTTTTCCTTTGTCATTTTTAGAGTACCCACATTGGATTCATTAATTATGATCCCAGATTCACAACGTCCCTACCTGACTTAGTATACACCGAAATATACACTGATTTTCAGGTGAATTTGACGAAATTGACTGTCTGTGCTGGATGAATCAATTTTATTCGAAAAGTGGCTCCCAGGAATATTCCTTATAAGTACTAATTTTCTTCAGGTCAGATCATAAATAGAAAATTCCAAACAATTTTTTTCACAAATTCTGAAATATTTCTGCTGTTTCAACTCAGTTCACATGCAAAATTTCAGTTCAATTAGCAGTAAACTGGTTTGAAATTCAATTGTGAAATTAATCTGTTTGAACATATCAACAGACATAGTACCACAAGTGTAGCTGAATTCGAGTTTTCAAAAAGTCTAATAGCGAAAACGTTCACATAAATTGTAAAAGAGTTTGTGGATACATTCTTCATTTGTAGTTGTATATTTCAAATATCTCAATTTTACTCAATGATTGAGATATATCTTGCATTCAAACTTTTTCTGAAAATGTTTTTTGATATTGCATCATCGTGCACAGAGTGGAAAATTCGAAGGCAAATGTCCAACAGAATCTTCTACAACACTTCCCCTAAAGTATTCATGTAATTTCCAAGAAATACTTGTAATTCTGAGTAATTTATACTACTCAAATCAAACGTGTGATTCCTGTGATACTCGACTGATTTTCTTTCAATTTTTTACTGATTTTTATGATTCCTATATGCCTGTGATTCCTGAGTAATACCCGATTAATAAGGTACTTCCAGTAATTCTCGGGTAATTCCTGTTATTCCCAATTTTCACGAACTCTTTCATGCATGTAATCCTCAAAGCCTGTTATTTTGAAGTTCCATTTGTAATTCCCAAATAATATTTGCATTTTTCTGCAATTTTCATGTAATATCTGTAATTCTCAAATATTATTCGCACTTCTCTGCAATTTTCATGTAATACCTGTAATTACTAAATGATACATGTGATTCCCGAGCAATTCCTGTAACACCAGACTAATTCCTCTTGTAATTCCCCATTAATTTTCACGACTTCTTTCGAATTCAGTTGTTTTCCGAGTCAGTTCCCACATCTCTACAATAAAACAATGGTTTCCAAAACGCTATTGGTAATGCATTCAGAAATCAATCTAAAATTCTTGTGAATCTTTGGGAGCTAGTATCGAACACCATGAAACTTTTCCTAGAGATCAATTACCCTAACACCAAACTGATATTTTTGCACTCGACGCGCGTTTCGCTAACAAGGTTAGCATTTTCAGGAGAAGAAAATTGATTGAGTATCAATTTTCTTCTCCTGAAGATGCTAACCTTGTTAGCGAAACGCGCGTCGAGTGCAAAAATATCAGTTTGGTGTTAGGGTAATTGATCTCTAGGAAAAGTTTCAACTTTTACACCAAAGGTTCCAAAACTCCTGGTTTAATCGAACACCATGTTTATTTTATCAACAGTCGAAGGATAGTGCGAGATTATACAGGAGGAATGCCGCTTTCCGAACGCTCCTTCAAAAATCACATCGTGACAAAGTAATTGCACCTTGACAAACTTCGGAAGAGCCGCAAGGAGAACGGGATCGAGTAAATGGCGCGTGATGTTTAGAAAATATACTATAAACGGCAAAACCTCAGGCCTCTCTGATTGTTGTTTCGATTTTGGGCGTAGTTTTCTCTTCGAAGAGCCGTCATCAATTTTCTAACTTATCAACTGAAACAGTAAACCTGTTCATTAAATTTCACAATGATTTGCGAGGAATCGCCCAGAAATATCAGGTTCAACAAAACTGCATTAAATGAATACTACTCAACAATGTTTCCAGTGATATTTCAAAGAATATAGGTATTCACTTATACAAACTTGTTTTGAAAAATTAATGAGATATTCTGATCAAGCACTTAACAAATGAAAATTGAAACAACAAAATATCATTCAAGCCCCACAAAGAGAAATTTCAGTAACCTACAATTGAATATTTACTTCAGTGGAATCAATATTTTAATAATAATTAGGTATTTATAAATTTTCGTTCAATCACGTAAACATATTTTTGAGTTGTTTACACCCTCTCTTCAATGGAATACACGTTCAATTAGAATAAATACATTAGTAATTCCAATAAAAGTAACTAATCGATGTGTCAAGTTAACATTGTCAACAGAATACTCGACAAAATACTCTGTAATCGAGATATTACTGAAACTAATACTGATGAACCTTTTATTGTATTGGTTTATGTTCTTATTATCGATACATTCGTTGTTTTGTAAAAGCTATTATTTTATTTGGGACAGAAAATAAAGTTTTCAAAATTATGAAATATTCTCTTTTATCTCATCAATAATTTTTTCTCGAACCATTGAAGTAGAATATTGAGAATATTGACTTTATAGAATATTCGCATATAATATTTGAGTCTCGATTTGAGTTTAATTTCAGTTGTCAAGACGATTTCTATATGAATGGCTGCTTAAAGCTGTCGAAGCCACTGAACACAATTTGACATTTTACTATGAAATTTCATATTTTGTACAGCGGCTTTAGATGCTGAACGCTCATAGACACAATGATTGTCATTCAGTTGTGACATATAATTTACAGATGCAAAATACACAGTAGTTCGAAGTAAATATTTTGTTTGGATTTTGCCTACAATTTTTGAGTAAGCACATAATTTTTTGCGAACAAGAAGTGCTTCTAGTGCATTGATTTTATTTTTCTCAACAAAATGGTTTTTACCGTGTTGAAGCTCAAATTGGCGCCACAATGAAAGTTGAATTAAGATGGAATTGATGAAATTATTCCGATATTGAAATAATTCCTAAATAAAATAACCCTAACAGTAAGCCAATTTCGTGTTTGAATCAAGGGTTATTCTATCCTTACGCAGTATGTGAAAAGGCAGGAATCCTCTAGAAAACAATTCCTGTCCTGACGAATGATCTGAAAGCCGTTTGGCTATAACTGACGAACATTTTTGCAAGAGATTCTACAGAAATAAATCAAGCATGCCTACAACGACCGAAACCAATTTTAATTTGATGGATTGGTCATCTGATTGGATTCGGATTCACTGACCCTCATCACTGCAGGATAGATCATAATCCAAAATGAGAACAACAGTATTTATTAGATCAGTGCTATTTCTCCCGAAATTGATATCAATACATGTATACTAGGTCCTCTTCTTATCCTCAATCTGAATCACTTTCAGCTTTATAAGAACTCTGATATCATTTAGATCCGAGTTTATATCTTTGTTGAGGATTCGCAAGTTGCTTATTCTGACAATAACTTAAAAAATGCTATCCGAAGAATTTGATCCACAATGGTAGATCTGAGTTTATATTGGAAAGAAATAATGATGAAACTAAATGAGGGGGAAACGAAAGCAATGAAAATAACTACAGGTTCAACAATTTGGGTGAATGGGGCCAATGATACTATTGAGAAAGAAAAGAATAATATTGAAACAAATATAAAGAATATTGGATTCCAGGTTTCTTTTATTCACTGACTATTTCAATTCAGAATATAAATATATACGGAAGTTTCAAAAACGTAAACAAGGATTTTTGTCATTAATCCAACTACATATTGATTACTACTAATCTGTATTATTTTATAGATAACACAGTTATTGAAACCGCAAGATTGAACAACTACGGTACTAAACCTTGTAAGTTATTAGAACCACAGAACATTGATTCTCAAAGGGTTAATTAATTATAACCAATTGAAATATTTCTTTTTCGTTCTGTAGCTTCATTGAGGCAAACAATTTCTGACCATATCAAAAACAGAATGTAATATTTCAATAATAGATGTCTTCGGTTGAAATCTAATTTTTTGTGATTATATTTCGAACAATCTGCTTCAACATCAAAAAAGTTTATAGATTCTGATTAAATATTCACCGATTAAAATAACATTGTATATAGTTGATTGTGAAATCAGAAGATAAAGTCTATGATACGTATGTATATTAAGAATACTTATTTCGAATAATTCATCGATTTGAAGTGTTATTTTCTGCTGTACCCTCGGCTGTACCTCAACCGAATTCTTTTGGACGAATTGAAATCTCCCTCTATGACCTCACCTGTGATTTCTTGAAACAAAATCTACGGAATTTCTTTCATACGTTGTTTACTGAGAGTCAAACCACAAAAAAATTTCAGGTGTATTTGCCGACGTACCTATTTGCCTTTCGTGATGCTCTCGCTAATCAATAATCGTAAAATTTGACAAATTTTCTGGGTACATATTTTCGAAGAATTCATTTCATGCGCAAATATCTCAGCTTCGCAAATATTTAATTTGGACAATTGACTTTGCGTAACTACCCAAATTCTTCGAAGATGAAAGTGTATTAACCGTTCACTTCAAGAAATATATCTACAGGGTGATGAGTTGAAAAAATCCACCTCCGAAAAACATTATCATAAAAATTGAGAAATTAATCTTTCTATGTTTTTATACAAATTATATTTGTAGCTAATATTAATGCAGTTTTGTCCTATAAGGACATTATATAACGAATGCTCCAAACTGACCCGATGTACAGAAAATACCCTTTATAGGAATGGTTCATAGTGATAGTTCGAAGGATCTCTTAATATTCGGATACCATTCTCAGAAGTTTCTGCCATACTGTCCCACATAATCCTTCTCATCATTATAACCATATAAAACTCCAGTAGACTAGTAATATTTTTAAAACGATAAGTACCAAAAAAATGAAGAATGTAAACTTCATTTCAAACGTTAACCAAACCGCGAGCAAAAAATTAAAAATATTTATTGTCTATATTTGTGACATACTAAATATTTGAACACTACACTACTAAAACGTCCTCGTCCTCCACAAGACGATTGTTCGTTGCCATAACTGATCATCATCCAGAGGATTTTAGGTGAATTAATGACATATACATAGGTTATGTTGTTAGGAAACATTATGATTCAACGGCATGTCTACCGGAAGTTGCTACCTGTCCTAGAAACTGGTTACTACATAAAACAAGCTGCAGTTCCTAATACCTGTATTTTTGTTTATTTAACCTCGTATTTAACATAGGATCAATAACACCGAAATGACCTGCTTTTTCTTCAAGCCAAAAATAGACAGATGGGCATGAAAATCCAATTAGGAGAAAAGGTCTGCTCACACTCAAGTCTGTCGTGCTAATATGAGATAGATAATTATGTTTCTTCTAAAAATTCTTTTTGCAAGAAATGAGAGCCACTTGGCACTTAGATGTCTATGTAGTACTAGAATTCATTAATTCAATTCATATCAAAGGTCAGTGTGGCATCTTCAGAAAGGAGTTATTATCTCGACTTGTACAGCGTCCATAATTAGTATATTACGTAACGAGAAGGATAAGTAGTCTATTAGGCACGAGCGAAAATGGTGAGCAAGAGGCTTCAGCCGAGTGTGGCAATTCGCGAATTAGACTGAAAGCCAGTGACAGTTTTGCGTGATTATTTAGTTGAGGCCTATATTTTGAGACAGTGTTGTGGAGGGTCGAACTGAGTGTCATCCGTGAGGACAGGCGCTGAGCGCGGTTCCAAGGGGGTGGCGGAACGCCCCCAACTTGCAGAAAATTGCGCATCTTTTTATTATTTAGTTGGGGCTCATATTTTTCTCAGCAGTCCTCTGATAGCCAACAACCATCGAGTTAACATTGGCGGATCGATTGGACGGTTCCGAGTGGGAGGCGGAACGCCCCTAACATAACGAAAAATCGTTGAACTTTTTATTATTTAGTTAAGCTTCATATTCCAGTATGTTATTGTGCTGACATTTTTAAGTGTGTATGACAATTGGCGGAACAAAATGGCGGGAAGTAAGGTAGGACTTTGGTCCTTCCTTGGGGTTGAATAAGCTCAGATGGGTCTTTGTGATAACCAGGATGAAATCAGTTGGTGAAAACACAAATACAAACTTCATTACATTTCACATTCAGTTTAAAAATCGACAATAATTCAATAAAACCTATACTTACAAAATAAAAACCCAACAACACTGAATTTACTTGCCCTATCGGGCAGAATCGTATTACTGACTACATCTGAGAATTACTTAAAAAATCAAGAGGCTGTTTTCAATTCCCCGATCAAAGGTTTATCTATCAATTTCTGAATCAGAGCCACGACACTTCTTTTATAACACATTCGATTTACTGAGTGTGATATATTTTCCAAAACATTTAGACGTGCATCAAACCATTGTCAACGAATGCTTATGTGTAAGTCAATGTCGCGACCTAATTCCGAAAAGGTTTTTTATTAAGGCCTTTTATACGACAATACCTCTCAGAATGACTTGAATGTTCCGTATGCGCGCCTTAATTTCATGACTTCTGTCGCACAATAATGTATATTATTAATTCTTTGAACTCAAATAATGATTCCTTTTATACATTTAGGATGTTTGTGATGAACACAGGTATTAATTTATCTCTATAACGAATATTTCAATAGCCGCATGTTGAAAATTATAAAATGTTTTCATTCGCGAATAATTTTGCAAATATGAGGAATACGTAAAAGTACCCTCGGTGTTTTTTGTAGCAAATTAAATTCTCTACAAAGATGGTTCGGTAACATTTCATTATATCTCGCTTCGTTCATGGGATGTAGTGGAATAAAAAAGTGTAATCATAAAATTTGACGTTCAAACGCGTATATCTTTCGAACTATGACAAATACAAGATATATGAATCAGATACTGTTTGTAGATAATTCAATTTTACAAAAAAAGCTATCTTAATTTTTTTACGTATCTCACGTAGCCTTATCTCGAATTGCGTACTGTATTTTTTTACTCCCACCATGCTTGTGCGGCAATTTTCACTGGTGTAGCACAAATTTCTTTGTTGTCCCCCATTTTCACTGATCAACAAGACACTGGATGACAGCAAATGGGTAGAACAATTGCTTGTTTCATAGATATAACTAGATACAGTACCAATCTACAAACTATTGAACACAAATTTCCCAAAAATATCATTTGTAATTCAATTTTACAAAGAATTTGAAACATAAATTCGCTGAGTTTGATTATTGGGCGATTGAATCTAGTCATGAGATGAAATTCATCAAGTTAAATGTTACATATCCCATAATTTGAAAAAAACACCTTCCGGAATCGGCCGCCATTAATTTAGAATATTCTAAATGAGCCATAACCTAACAGCTGTTAAAATGAATATTGGTTTCGTGATCAATTTATAAAATTAAGTTTGATGGTCAACATTTTCCTTCTTTCGTTTCTATTAGTTTCGAATCTCTCAAGAAACTTTTCCAATTGATTATTCGAAAATAATTGATTTCTCTGCACTAGCACAGGATGCATGAATAATTTCCAATACACTTTATTCATCAATTGCAAATAAGTTTCTCATCATATCTAATATTGAAATTTTTGACAGTCACATTAGTCAGTCACACTCAAGCCGAGATAAAAGACAAAAAAAAACGATGAAGACATAAAAACTCAGTAGTATAATCGAAAAAATATCAACACAGTCTTCAGTAAGATTCAATGAAGCTTAACAAAACCATGACACGTGTTTCACAAACAGTAGCTTTTTCAAGCAGGAATATTATATAAATTGCTCAGATATTGATGCCAAGAAAAAATGGTACAAAAATACCTTCAATTCTAGTTAAATATACAGTGTGTAACAACGAAAACTTTACAGAGCCGTTTTTGTATATAAAAACTAAGAGTTTTAGAAAAAGCTAGGACACGTCGATTTCTAATTAAAGAGGGGCACCTTTCAGACTACTCAGATTTTTTGTAGTATGCATCCCCTCGGAGGGGTGCTTCCGACGACCTTTATTTAGATAGGAAAAGTAGGTCGAGTGGCACCTTGTTTTAAAGGTCTTCCGAATACTTCTACAACTCTGTTGAAAGAAAATTTCCGTAACGATTGGTAACCAACCCTATCCCCCGAAAAATCTCCTCGTAATAAACAAACAATACGAAATCACATGGACACGTATTAGCAGGTTGTCATAAAAAGCATAAATTTATTTTTTTATGAAAGATCTGAACGTAAATTGTACCTTAAAACAATTTGATTTACTTATTTTAAAAAGCGTTGAACTCAATACAAATAACTTTAAAACTTCAAATTATCTCGAAAACTAATCGTTACAAAAATTTTCTGTTAACAGAGTTGTAAAGGTATTCGATAGACCTTCAAAACAAGGTGCCACTCGACCTACTTTCCCTATCTAAATAAGGGTCGTCGGACGCACCCCTCCGAGGGGGTGCGTAGTACACAAAATCTGAGTAGTCTGAAAGGTGTCCCCTTTTAATTAGAAATCGAGGTGTCCGAGCTTTTTTTTAAATATTACTCTTCATATTCAACAACGTCTCTGTTAAGTTTCCGTTGTTACACACTGTATATCAATATTGCAAGACACTGAAAAAATTAAAGGGGTGAAACAGACATAATTTTTAATATTCAGTTAATTACTACTACTCGATTATTTATATCTTTCTTCCTACTCAGCACTAAAAACTAAAATGCGTTTTTGTATTTCACTTCACATCGTGAAGAGCAGTCAGGAAATAGCTATTGCTATAGTTATGTGTCCCAATTTTAATAACATGACGGTGAGGTTGTAGAGGCAATAATAAAAATGACATATGAAATACACAATTCGCAGAACGTGCTCATAAATACAAACACTCGCTCAATTATATCGAGAAAACGTTGAAACTCCGTGCTAATAACTCATTATAATTTCACTAACAGTTCCTATATTCAACGAAAATCGTCAAAGACTTCAGGAAATTCAAAATATTGTCGAATTGACTCCATTGATTGATATAAAATCTCTGGATCTGACAGTATATTGCCAACTATGGCAATTCTGTTGGCCGTGCCGTATACCAAGCGTAGTAAGAACATGGAAATACTCTGCTAGCACTTGTTTTTCCCGCGAAAGCGCTGGAAGCCATCGCTAATGGCAGACAACGGATGGAAAGACAACGCAAAAGGTTTATATAATGGAATTCGAGAACTTCTCCATTTCAGCCCATCTTTTGTAACCTTCCTCTGTATATTTCTCTAGCCTGAGATCACCATCTATGACTTGTCACGAAAGCCCAGAATCACTGCCCATCTAGAAATGAAAGAGATCCCCGAACAGAGCCAACGTTTCTAGGAACTCTAAACTCGATTCAACGGCATAATTTATTTACTCAGTGGTTTGTTCTAATTCATTCAAACCTTTATTTCGCCCAGACACAGATACAAACTTTTATCCAGTTCACTCGTATGTCTATTTTAAAATGTAGTCAGCGGATTCTTTCAGTTTTGTAATCAAACACGATGAATGAATGAAAACTACGGATGCTGTAGTTTTTCTGATGTTTTCACTGTTCGGATTTGGATGTTTATATCGAAAAAAAAAACTAGTGGGTGATAATTTACTCTTAATATAACGGCGTGTAATATACGGGGTGTTATCGCAGAACTACAGTTATTGTGAAAAATTAAGAGGTACAAAAATTGGAAGCGGATATAATTATTCTCTTAGAGGTATAACTATTCAAATGACTTATTTCCCTTACACCCCCCTTCTGGATTGTTGCTGGAAACGTTCGAATACAACAGAGAGCACGGCCAACTTGTTTTTACAAATATGAAGTGACTACTTTCATGGAGTCAGAGACAGAATACGAACTTTAGTCTACATGACCATTTAGGAATATTGTTGTTACAAATATGACATGACTACTTACTCCCATAGAGTCAGAGATAGAATACGAACTTCAGTAGGAATTCGATTGCCCGCTATAGAACCACCGAGCTGGGATTCACACGTAAAAAAAGGCTTCGTCAATCCGTTGCTCGTACAAGTTTCTACCGAGGGTTGATGTTCGTGGGGCGTCAGCTAGTAAATGGAAAGACCAATTTTAAACCAATTTATATCACCAAAAATGACCTGATCTTCGTTATGCTACAAGTAGCCGTCAGGAAGGCATGAAACTGGTTACATTTCTTAGAGTAGTGGTTCTCAAAGCTATCTGCACTACGACCCATCCAGAACAAGTTACCAAACTCGGGTCCCACCTCTAGGAAATTTAACCGATACCAATTTGAATACAGAGAGTTTTCAAATGAAAAACAAAGTTCAAATAGAATTCTCAATACTCAATAGAATAACTACATCAAAAAGTTATTTCAATGAGAAGGATGAAATTGTTTCATATGTTTCATTACAGTTTTGACATCAACTTCAACTCGAGTTAATTTTAATCTCAATGCGTATGTCCAACTCATTTCGGTATTTAGGGCCCACTGAAAATTCGCTTGCGACCCATAGATTGAGAAACCCTGTCCTTGAGGGTATATGAATTGCATGTGATGACGTCACCCAAAATGTGAGAATAGATTGGCGATAGAACGAATTTAGGGGTTGTAGGTGGCAATTTTTTCGCCATTCACATTTCATTCTAATGAACCAGTAAGTTAGTAACCTTAAGGAGAGTTTAAACAGCAAATGAAATAAGATAAGAATAAAATAAGAAACTAATTAGGAATAAGGACAGAAAACGTGTGTTTATACAGATGACTGAAATAAAATAAGAAATAAGAATGAACCAATCAAGTTGCAGCTTAGTTGACAATGACTTTTGTGTTCTGTGAATATCACAATTTCGTTTTGACAGTGGCTATAGTAGTTTTCACAATGAATGGTATTGACTGAAGGATTATAATAAAACCAATTAGACCCTTAAGTTGTGAAATCCGAGATGCACATCATAAATGTAAAAGGACCGGATTCAGGTAATTTTTGCTTCTTACTTCAGTTAGACGAATTGTTGAAAATTCCATGGAATCTAGAAAAAAGCGTAAAGATTCCGGTGTCACAAAAAGTCTAGACGACTGGGAAAAAGATTTGATGAGGCGAAAAATCTACACAATGTACGATGAGCAGCGTGTCCCTACAATCAAAAGTCTGAAACAGCGGCTCATCAATGACGAAACTCACATCAACTGTGGCCTCACTACTCTTTGGCGAGCTCTGTCTGCAATGGGCTTCAAATACCGCAAAATTGACAAGAGACAAGTAATAATGGAATCCACACGTTTAATAAACTGGCGTTCTGAATATATAGCGTCAATAAGAAAATACCGGTCTGAAAATCGGCCAATACTCTACCTCGACGAGACATGGTTTGACACGCATGACACCCCTTCCAAAGGATGGTCTGATTCCTCTGATAAAAGTGTAAAACAAAAGCACCATCAAATGAAGGAAAGAGAATCACAATATTACACGCAGGATCAGAAAATGGTTGGATCCCAAACGCTATGTGGCTTTCTTCCAAGAATATTAAGGACTCTTGTGTTGATTATCACGAAGATACGACAGCAGAGCTTTTTGAAGATTGGTTTAAAAATTGTCTGTTACCCAACATTCCGCCAAACAGCGTTATAGTAATGGACAACGCAAGCTATCATAGTCGAAAATTGCAAAAAATTCCTGGCTCAAAGAATAATAAATTGGAGATTCAAAACTTCATGGCTGCAAATGACATATATTATGAGGAAAATTATACAAAAAAAGAACTTTTACAAGTGCTGCAGTCATTTTCTTTGATAAAAAAAAAGTATGTTTGTGATACAATTGCAGAAGAATTGGGACATACAGTGTTACGACTACCTCCCTACTACTGCGTGTTCAATCCCATAGAGCTTATGTGGCACCAACTTGAATCGAGCGTGCGCGGAAAAAATACTTCTTCGACTTTAAGTGGTAGTGTGGTAGAATTGATTAGGAACTGTATGATTGACATTCCTACCGAGAGTTGGAAAAGTTCTGTTAGTCATGTTATAAATGTTGAAAACTTGTACCTTTCTGTAAAATCAATTGCGCCAATTATAATTAATTTAGATGAGGATAGCGATAGCGACACTGAACTAAATATAGAATAGAATTGTAACATTTAAATAAATTACTTGTATATCTCCTACATTATGCAAAATTCAAATTTCTTAAGTTCGACCCTGTAGCATATTTGCATCTTTTACCAGATGATTTTCTACACAATGGGATTAAATCGGGTAGTTTATTGCAGTTAATAAGCCAATACCATTTACTGTGAAAAATACTATACAGTAACTAACCTCCCAATTGTTGATATTCTGAATTTTGATTCTATTACATATAGCAAAGATTACCAGTAAATAATATTCTGAGGTTGTTATTGTAAGGAAAGGAGTTAAAATAATTTCAAACATGGAACGTTAAGTACAGAAAATATTTCGGTCATGCGCATTATCAGTTTCCAAATAAAATAGGGAAAGATGGCATCTTTTGTTGTTATTCTTATTTTATATTATTTCTTGTATGAACGCTTTCATAAAGATCTGTATGTTTAACTTTCTTATTTTGTTTTATTTGTTCCTTATTTTATTTTATTCGCTGTTTAAACTCACCTTTAGATTTATCAAAGAACCCATATGTTTTGATTGCTTGTTATAGAATCCATAATGCCACCTGTGGATTATTTCGAATGATCTGGAAATAACAGAAGGCTTCATTATTGGGCTATAGTTTACATTGTTAGTAATATAGTGTCGATATATACTTGTTCTTCGATTCACCTGATGTTATTCCACTTAGGTACTAGTGATTGATCTCGTCAATGATTTCCTTAGGGCCAGTTTTACAAAGTATAGTGATCTTTATCATCACTCAACCGACAACCTTCTTGTTAACTATTCTAAGCTGAAAGATTGACTCATCCTGTATCTCTGAAATCCCAGCAAGAGCCTCATACCTGGACAATTACATATGAGGTAATCTGTGAAATCATGGGTAGGCTGGGGATAGCTGAACCTCCGAACATTTGGGTAGATATGCAATAGTCTTCACGTATAGTACCTATTAATATGATTCCTTGAATGTTTCCAAAAATGATTAGAGTAAATGTAAAACTATTGCTTTCATAAAAGGTAGGCCAGTCGAATTGAACATGACTTGTCCCAATAAGTGGTGTGGAAGAAGAACAACGTTGAATATTTGAAAAAACTGATGGTGTGTGATCTACCCATTAGCCTGAAAAAATCCAAAATGAGGTAGTATTTCAGTTCAAGTATGCAATCATAGTTGTATTAGGTTTCTTGCGTTAATCAATCACGGGTATTGGCCTCGTATTTGAAAAGTATTCGCGGCAGATGATCCAGGAAATAACTGGGGGAAGGTGAACATTTTTTCCATTATTAAGACATATTTATTGTTTGAAACTCATTTTTTGTAATGGATGAAATTTTATTTCGTAGTTTTTCGCCCAACCTGACCCCACCTACCGCAATTTAAATGAATAAAGGTTTACACTAATACATTATTTCTTCAATTCGTTGTAGTGTATCAACCCCAAAACTACGAAGGAAAAACTAAGACAACACCCGTAACTCTCAAATCAGGCGATCTAGAAGCAAATAACAACGGCCTGAATTTTTCAGTTATTGATGTATTTTCATTATTGAATCCGTTCGCTAGATTTCTGAAATAGTAAATGATTTCAGACTACATAGTTTGGTTCATTGCATTCATTGGTAATGGGTTTCAGGATATCCTCGTGAAGAGCCGAAAACAATTGAAACATTAACACCAAGCTATTACCATGACAAAGTCGTATGGAGCATAAAGCCACACAGTAGCCGACTTCTTGAATACGCTGTAACGAATCACTTTGTTTTCTATTTCAATCGAAGCTCTTACAATATAGTACGAAGAAATTAGTTTTGAAATTCTAAGTGAATTCACCTAGCCGGGTCATGGGAGGTTGAGTGAGAGTCAACATAGTCAACATAGTCAACAAGCTGATTTTTTCGCGAATATCTAATGGATTTTCGACATTGAATCAGATTTCCGTTATCAGGTCATTTACGAAAAAAAAAATCATCCAATAATTTTCAAAGCTACACAATCCATTTCTATGAGTTTCCTATACGTATAACACTTATATTGCATACACAGGGTGTATTACGTGGACATCTTACGTCTTACGTGGACGTTTTCAGTTGAATCAACTGCTTTTTATCGTACAATGTTATCAGAATTCTTTCCCAACAAGGCTTGTAGCAACTTTTCCAAAAAAAAACAATTGTGTCAACAATATCTCTCTATATCGAGCATCTAGAATTGAGAAATCAAAACGTTAAACATTCTGTACAATTGATTTCATCAACTATAACAGAATGCAGACAGCAGGGCCTTTTTCAAATTCAGACACTCTTCAGCAATCCTTAACTATTCAAAAGTAGTTGTTATTGTATATGAACCTTGGTCCCATGTGTATTTGACATGATATTTGAAATTTTGAACAAACTCCTATAAAAACTCATGGGCATGTAGGAAAATTTTCAAAAAAAAGTACTAAATTAATGAACACTGTATGGTAATATGTTTTTGTCATCCACAGGCGAAATATCCATACAAACAAAGGAAAAAATTATCTCTTAAACAACTACTTCCTCCTTGTGATGTGACTTCACATCAGAGAGAAATTAATTTTTTATTCAATTCATAAATTCATACACTGAAGAAATGTATTTCAGTTTGAAACAGAGATGAGTTTATATTGAAGTTTTACTCACCCAGATTTTTTGTGTTCATTTCACAAACCCGATACAGAGCAGAAACAAGAGTAGTGAACGAATAATCAGGGTCAGTAAAACTCCAATTCAAACGGCAATTTATCTTTCTTTATGTTGTATAGATATATCTAATTGAGTTCAAAAAGCGACTGTCATAGATTGAACTACCCTCGAGCCAATTTGATAAGGAAGTAGCTGTTCAAACTAGTTTCTTTTTTGTGTGTGCGAAACATTTGTAGAGTTTCAATAATAATGATAATGTTCCTTTTTTCAAGAAGTTTTGATTTTTGGATTCGGAGAACGAACCAAGGAAGTTTATTGCTCAAGAAATTGGTTGAATGAGTTGAGAATGGTATTTAATAAGTACAACGTACCCTTCAAAAGAGTTCTGAATTGTATGACAAGGATATCATGACAAACTTAAAATGTCTTTTCAACGGATATCTCAGGTTTCTAGTTAACCCTTCACAAGTTCAATCAAGAGCTTTTGCGGACAAGGGATACCCGGGATCTACAGTTTATGAACTGGAATTCGAACCACTTTGGCCCCGTGGCTGGTCTGCAAATACCGAATATGAAAAATTCTGGTATTCCCCAGGATTAGAACCTGGGTCGTCCGTGTAAGAAACTGGGCTCTTTACACCATCACCACGAGACAAACTGCATAAACACAACTCGTTTCCCCACGTTTCAGTATGGAGTTCGTAAGTGGGCAAGTTGATTTCAAAGGGCTGGTTTGACAATGCTCTGTTGTGAAATTAAGCTGTCAGCTGAGTCATCAATAGCCAATCGAATGTCTCGGTCAAGTAGCCTTAACTGGTGGTTAATAAACCGGATTTGAGAGTCAGTTCCTTTAATCAATAATTTATGTTCATTTTCATCTCAGATTTTGAGAACTCTGAAGAGTCGGGAAACTCCACTACCTACGGTTGGTTAACACCCTGTACTAAAAGTGTAATACAATATAACAATATTACTCACACATCGTAAATGCTTTCGTAACGAGTATTAAGTAGAATACCTTTCTATTCATACCATTGTATATTTTATATATCGGTTGAAAACAAAAGGATAAAGGTGTGCTGTTGTGTTACTCTGGTCATTTCATACCTGGAAGGTACAAGGAAATGTTTTGATTTTGAGGCGTCATGATGAAAGTGTTGAATCGAACTGGCTGATACTTGATTATTATATTTAACACAAAATAGTAGCCTCCTCCACGATTCTCACGATAGTATTTCGTGTTGAAAGTGTTGGTTTTTTAATGATGTTATTCAAGTTGGGAGAGATATGGTAGATCCACTGATTTGGGCTTAAAAATCAGTTGAAATGGGTTTTTCCGTTGAGAATCTATCGTTCCCCCTTCGAGAAACTGGGTCGGAATTCCTGCGAACTCCTTAATTACAAGGTTTTACCTTTCAACGTGCGAATCCTGAATTATTACAGAACATATAATGTGTGACTCATTGAAGCAATGTATTGAATTAATTGAATATATACCCGATCGCTTAGCAGTTCTACAACGAAAATATCATCTACTGTCCATAATTGACAAACCAATGTCAACTTTGATTGCCAATATATATATATTCTCAGGTTAAAGCTATTTTACAAGTCGGTTGTCATTCTCTTGAAATGAAATAGCCTTGAAACTTGTTTCTGGAACAGGGAAATAAAAGCATAGTATCTTGACCATAAGGAAATATAATGATATTTCAAAACAAAAACAAAAAATTATCTTGGTGAATTAGTGCGAAATTAAAATCCTTGATGATTCCGTCTGAGGGTGAGCAAATTTTATAGTATTTATCAAGTTTTCCAACAATCGAAAAGATATGGCAATTTGTCTTATACAGTGTGACCAATGCAGACCGCATCATGTGAAATTTTAAATTGATTCATTTCTGCTTCAATCGAGATAGAAAATGAACAATAAATTTTTATTATCCGCCTTATCTGTCAATTTTCAATTTTCTCCGAAAAAAATCCTGAAGGGGTCATTTCCCAAAATATTAAAAAAAGTTATCCAAAAAAGTTTTTCAGTCTGAATGCAATTTGAGCTAAATTTTGATTTTTTTGATCTTATTCATAAGGGAACTTCATAAAATACCAATTTTTGAAAAGGTTATTGTTGTGTACGAAGAAGATTCTTCAGTTGCGAAGAGTCAAATTTTCTAGTTGCACAATCGTAGGTTATATAAAAATTGAAAGCATTTCAGATACAAAAAAACAAAGTTACCTTATGTAGCTGGAATTCTGCATATGGACAGATAATAATACCACTTTTCATTTGACAAAAAAAACTCTGAGAGATAAAGCAAATTGCGCTACTTGAATCTATCTGTCATTAAGATCGAAGCAGAAATTTATACACCAAAGTCCGAATTTGGAAAAAGCTGTTAATAAAAAAATCACATATGATGCGGACTTCACCATTCACAATAGGAAGAAATTCTTTATTCTTTTGGTATAAAAGAATACACACAATTTTCGATGATATTTTTTGACTCGAGTCCATATCCGAGCAAACCGAAAGAGATATGCAATTATTTCATTCAAAAATCAAAAATATATACCACGTACGTAGTACATTTGGATTGATTCAAGATGTGACTTCGACCGGTTATGGATGAATCGGAAGAGAATCATCCGAATTCTCTATTTCATCACAAAATTCTCGAAGAAACAAAGTCGAAGTTTTTAACTCAGAGCGTTTCTAACTGGTTCTATTTTCACACGGAGTGAAATTATCTGGTTAATTAATGTCAAATGCAATTTATATACCCTTCACCAAAGTGCATATTAAATCCATTGTTTATCAACAGCTTTCGGAGAAAATCACATTTGCATTAATTGGTTCTTCATACCAACCAGACGGTTATTGACGAAATAGTTAAGGCTTTCGCGGCCGAGGTTTTCAGTATCACTACTTTTATTCGGGTTTGAAGGCCGTCGTTTTTTGGAATTTCTTCCTGACGTTTCGCTGGCTCGAGTGGCTAGCTTCTTCAGAGGCTCATTCATCTTGAAATCGGAGTCATCGGAGTGAATTTCAAGATGAATGAAAAACGACGGCCTTCAAACCCGAATAAAAGTAGTGATACAGACGGTTATTTTTGGCATGAGGAAATAGTGTCAACAGCACCGTACCGGAAAATACAATTAATGTATTATTCAAGTCATCAGAGAATGCTGTGATAATCATATGAGAAACTGTATCAGAAACTGAGTTCACTTATAATATGCCATGAGTGCTGTCTGACCGTACACTGGATTGAAAAATCTATTTGAATCATCGTTTTTTTCCTAGAAATTGAACATGGAAAGAGATCAATTAAACATTGGTGACCTGGTAAAATGGATTGTCTTTGTTCTATTTCTAGATGGAGGGTTGTTTTTTTACCCAAGATAAAGGACTACCAATGGTATCACCTGGTATAGCCATGTTGAAGCCAACATCTACAGGGAATTGTTCGAAGCATTCGCCATCGAACAGGTTCATTAGAAGTCCCGCATTTTGTTGAGACACGTAGATGACACATTCATAGTAAGGAATCATGGAGATGCAGAATCGGAAGCTCTTTTACGATACCTCGACAACATGTCACCTATCACTAGATTCACAATCGAGGAAGAATCACAGAACAACCTGCCGTTCTGCGATGTGGAATGAACAGGACTAAGGGCATTTGGGAAACATTTCTCAACACGAATCCAACCCAGCCTAGACAGTACCCGAATCAGCAATATATATCAATGATATCTTTCCTCTTCTTGCCAGAGAATATATAGCACTGTTTGCCGATGACACGATATCATCCACTTCCAGTAGAACCTCCAAAGAGCTCAGCTCGAGATCAAATCACTCAATCAGCTCCATGAAACATTTTTGCAACAATGATAAAATAATACTGAATGATAAAAAGACAGAACTTGTGGTATTCCCATTGAGGGACTTGAATAGCAGCCTTCTGGTACGTGTTCATGAAAACACAATTGCACAAAAAAGGGTCGCTAAGTAGTTCTACGTTTACTGTCGGTCTGCTGCTTTGTCGTATGGACTACGCAAATCTGTACTGGGGAAAACAGCACTAGATCTAAGGAAGTTTTCATGATACAAAAAAGAATGAAAAGAACAATGTCATTGGAACCCAAACAGACATTTCCGTTGCCATTTATTTATGAAGGCTAACATTTTGACCTTGCCGAATTTATATATCTTCAACGGTATTTTTCATGCCAGAGAGAATCCCTCAGAGTTCTGAGCTGGTTTCACATAGTCCGTAGTACTAACGGCTAAACTATTCAACAACTATTCAACTATAGCAACATCTATATTAAAAAGTCGATGACTGCCATCGGAATAATAGTCAAGATGAGTAAGCCTCTGAAGAAGCTAGCTACTCGCGCTAGCGAAAAGTCAGGAAGAAATTCCAAAGAAGGGCGGCCTTCAAGCCCGAAGGAAAGTAGTGATATCGAAAACATCGGCCGCGAAAGCCTTAACCATTTTGTCAAACTGTTCGTTGGTGTAACTCCCCTATACTTTGACCAGGTTCAACAAACATATGAAACCAATGTCGATGTTTAGCTTCCCTTTCAACTTCTCCAAAATCTATCAGTGCTGAAACCCATACAGTTGTGCAAATTCACTTAGCACTCGAGAAAAAAGTTATTCGAATCCAAATTGGCAGGGAATGGACCTTGTGTGACGCTCACATTAGTCATAATTTTAAAATAAGTCGAGTTATCCGAATGAAAATGGATTCACTGGCAAGCGTTTGAGGATTTGAGGTAGACGAATATAAAAGTAGACTCCAGAGTTGAGATCTCGTTGTTTGTTGAATAAACACGAAATGATTGATCAACATATCGCAATTAAAACATTCCTCTCTAATGATGTGGAGCAAGACCCGGTATCGACTTTCTGACAACCAATCAGAGCTACGTGATACGCAATTATCGATAATTCATTAATTACTATTTGTGAATTCATTCAACCGCAATATTATTTATATGATTCGAATTTTGCAGAACGCTTGGACCGGGTTACAAAAACATTATGTTAGGCGACCTAGAAAACGAAAAACAATGAAAATAAAAACTCGTGCCACTCACTCGACCCATTTCTCTAATTTCCATCACTCATTGCATACTAATGACGTTCATAAGTTAACCAAGTCCCTTTCTGAGTGGTTTTCAATTTTCAGGATATCGTGTTACAAACTTCAGCCGAGTATGCACTGAGAGCTGCTCATCCTTTCCGTTTCCCTTATAATAATGTACAGCTGTGCCCGACTCATGACTAACATGTCCTTGATTCCATCTTCCAATGAGGCTGATATTTTTCTGTCGAGATTCTTCCTCCTACAGGTATGACTCTGCCACTTTTCATGGATGACAGGTTCTCGAAAAACCATGCTGCTTCTGGGAAATGGCGTAGGAAATTAGTAAAAAGTCCTTATTGCTTGATACCATGAATAACATTCACGGTCACTATTGTACAGCTTGAAACCAACAGGATGAGACTGCGAAAAGTACGAAAGGGCCACAGCCCTCAGGCATCTTTTTCATAGGTGGAAAATAATCATCTATACTTGATAGCGTAAGGAAAATATTGAACGAGAGATCATAATTTATGGAAGCGATAGAAACGATAAAAATCGTGAGTCAAAAGAGAAGGCAGAAAAAGATCTAGGTATGATACAAGATTGGTTCGATCAGAAAAACTTCCCTTGAATTTCAGCGGAACCTACTTCTTACCGTTCTCAAATACCAAATCGTCTTCACCATCCTTTCAGACAATAAAATTACAAAAAAACATATGAAATCATATCTACGACATAACTGAAGTTTCTAGGAATAATTATAGATTCGCATCTGAGATGAGACGGATTTATAAATCTTCTGGTGAAAAAAACTAAAGTATATTCTCTTTGAATATCGACTGAAAATTGTTTTGGCGAAAAACAGAAAAGAATAATTAATTATGGTGGTAGATATTGCCTCATAGCTCGGGGAAGAGTATCCAAAACGCACTTGAAGCCATTGGAAATAATTGAAACAAAATTCCTGAAAATGCTGATGAATAAACTTACCCGTTACGATACCGATAAACTATACGATGAAACTGACACTATCCGACATCAGACAGTTTCATCTGCGCAGCAGTCTTTAGGACAAAAAAGCGACGAAGTCATTGGCCCAACTGTATTCAACTCCCTACCGAACAAATTGCCAACAACCAACGCATACCCACATTCAAAAAACTACTATCTCGCTTCATTTCCAAACAGCCTAGGAAAAATATTTTTGAATCATACAGTCGCAGTGATTGAGAACATCATTCGAAAGGACATACTGAAATCATTCGAATCCATGATATTCTTAACCATTTTTGTGTATTTCATATCTAATTGTACATGTTTTATATCCAATCCATATTCGTTCTGTTTTGATTCGACTGAATACCATCAGAAATCATCTCGATTTAACGTACGCTGAGATCAAACGAATGAAAGCTGCGGGGTAATCATTATGTTATATGAGGTATTTGAGTCCGTTACATAAATTGGTATTCATTAATGCCCACAGCGAAGATGTATACAATAAATATTTATTACGATATGTTTGTAAACTGAGTGAAGATAGTTCGAAACCTAATTTTCCACTGCTAAGTAGCTAATGCGAAACTTAATGCTGACTAATTCACACTGGGCTGTATTTAACTACAGCACACTTTCATTGAAATGATCTTCACAACAATGTGAACATGATTCTGGAGATACATTATCACTTACCGTATAATACTTGAGTAAGAAGATGTTTTAGCTCCTTCAATGATCTATATGGTAATCGGAACTGAAAAGCGTTTAGTAAACAAACATAGGAAACGTCACTTGACATCATCTAAAGCGCGCGCTAAATGGTCGCGTTCGAGCGGCTCAAATTTATTCAATGTTTTCATTTTCACTTCGAAAAATAGTAAAATAGTTTGAATATTTTCATGTCTACTGGTTAAGCTGAAAAACAGGTAACTCTGATGCTTCGCCATTTCATCAAATGTTATATTCTTTTCGATGAATAAAGACGCTTTATTATTATTATTATTATATTATTATTTATATTTCTTTCCATGTCATGAAGATGTAAATGACTGTTTCATGACATAAATATCATGCATATTGCCTCTTGTTAATGGTGTCAAGCGTGAAAATTTTGGGTCAGTTTTACAGGTTACGTTTGAACTGAAGTTTAACGAGAAGATTAAACTCAGAATTAGGAGTACAATTAAATTTTTATGTTAGTAAAATCGATAGCACATATTTTTCAAACCATCCATGGAACGGTGATTCACCATTAATTCCTATTTATTTATTTTCCTACTCCAATATTCAACTCTGATCTGAAGTTTAACTACCGCTTATTCTATCGGTGACGTAATAATCAGAGTTCAATCTGAAGATGCTACTTGATCGGAACGTAAAACGCACAAAACTGCCATTTTCGTCGTTTAAACCTCAATCTCAGTTCGAACCGAACCTATAAAACTCACACTTCATTTTACGGATGAAAAAATTATATTAGTTGGCACTGATATTTTTTCATTTTTGTTCATTTAACCATTATATGAAATTATGTCTTATTCATTTTGTTATTATTAACAACTCTCAGCGCGATATTGAAATTTTGAAAAATTGGTGAATCCCAAGGAAAAATCGTTTTCATAAATTATTTATTATTTTATAATCTCGTGAAAAAATATCGAAAGAATGGCATTTGTTTGTCGAACATTTCAAAGTGAGTCTTCATGATTGTAATTCACTTGATTATGAATATTCAAGATAGGGTTGAAATTTTGTGGTTTCAAAACTCTCTTTACTTCAACTCTTGAAGCAAAACGATTTTTTTTCATGAATATCCGCTTAGAATAAAAAAAAATAGTCGTGAACATACCAATGAATGAATCATATAGGATACTTGGGATGTATTGAATAGATTCATGACTCGGAGAATGGCGTAATATCTACCACTGATTTTTTTTATACGAAGTTGATATTCATTTTCGACCTCGTATACGACATGTGTTTCTAGATACCTCGTTAAAACAATTCCTATGATGTTCAAAGTAATATAGCAAAGCTATCGACTGATGTTGATTGGCTCGAAAAGAATTTGAAAAAATCACAGGACAGTTTGAATTGTAGGGCTACCGTGTTCATTTTGATTTGAGGATTCCCAATCCACAGAAATTACGAAACTTTACATTTAGAACCTGTGTACAGACTTTCAGAACGGAATGAATATTTTAACCTATTTTCCAATGGTATCCTTGGACCTCGAAGAATATGATTCAAGTTGGAAATCATCGCTATCAATGACAATAAACGCTCTTGACTGATCAAAAAATAGTTGTTCAATATTTTTTCGACAAAAGTGAAGGTACTGTGCTTCGATCTGACCCACAGAAACTTACAGAGCACTTGAAAGAATCATAAGATTGTGGTGGCTTGATCGACAGCATATACTCTATCATTGCTTCTGTGTTGAAATATTTTATGTGTGAAAAAATGATTTTTCTTGGGAACGATGATGTTAAAACATTGAAGAGGTTGGTGACATTACTGAAACTGGACACCAAGTCATTCTTCCAGCACTTGCAGCCAGCCACAACTGTATACTGCAGATTATATAACGTGCGATTGTGACCAGATAATGATAACTAGTTGCGATACTATATCACGAAACAATATAATGTTCTTGAAAATCCCTACCTCAAGTGGTTGAATGTGCAGAAACGAGTCTATTTATTCAATGAAATGAGAAATTAGAAATATGTGTTGAGAAACTAGATCCACAGAAGTACAAACAATCTGTGAAGGAAAGCGGAACCAGTCATAGGTAGACTAGGGAATAGAATATACATTTGAAATCGTTAAACATATTGACAAGTAAAGTGCTGATACCAGGAAGATAATATTATATAGGCACAAAAATGATTGAAGCTACGTGAACATGAACCAAAACAGGGAATCCACCATCTTTCTCATTGGAATATGCCCAAAAAATGATCAGTTCGAAAACATAAACTGAAACGGAAACAAGGAAACGGAAACAAGGAAATGGAAACAAGAGAAATTAAATCAGTCCAAAAATTTAAATATGGTAATTTTTTAAAAATTGAAAAAATGACTTCAAATAAGTATAAAAACAATGAGGAACAATATGAAAATAAAAATTCAATCAATATTGGGTCAAAAAACTAAACAAAATCCAAAGGCACTGAAATCTAATCAAGGAATTATATATATATATATATATATATTTATATATATATATATATATATATATATATATATATATATATATATATATATTCATACGATAGGAAAGCCGCGTGAATCAAGGAACAGCAGATAAAAAATAACCTTGACGATACAATTGAGTAAAATTAAATAATCATGAAAATGAAGTTTCTAGTTTAGTGTTCTCAAGCTCTTCATGATATTATAAATTACACTGTTTCTATATTTCGTGTGAAAAGAAATAATTGAAACAAGATATCATAATTCACATGTTTCATTGAAAGTTTCGGAAGCATAACTTTTCATCGTTGTTTTGGTCAATTTGTTTAGATGGTTTGTGAAGGTGAAGTGAAATCATCTGGTTTTTGCATGAACCCCTCCTGAAATACTCCAAACTCACTGCACTCAACTTCGTTGTTGAAATATACTGAAAATGAGTAATTTCAGCGAAATATTCAAAAACCAACCTGTATTCAATATTTGTTCAGAGGCACTGAATGTTTTGAATCTTGGTAGAGAAAAAGTTTTTTTTTTAATTTCTTTATTTAACGTCGGCCTATTTCCGCTACCAAGGCCAATCACCGACGCCGGTGAGCACACTTCCCCCAACCGGAAATTTTGCCAAACCCTCTGGTATTCCAACCTGAGGTAGGGATCTTTTAAACATCCATGGACTCGGGACCGACGGCTTTACGTCCCCTCTGAAGGACGGCATATCCTCAATATATCTCGTGCTCATTGATATATTGTCTGCGAGCTATGATATGCTATTCCGCTGCAGCTGTACGGGCTTTCGACACGGTATTTCCCTGCATGGTCACCCATCCAAGTACTAACCGTGCTCGGTGTTGCTTAACTCCAGATATCGAATGACTGTCAGTCAACCTGAAGAGCTGGGCCATGCCCCCATAATTTATTTTTGTCGTTTTATATATTATGTCAGAATTCGACAATTCGTATTATGTCAACGATGTAGTCCATTAGTTAGAGTTCCGGCTATCAAGCCAAACAATATAGGTTCGAATGGATTGAGGCATGTTTTGCGCATGGTTCGCTTTGAAATATTTCGAAAAAGTGATCAAGTACCAAATATTTTGAATTTTCATTATTATTTATACCATTCACGCCAATAAAATTAACGATGACTTGTTGAAAATTATAGAATGGAGTAACATGATCTTGGTGGAATTTAATGCCAGGAAAACCCAGGTATGTTTCTTCGCAAGGAAAGCCGATCTATCATCATCTAGTATTTAGATGTCAGGAGTAGCTATTCCTACAAAGTCAAGTATCTCGATGCTAGGAATTACGATCAGTGATAATCTCTCATGGAAAAACCATGTGAGATCGATCGCTGAAGGTGCTTCCCAGAAACTTGGATTTCTATTTCGTGTGAAGAAATACTTCACTTCTTGTCAGCTTCTAATGATCTACAAGGCTCAGATACGACATGTCTTGGAATATGGTTCTCATGTGGAAATCGGCATCAAAACATTCATTGAGGCTTCTCGATTCTATTCAGAGAAAGGCAATCTGTCTTCGCTCACAGACTAACTCACTTCAGTGGAACATCGTAGAAGGGTCGGAGACTTGTCTCTCTTCTGTAGATATTTTCACTGTCGGTGCTCTTCTGAATTGTTATCAATCGTTCCACCCTTGGCAATATCTACACGGATGACTCGACGAGTACAGAACTCCCACCCCTTTGTTGTGAATTTGGAGATCTGTCGAACCTCTCTTGCTCAGGGATCTTTTTTCAATAGAACAGCTGACCTTTGGAACTCCTTGCCGAAAGAGGTCTTTCCTGAGACTTACAAACTCCAAAAATTCAAAGTGAATGTTAATTCGTATCTCCTGTCCCTTGATTCACGCGCTGTTCTTTGAACATTACAGGGCTTCCCTTGCGTGTGAATCTGCATATAAAAAAAAATTATCACTAGAATGAGCTGAGTACTAAAATAAACGATTCGCTTTGTATAAAACTAGCCGAAAAATTCCGATTCACACCTTTTCAAACAAGCGATATCGTGAAAACATCCTTCGGGAAACCCGGTACATATTGTAATATCGGTGTGAATGAAGTCCAGTAGACAGCGTTCCTGTGTTTATTTGATTTTCCCCGAAATCTTTTATTTTTGTATACTTCCAGTGTACCGTATCATCAATACCGTAAATCACAGTTGCCAAACATAACAAACCCGAACCGATAAAAGTAATGTTTTGCCTCGCAACTTACAGCGTTCATTTCCTAGAATCGAAATATTACTACGAAAAAACTGAGTGCACTGTTGGAGTTGTTATAATCAGGATTAGGTGTAGACACAGATATAATGAAGAGATACTCCATGTAGTAGGCCATGATCATGATGCAGATCATGTGCACGTGGGACAATTTTTTGCGACATTTCTGCTATTTCAGGCAGCAAGACATTTCTGAAAAGCTGCACCGTCAGTCAGACAGTTAACCACTGGAATTGACATTCAAGTAATCATCGAGTGCACCAAGTTTAATCGGTTAAAATCTGTGCGGCACATCCATGATTTTCGAAATTTTGCTTAGCAAATGAGTTGAGTTGAATTATTATACACGAAAGCGTTTGCTTAAAAGCAAATTTTTTGAAATTATGGTCGAGTAAGCTTGGTGCAGGAGGGATATACGTTGAGATTATTCCCAGAGAATATGTAAACTCAAACTTCAAAATCTAACACAGGACAATATAGTACATGGAAAGTGAGCCAAAATCCAGGTGGATCTATTCTGATCAGTTCAACTGGTTAAACAGGTCTTATGTAATTAATCACTATGAAACTCTATAAAAGAAGTCTAGCTGTGAAGTTTTTCATCGGTTATTCGCATTGAGGAAAATAATCTTTCCACAATTTTCGAGTTCGCAGGAAAGTATAATCCAGTTACGTAGTTCGTGAACAGTATATGAAATCAAATCATACACTTCTTTAGTGAAAGTCAGTACTTTGCTTTCTTGCATATTTGAGTGCCAATTTATTGGAAACACCATATTTGTAACAGATTCATTTGGGACTGAAGATTGATACAGTCATTCAAATTGTCAACTCTAAAATATAATTTCAAATCATTGGCAAAACACAAACAGTTTCTCCCTTTGATTTCACATACATCATTTATGAATGAAAGAGGATATATGCAACTTATTATGCATAGCATAATGAGTTGCAGAATTATAATCATTTTAGGAAATATACTGTTTTCGAAGGATAGATGAAATAAAATGGTTGAGGCTTTCGCGGCCGAGGTTTTCAGTATTACTACTTTTCTTCGGGTTTGAAGGCCGTCGTTCTTTGTAATTTCTTCCTGACGTTTCGCTAGCGCGAGTGGCTAGCTTCTTTCGATGACATCGGAATAATAGTCAAGTTGAGTGAGCCTCTGAAGAAGCCAGCCACTCGCGCTAGCGAAACGTCAGGAAGAAATTCCAAAGAACGACGGCCTTCAAACCCGAAAAAAAGTAGTAATACTGATATATAAAATAGATTCCTTGAGCAGAACATCATGATCTATTCTACGAAAGTCTCCGAGATTGCTGATTGTCAAATTCAATATTCTGGTTGTTGATGTTTCAGGGTATTCTTGAGGTGTTATTGTTTGAGTGATCAAATGACCGAAATGACAAAAGCATCACGTGGCAGTGAATTCTGAACCCCTTGAAGGGAGATATCATAGGCATTTTGATTCGAATTTCAATTCTTCGTAGTTTTTCGTGTATAATACCAATACACAACAACACTAGTCATTCGGAACTTATTGAATATGGTTTAACCCAAGGCCCTATTTTTGGCCCAACCCTTTTCAATGTATACTGATAATGATTTATTGAACATAGCAACAACTAGAAATATAAATATCTTTTATAAAGAATCATCTTTGCTTGCTGTGAAAGCAAAGGCAGAGGTAGCAGATTCAGTCTCATATTAGGTATGGCATTTTTGCCTGGGGCTCCTGCGAAAAGACAAACATGAATAAACTCATTTTTACAGAGAAAATAATGAAGTTGTTATTCAAGAAAAGAGTTACTTATTCTCCTTATATGGAAAGAGAAATATTTAATCCACTGCAACTTCATCCCATTAAAAGTAACTTACAAAAGTAAAAAAGAAAACAATCTTGATTGAATTGATCACACTTATGACACAAGGAGTAAATTGTTGATGTACAAAGTACCTCCGATGAACGAGAAAGCTATTGGACAAAAAAGTGGCCCAAATTTTACCACAGACAGGCAGCCTCCTTGGCTTTGTGGAATTTTCTTTTATGTGAACTATGTGAACTTTTTCATGTCTTCATGTGCAAATAGTCGGGTGTCCCAGAATTCTCTCAACAAGCGATATTCCTGATATTGAAAGATATAAAATAATAAAAAAGTGGCATCACGTCGAACATCGAAAGGGCTTTCACATTACACAGTCAAAATACTCCATTAGAAAGTCACCCCAACCCCTATTCGTTCAAATGGAACCCCCTGAATATTTTCGCAGCGAGAGAATCATTACATCATTGTTAATTTTGGACATTCATAACTAGCTTGCTGTTGTTTTTAAAAAAAGTTCATTTACAATGATTGCACTTTTCGTTTGCATAAAACAAATGTTTCCAGAAATATTCTTCTCGTTGTAATCCTTCAGAATGTACTCCTCACCCCATTTTCAATGTCACGCCTATTGTCCCGGAAAAAATTGGAACACAATTGGCTTATCATTATTTTTCAATAATTGTGAAATGAAATTGGGGTCGAATTTTTTCCAGGATAATAGGCGTGCCATGGGAAATAGGGTAGGGGGTACATTCTGAAGGATTAAAACGAGGAAAAATTTATCTGAAAACATCTGTTTCATGCAAATGAAAACTGCAGTGATGAAGGAAGTCTCTCCCAAAAACAACAGCAATCTAGATATGAATGTCCAAATTAAGTTTGTCTCTTGCTAAACAATGATGTGATGTTCTATATATATATATGTATATATATATATACATATATATAGTGCGTCTCAAAAGTCCCCTCCACTCTCTTATCAAAACCTTGGACAAATACAAATACGTCTCGAATTAGGGAGATTAACGAAAACGTCAGCTTATTTGACTATCCAGAGGCGGAGCTTGAATTTTGAATGTTAGTATTACCTGTTTTAATTCATCATAGCTTTGTGTTTTTTGAAAGCGAGTTGCCAAAACTGACTCAAACACAAATAAAATTAGTATCATTGAATAGGTTTTTCCGATACCTTTCGAAAAGGGTTTCGCTTTCCGTAGGCTTCCATTTAAAATTATTGTTCACAATGGTCTTGTGACGTCATCTTTGCCGATTTCGTCATCTATCATCACTAGTAGGGAAGTTCACAACCTTTGATATTCCGTTTCCAAATTTCCCCCTCATGTGTAATCGTTCAAAAGATAAGAGGGGGAGGGAACTTTTAAGAGGCACTGCGATAGTAGGAAGATTGTTGTTGGGCTAAGCAGGAATCAAAACGTGTACTCTTTTAACACTTTTTTCCAATATTTCGACAGTAGTAACTGAATTATTACTTACAGTGTCTTTGAGGATGTATGCTGTTATATTTTAATTTGAGCAGCATCATGAGTGACAAGAGATAAAAGTCAGAGAAAAATGTTCAAATAATATTTTTGTTTGAAACAGCAATTGTTTAGTGAAGGCAATTTTGTTGTTTTGAAGAAAAATATTTTTCAGGTTAGGGATAAACAGACAGAAAGATGACGTTTGACAATATATGTTACAGTGGCTGTTATATAACTGAAGTGTCAATATATAACGATCAGGGAAGCCAATTTTTTTTTATGATTTCAAGTTATCGAACTATGGAGTAATAATCGGATCAAAGCGGATTTTTATCAATTGATAGTGAATATGAATAAATTTCAACTTAAATAATTTTGATTTGTCACTATGCCTGTATATATTTTTCTCTTCCTGAATGCTGAGGCAGCGCGCACACAAATTCATATTGAAGAGTGTACAACATTTTCCAACAAACGCAAATTATGGTTCCGCAATCTGGAAAAAGCATTCCAGTATTTCCTCGAGAATGAAACTTTCGTCGTTTTCAACAAACTTTGAGAGTTCCATCATTCGCGGAATATAATTTCAAAAAAATGGTCTGTATGAATAAAATTACTCCAATAATATTTCATGAGCGTTGGATTACATAAAATCCACTTTTTGAATCTCAGTTCGTATATCAGACGCTCCTAAGCCGAGATCAAAAGGATATCATTCATGGAATATTCATACACGACATGAGGAAGGGGAGAGTTGTTTGTATTGAAGTTCACTCAACCGGAATTCAATGCAAATGAGGACTCCGGATTCCAAGGTGAATTGCTGTGACCTTACCGAACTCCTAAAACTCACGAAGTATCGCATTTTCATGAAAATACCCAGTAATATTGACTTGATTGTAAAGATATAATAGGACTATTCAACAGTCCCATAGTACATTCTACTTTCAGGATCCACATGAGTAAAAGTGGAAATTATTTCTATAGCTTCAAAAATATTTCCTGTAACAATGCATTTTTTCAACAACTGAACTTCGATTAAAATAAACCCACTTCAAATGGTCTTTCGAACAATTCGTTCAGGCCAGTTTCAAATCTACCTACACAGTAGGTTTTGGCTGGAACCTGTCAGAAAACAACTACGCCCCTGGGTAATACCACGAAGGGCATTGAATCATATCCGACCGGTGCCAGTGCAGGTTTCTTCACAGAAGAAAATCCTGCATTTGCTTTTGGCGATACAAATGAAGGAATTGATTTTCAATTATAGTGACGGACACACTTGTAGACCGGTTTCGGGCTATTTGGCCACTCTTCAGTACAAGGCAGTGCCATCGACGTGAAGTCGATGACCATAATTAAAAATCAAAATCCTTCATAGTATCAAGCACCCACCAAAGCTGATGCGAACAACGAAGTTAATGCGCCACCTACCCATTCCCCTTGCGAGGAAAATGTAAAAACATTCGACGGTCGGATATAATTCAATACCCTTCGTGGTATTAGCCAAGGAAGTAGTTGTTTTCTGACAGGTGCCAGCCACAACCTACTGTGTAGGTAGATTTGAGACTGGACTGAACGAATTGTTCGAAAGACCATTTGATTTAAAGCCAGTCTTCAAGTAAGCCCATGGACTATGTCGAATGTTTTTGAGCCCAGTTCATTTTCTTCGATATCATTTCGAACTAAGTAGTCATCATTCAGAAAGCACTGTTTCCATTGACGCATAAAATTTTCAGGGTGGATTAGGTAGGTTATCATCCCAAAAAATTACAGAGAGATTCATTTTTCTGATGTATCTCATTGGATAAGGCTAGAAAAAATTTGATTGTTATGTGTAAAATATTTATGAGCCCTCAATCACGCACATTTGGGGTGAATCAACTTGGTGAAGATTTACGTTCTCCAATATAAATTGGAATTGATTCAGAAATAAAGTCGAGAGAGCCCTAAAAAATGGACATAAGATTTTGTTCACTTTTTCATCTCTTCAGTTGAATCGATAATAAATTTCCGGAACTGGAAGTAACGATTAAATTCTCGTACCATTGTCGGATTCGAGGAATACTTTATTTTTCTAATTATTACTCATTACAATGATTATTTCCTTCAATGCCAAAAATTGATGAAAAAGTTGAAGTATAAGCAACCAAAACACAGAATGACAGCGATATTTCGCTCCTTCCTTGCAGTGATTATTTTGACAATTCAAGACCGTATAGATTTTAACGATGAAATCCCATTGTTGAAAAGTACTGATCGAATCCAATTCTCATTAATCATTCTCAATTAGTACTGGAAATAGTTCAGTTATAAATATTTTGTGGAATTGATATTGAAAAAAATCAATCAATCAATTATGATGTAATGCTTGAAAATAGTCATTTAAGAGAAAAATCTCTTCTTCCGCTAGAAAATACAATACAATAATTGTACTTTCGATTGAATATTCATCTTGGGATTTCTCGATATTCAGATAATAAAATTGTAATAATTTGAGAATTGATATTTTTTTCTCAGATCGAGGCATTTAGCTGAGAATATTTCAGGAACTGAAAATTATCACAGGAACAGCGTATCCAATCCATCTTGGCACAAACTCAGATACTTTTCCAGTTGTACACTAGTAGTGTAGACCATGACGAAAGAAAAAAACACTTTCTAGGAATGAATTTCATCACAGTAAACACATATAATAGATGATTTTTTATCTTAGTATACTTCACAGAGATTGCTGGGCATATACGTTTTCAATTCTGTGCCAAGATGGATTGGATAAGCTGTAAATATTAATTTTTTTCTGACTCAAGCTCTGTTATTCTCAAGCAAAAGCAATCAAGCCACCACAATAGATAAAACATAAAACCATGCTGGTTGCTCTCATGTTATATAAGAGAGTTTTAGTTGAAAATTGAAATTAATCGATACAATTTTGAGGTTTTGTGGTATTATTTTCGATAATTTGCTCCCTCCTAGCAGTGAAAGTTTTGACAACTGACATATATCTGCCATTGAATAAGCATCTAGGTGTCATTATTTTTGATTAATAGGTGTGTAATAGGGCCTATTTATGCATCATTGATCTCATTTACAATTTCTGCCATAACATAAAATTGAACCAACAATGAAATCAGATATTCGAATATGATTGTGTGTGAATATCAATAATCTGTATACGTGAATGCTTGTACCGAAATGCACAAGTTCAATCTGATATTATGATTATGATACAAATATAATGATACAAGTATGCAGAACTACATCCTTACTTTGGTGAGATAACTCGAATGATTCTTATGTCTGAAGATGACATGAAAGTCACCCATACAATACACAGTCACAAGAGACATAAATAAAAAACAATTGACGATTGAAAAGGACCCCACTTTTTCAACTTTGAATTCAATCTTCATTCTTGAGGGAGAAACTTTATTTATAGAAGGATATTTCTATAGACTGGGAATGAAACTTGTACGTTTTTTCTCGGATAGTACTTTTCAAGAACTTGATTCTTCTAAAACATATCATCTTTTTCCCCTTTTGAGTAGACCCTGTATCAGTGAATAATAGGAGGGGTAGCTCAGTTTGACGAATAAAATCTGTTACATAGAAAATGCACCCTCACTCATTCCGCCGAATGAGTTATAATTGAGTTAGCACCCTGAAGAGCAAAAAACTCTTCGGTGTAACACCGTAGGGGAGGTCGTTCAGCACTAATCCGCATGAACGTGAAAAGGATGTCCAATACCGATCAAACTCAAGGAAATCCTTCGACAGTGACTTCCGTGTAAAGCTCTTCATCGACTAGTCGACAGACATTGATTGGTCATCCTTCCGCCTTGCATGTATTTTTGCAATGGTGTGTGCTACACATATACTGCATTTCTCGTAGAGTAGTGCGAGAGCTTGCTTCAATATTTGGAGGACGTTAGTTGAAAGTTTTTTCTAACATATATTTCATGTCCAGCTTATGCCTCCAATAGGTTTGGAGCCATTACAGCTGCTCCAATTAACCTCAGGAAGGTTCAAGATGGGTCTATTTTATGTCAAGTTTGTTTCTTCTATAAGTTTTTCAGGAGCGGAACTCTGTGAGGATACAATAGACCGATATAAAAATAACACTTTTGGTTCATGAGTTTCCATACAATTGAAATAGCAAAAGCGCTACCATAAAAGTCGATAGGACGCTCCAGAACCTTTGGCACCCAAGACCATCAGCCGATCCTTGCCCGCACAAGACTCTCCCATCTAGGCGCACTTGTGAGAATGTATGGCAAGGGGAAATGAAGAATTGAAAACGAAAAATTCATAGTATTCCTAGAGATAAATTACCCAGATATTACTTGCACTCGACGCGCGTTTCGCAAGTAAGTCTGCACTTAGAGAAGTTTTTGTTTATTCAGTAGCTTTCATACAGCATTATTTATTACACATAGGTACTGAAATTCCACTGTAGAAAAGAAAACAGAGATTTATATTACGCGCGTCAAGTGCCTTCGGTTCGTTGATTTGAGCTCTGTTGAAAAGGTTCACTTTTATCTCAAATATTATATATTTCACATACCATGGATATGTAAAAAGAAACTGCAAATTTTCGAAAACTTTCCATAAATCTATATATTATTCTTCGAATCTGGTGAAATATAAACATGATTGTAACAAAACAGTTCACACCATTTCTTCAATATGTGTTCACTAATATAGAAAGAATCATATAAACAAATTCACGTTCATGAAATTCCTAAATATACGCAGACTGGAGCTTGAGGATATCTGAACGAGATACTGCCTATAATGCCATAGGCACGTTTATGATGAACAAAGAAAACGCTTTTGAGAATGGCTTGTCAGTTGTGAATCTGAATTGAGGCTTTAATTCATTCTCCTGAATTCAATTCTAAAAACAATTCAGAAGTCACAGTTCACTGAGAAAAAGATAGCAACTCACAATTGACAAGCCAATGAATTGAAATCATTGAAAATTAATTTTATTCATTTCAAATCAATTGAATTCACAATTCTTTTGAACTCTGATTGATGCTCAAGTTAGTGGCTTATGGATATCCAGTGGATATTTCTGGCCACCAAAGGATATCCTTCAGGTCCCTTTCGGATATCTATAGTGAATCGAACAGATGGCAGATGTTTACTGGTTCCACAACTACGGCCAACCCCTACAACCACCGACCGGGTTTCGCGCGTTTTCCGCCTAATTTTCCCGTAGTACGGTGGCGCAAGGCGTCGACGTCGCCGTCGCAGCGTCGGCGCGAAGACCACTTTATGAATTTTCAGTTCTATTCCCCAAATACCGAAGTTAAGGTGTGGCATGTCGTCCACGATGAAATGGTAATCGAAATGAGTAAAAATTGTGTCGATTCCCGCAGTGAGTTGCGCCTGAAGTTGGACAGATGTTCCACGGGCCTCGACCAAGAAGATGATGTCCAAACAATGACCCTAACCTCCTCCTCGTCCTCATCTTCCGATGCGTCACATTCGGTACGACGCGTGCTGTTGTTGTTGCCATCGAAATGATTACCTGTTGTGCTTCTGTGTTTCAGGATACAAGGACTCACGTGGTGGTGGAGCTCTACGACAATGAAAAAACCTACGTCGAGTCACTCAGGATACTTGTTACGGTAATATTTACGTGTTGTTCATGTGTTTTGCTTCTTACTGCATGCCCACTACATTTGATAGTGTTTACTTTATCTGAGATCTTATCTGGCGTCTGGCATTCTGAAAGCAGTTTCAGTTATTACAAAGATCAAGGCAGTTTTTACTGGATTTTTGTTGACATTCCGGAGTTATGATCATGAATCAACTTCTAAGCTCTATTGAATGAATTCGTTTGAGTACCAATTAACAATTATGTACACTTTGCACCAAGCAACAACCAGATGATTAAGTTATTCATTATATAGAGATACAGGGTTGGTCATATTTGAATGGAGGCTCGTAAGCGATAACAGCAGAATTTTATATTTTTGAGTTGAATGCTCCCAATTTATCTACTTATACCCTTTCTGTTTCGTAGATATTAAGAAACAACCAACATAGTCCAAATCCCTTTTTTTGCTATTGGATCGGAAACCTGTTTATGCTTCGTCGAAGATACCTTTGATGTACTACTAGAATATAATGAAACTGTAATGAAACTTGATGGTTACTTTCAGCTTTGAATTAACAAATACGAATCTGTTCTTTTGTTACGAACATCACAGTCCATACAAAATGGAGAAGTTCAATTTCATCTTATATTCCATGAAGTATAGACAATATCTGATCAGCATTAGGTAAAATATAATTGTGTAAATTACGGTCCTGATGATCGATCGAACGAAATTAATGCATACGTCCCTGTACGTTTCATAGCAACATTCAATTACGCTCAATTTTCATTTGAGAAAATTAATTTTCTAATAGAATTGTAACGTTTGATGAGATCTGTTCATGAATTGTGTATTATTTTATGTCTGATCCCAAAACAATGCTCGTAAATCCAGACAATTATGTCCTCTATTTTGTTTTTTTGGGACTGAATAATTGAATTAGACATTAGAGACATTGATCGGGGGTTGCTATTTCAAGTGCTGTGGTTTAATTTCAAAATAAGGAAGCTTGTCCTCACTGTGGTAGAAAGGTTAATGATCACTTTTTCAATGATATATTCAACAGATGGACTGCAAACAATGGACCAAAAATGTGGTCCGTAAGGTACCTATTGTTTTAGGGTAATTTCAGGTGTGAAAAAATGGTGCAGACATACAAAATTAAGAGGACTTTGATATCACGATTGTGAACGCTTTCGCCAATGGGCAATTCAGAAAATGTGTTCATCTAGAGCAGAAAATATCCCAATCAGACATTTCTTGTGTTCCTTTTGAGTTTTACTTATCAATGAACTTATTTTTCATGCATTTTCCTCTTTTTCAGCTTATCTCTTAATCATGACACATTATTCATATCTGTTATTAATTAAATTCATCATCCTATCAATGAATCTCTATATAATGATTCAATGACACATAGATGGTTCTTTAGGGAAAAGTTATGGTAAGAGTTTGGAAAGATTTCCTGAAATAAGAAATACAAGAAGTGGATACCCAGATGCTATTTTCACCGATTTTTCAAAAGTGACGGAAGAGGATTGCATTTTATCTTCCTCATCATTGATTTATGGAATAAATATGTCGAATAACCTTCCTGGAAACCTCTTCTATCTATCATCATTTGTTTCATTTTGGACTAGCGATTGATGCAAATTGTCAAAACATTTAGAAGTGTTACCGGGAATCGTATGCCGATGTGAAACATGAACTTGTGCTATAAAAGGGGAGGAACTCTCTATCATGAGTCGGACGCACATTAATTATTGAATTTGTCACATTTTTTCATCCACAAAAAATTACTTATATTCGATAAATGACCTAATACAGGTGAATAACTCGCCTCCATTGAACATGATCTTCACAGATAATTGAAACTAGCCCTTCATCTACGTTATGTTCTATTGGATTAATTTTTTCACTTGATATAATGAACGAGTTGAAAGTTAATGATAATAATAATGAACGTCTTCATTACTATAACCAGAACAAAGGAAAAGAACTGTATATTTTCAATTTGAAAAAATTGGATACAGTACAAGGCGAAGTTCAGTTTCCACAGTAACGAGGAAACTGCTGAACTGTTCTCCCAATTAGATGGTCGGGTCAAATTTCAGTCTGTCAAATTGAGCTCAATTCATTTCTGTTCGTATCCTTTTCAAAACTGCTTAGAATAAATATCACTCATCTAGCAATAACGCACCCAATACGCAATACGCACCGCGTAAATTGTTTTTTCTGAAACCCAATTTTGAAGTCCTGAAAATTCTTCAAAATTTCCATTCTGCTGAGCTCAGCCGCCCCTTAACCCAATTCCTGAGTGCGCCCCTGTAATTTAATACTTAGTAGAAACTTTTATTTTGAGAAATAAAATGCGTTTGGACATAATTTTTAGTGACACTCGATTTGAATCAGTCTTCACCTAATCGAAAATGTGTCTGCAAAAAGTGAACTTGCTCAAAGAAAAGCTCTTGCGGTGGTCGCTGATGAAAAGAACGAATGAATAAAATCCTAAGTTCAGGTACTTCTCAATCAGATATTCATTCAACGGATGCGCTTTCATTGAATTTATGAAAATTTCTTCCCCAAATTACCAATAATTTCTAGGAAATTCATTGCTAAGATATCTTTCATTTTCTCAGGCGTGCTTTTTGAAATCAAACAGATTACTATTCATCGATTAATAAGCCATGAAACCTTGCTGTGAGAATGTTATTCAGTTCTAAATCCTTCTCTGAAGAATTCGGAAGAACCCTCATTTATGTCCACCTACTAAAGAATATTGGTTTCTCTTGCGAGTATTTCTTAATAAAAAAATGTAGACTATATCCAGCACTTTGGGCACCATATTCAGCGTATCAATCGCAAAAAACGTGTCTTCTTTCAACTTTGCCGTCTAAGTATGTCGATTGAAATGAATCTGAATGATTGAAATTCATCTGAATTTGAATTGATAGAACTGATGAAGCAACACACCTGTTTCCAAGAATTATTTTACTTCCCTCCTCAGTTTGTATAATTTCAATATCGTTTATAACAGGGTTTCAACTAGAGTGTTCATATCAGTGTAATTTTTTTTTGAAAGGCTGAATGCTGAGAGTTTTTGATTCGGTTCTCTTCACAAATTCTCTAGGAACCATCTTACATTTCTGTGAAGTTTTAACGCTATTCAGACTGAGATGAATAATATATAAAGCAGCCTCAATGAGATTGAAGTTGAGCGAATAATAAAGAAGCTATTTGTGCGTAAGATGAAACTTTCTGTGATGAATTGAATATTGATTTGAAAAAATAATCCAAAATATGAAGTTTTGGCATGGTTTCATTTCAGGGTATTTCAAACGAGAGAAAATACTTCAGTAGAGTGCCAGGAGGAATAAATGAACTAAGTTTTCCGGAGAAACGTTTTTTAATTTAGAGAGCATTAACTGCCCACTAAAAAGTAAAATAACCAAATTTTTTTCATAACGCTTGAAGAAGTTATCGAATTCTAAAAATATGTGCTTTCTTGTCGGAAAATTCATTCGTTACAGATAAAACACTGGACAAGGACTTAATGCCATGAAACCAATTTCAAAGAATCGATTACCGCAGAATTGAATTGCATATTACAAATATCACCATTCGAAAAAATATTTTGAAATGGATGGGAAATATATTTGCAAGGTTGATTTCAACAAATTTTACGTTGCAAGTAGGCATCACGAAGAGAGGAACTAGATCAAGCTCTCAACAAATGTCATTATCGCCATTCTTAGTAAATATCATTCGTCCTACGTAGAGGTTGAAGGTCGTTTACATTTAGCTCGGTTTCACTGAATACGTTCGGCATGCGAATTAAACCTCATAAATTTCGCTTATATCTCACGAGGATTGCTGTCAATTAGCAATGTGAGGAATACTTCCCGAAATATTTGGCGGCATTTTCGATAATATAAATGAACCATCCCTGGGCGAGAGAGGCCGTCGTCAAAAAGGTTTATGCTGTACAAAATGTCTGATAAACTGGGAAACGTTTCATTTCTGGAAACTAGTGTGGGGTTGTAGTTATTGAAGACGTTAGAGATTGTTTTGGAGAAACTCAGTATATATTTCTTTTATGCTCGTTCGTTAGAGGGAAAGTGTTCAATATCGTGCTAGGGTTACCTTGTTTTGTATATCTGCGTTGGTGTGTACCCATTATGGTCAGCATTTAAACAAATCCTGAATTCCAATGAACAGAATGAAGTTTCAAATAAGTGAAGAACAAGTCCTTTTTTTTTCGATATCTTCCTTCTCTCAACGAAGACTTGGTCACTTTCGAACTTGAAAGTAGGTTAGAAATAAAATCATTTTCTGATAAAAGAATCTGAATGAATTTTGCCCTCTGCTAGGCTTTTTCCACAACACCATTGTCTGATTGTCTTGGTCAATGCAGACAGTAATGATTACTGTTTTCACGGTTAAACGATGAGTTGGAAACTTTGGTGTAAAAGTGGAAACTTTTTCTAGAGATCAATTACCAAATATGTCGGGTTGGTGTTAGGGTAATTGATCTCTAGCAAAAGTTTCATCTGTTTTTACGGTGAAAGCACAATAGCAAAAGATTCTCAGAAAGTTTTGCCAAACAACACTAAATTTGAGAGAGTAAATCTTTTCCTTTTGTATTTCAATAATTGATAGAATTCAAGCCCTGTTAACAGTCGCGGATCGTAGATTCTTCAATTGTACAATGACGACTATATTTTGTCTAACCAGTCATTTGTATTTCAATGTTATTGGACATTTCTGAATGGACAACTCATCCGCATATTTGCTATCTGAGATTCATGCATTTTCTCATGAGTTGTCTGCCTCGAAAACTCTTAGGCAATAAAATCCACATGAACACCTTAAATGCTCTATTCAGACTAAATGGGACTCTAGATTTGAAGAAACTGCTGTAAACATCATTGGATTTTGATGAATATATAAATAAAATGAGCAACGTCTTCACATAATATATTTCCTAAGATTGTGGTTATTCAATATTTAGAAGTATACAGGTTCACATAAGGAATCGAAGACAATAAAAGAGAATATGTTTCAGATTTCTTTTTTTTGTTTACAGAGATATTTGGAACCACTCAAAGCTCCTGATAATGCGAATCTACTCGACGCCAACCTGGTGGACGAAATTTTTTATCAAGTAATTATATTTTATTATATTCTGATTCAAGCAGTATACATTTTCTTCTTCTTTCAGATTCCTTTTTTATATAACCACCACCAAACTTTTTTGGCCGAACTGAAAAAAAGACTGGAACTGTGGGATGTGAAACAGAAAATAGGCGATGTTTTTTTAGAAATGGTATGTACTCATCTGATTTCTTTGGTCATGTTGAATTTGATGTAATTCGCTTGATTTCTTTTGTATTCGGCATAGATTATATTATCAACTTTCCAATTGTGTGCGGGTTCACAAAGAGTTTTCATCAGAACTTTGATATGAAGGAGTGAGGTTATGGAATAATGGGTCGTATACAAGTTTCAAATCTCAATGTCTTTATTACTTTTTAATCATCAACTGGAAAGATACGGAGGTTATCGAATGCAAATGTATCCTGTTGAATGAAATTGTGACATTTCATTGTTACGCTATTCAAGAAAACTTTCATTCTGTCTCCTTCTTAGAAGTAACTGTGCAAAAATCCAAAGTGATGCGGAAATATACTAAGTGGTTCAGAAGTAATCATACCGAATGCTATGTAAATAGGTTGATCTTTTCACCAGTATACAGTACATTTTCTTAACTTTCTCAATAGAACACCTCATGATATATATTTATTCACATATATATTTAATATGAACTGTTCTCGGAAAACCTTTCCTGAAATATGGTATTTTTCACAGTATTATACCCAGCAGTTCGGATGCTATACCAATTTCCTTTTTCAACCAAACGTCTATGCACGTTTGGCGAATTGAATTCTTTGATATGAAGTTGTAATATGTTCTTGTGATTACATTTGTCCAGTAATGTGTTTTCTTATAGAGGAATGAATAATAAATATAAATATTACCCTAACACCAAACTGATATGGAGTATCAATTTTCTTCTCCTGAAGATGCCAACCTTGTTAGCGGAACTCGCGTCGAGTGCTAATAATATCAGTTTGGTGTTAGGGTAACTGATCTCTACAAAAATTTTAACCTAATATTTAATTACGTATATAAACTGGAAAACACTTCTTGAGAAATGGCATTTTTGTAGTATATATCAAGCGCTTAGGATGCTGTACCAAAAAATATGTTTCAAACTTTCTACTTTTTCACCAAACGAAAATTTTGTTTTTTGATATGAAAGTTCAATATGCACTCGAGTTTCAATTTGTCCAGATTGGGGGAATGCAAAACTCGATGATGCTTCCCTCTTGATTTGAGTAAATGGAACTCTGAGATCTGAGATAGCCATATAATACATAAAAAGGGAGAAAGAGACTATCCGAAAGAAATAGCTACTACCCTGCTATGTTGCTCGACAGGCGCTGAATAACATATAAATCAACTTTTCTCGATCAATTTTTTCAACTAAGTTCATGAATCTCGAATGAATAGACAAAAATAATAGATATTATACCTTCTACCTCTATTAATAATTTCAAAAAGTGAAATGTATTGAAAATCGGTAAGATTGAAACCTTTGGTGTGAAAATGAAAATGACAACTTTTTCCGTCACAGTTCTTTTGAAACCTCATTAGTATTCACACTGTATTATTCAAATGCGTGTATATTAGTTGATCCGACGGTAATGGAAATGATAATTGTAATTATTTTCTGCAGTTCTCCAAATCCATAGTGATAGATAGTTACACGAATTATGTAAATAACTGGAAAAGAGCAAGGGAAATTTTGAAGAATGCCCAACAATCCAAACCAGCATTTAGTAGATTTCTAGAGGTAAGATAATGTAGTTGAGTCACGAAATTTACTAACGATATTTAACAACTCTGGTACCTGATACCAATAATTTATGGCCTCTATCAATGGTTTGTCGTTATCATGAGTGTGACAGACTCCAAAGTTGAGATAACCTGTTCTTGCACCTATGAGAAGCAATAGCACTAATTAAACCTTACGAATTGAACTTTCGTTGTTTGGTTCCATTAAACAATTGGAATCATGTCAGTTCTTTCATGAGGACTACACATCTGTATCTTACTAATGTAGTTCAATGTTCATTAATAATCAAGATGATCAAATATGTGCAATTTCCAGGAATTGTAATCAACTTTTTTCAATTGCTTGCTCATGCATTCCTCGTAAAGACAGATTTATCTCATGAAGATTTACATAGCAACATAACATATAAAATCCTTCAGTGGAAGTGCCTTCATGTCACATCAACATTATGTCAGATCCCACGAAATCATAAAAGCTTATCCGCATGAAACTGTTCACTTGCTAATATAAGGCAACTTGAAATAATCCTAGTTTTATGTCTAATGTATATATTTCCCATTGGTTTATCAAGTAATCTTTGTTATATCAAGCATATTTACGAATGCTGGAATATTTATAGACAGGCGCCAGCACAAGAATTTACAGCAAAAGTAGAATCGATACACAAATGGAATTCCGCTTTCATAGTCCAGGAAATTATAAATAAATCACTTCTCAATACGTTTTCGGCATCCTGCAGCTAGCTAGAAATATTATTTCCGAAGAATGATGGGTTTTTCATAGCTAGACGTGGCTTCTCACTATGCAGAAATACACAAACAATATCTTACGAAGAATTCATTTGCAGTCAACATGAATTTCAATAGATACCATCATAATACAACACAACATGATATTCATTGCATATATAATTCTGCGGTTCTAAATTCTCCTTTATCGACAGTGCCCCCATAGCTCCTCAAGACTATGGGAAGTAGATTCGGACTGAAAGTCAAATGCCACAATGGAAAGATAACTAGTGATATGATCAGCAGGGTCTAATGACCGATGGATATTCTTTCACAAACTCTTGAACAAAATATTCCTTTGAATGGGTTATGAGTAGTTCTCATTCTTGAGAGCAATTAGTTTGATGGATGTTCATTGGACGTCAAATTCATTTCCTCTTCCGGTTACTGGAACATCTATGCGATGTTTATTGGAGGCTTTATTATACCAATGTATGTCGAACATTTTCGAACACGGCAACGTCGATATTTCTACAGATATTTATTATTCTCTGTCGTTTATTCAATATTGAAACGGGTTCAGTTTCGTTAACCTTTTGCTTCAAATAGCCCCATAAAAAAAGTTTGAAGGTGTCAATTCTGGCAAACGGGCTGGTCATTCCGTAGGATGGCCAATCCAAAGACCCCATGGAAAGTATTATCCGAATAGTCCCTCTTTTGTGTGGAGTAATGTGGTGGTGCTCCATCTAGTTTGAATAATAATATCCATATCGAATTTATTAGGATTCACTTCGACAATTTCGGTGATTAGAGGATCAACAGTAGTTTCCAGCATATTCAAATATAGTTCCCCTCTCGAATTATGTTCAATTGACCATTTTGGAGATAGTAAACGTGGTACCTATCTACTTGTAAATCGAAAACTAAATGAGAATATTTGAACTGAACAATGATGTTCCTTGTGGCACTGACTATGCATTAATTTCAGTATCCCAAGTGTCAATTTTAAGGGGGGGGGGACATCAAAAAAAGCACTGCATATGTCTATACATTCAATGTATATTCTCAGATTATAATTGTACGTTCAAGAATTGCGAAAAGGGCACGGCCCAACTCTTCAGGTTGATTAGTAGTCATTTGATATCTGAAGTTAGGCAGCGCCGAGAGCGGTTAGTACTTGAATTGGTGACATCATGCAGGGAAAGACCGCGTCGAAAGCCCATATAACTGCAGCAAAATAGCATATCATAGCTCGCAGGCAATATATAAATGAGCGCAAGATATATTGAGGATATGCCGTCCTTCGGAGGGGACGTAAAGCCGGCGGTCCCGAGTCCATGATAGTTGGGCTCGTAAAAGATCCCTACCTCTGGTTGGAATACCAGATGGTTCGGCAAAATTTCCGGTTGAGGGAAGTTTGCTCACCGGCGTCGGTGATTGGCCTTGGTAGCGGAAATAGGCCGACGTTAAGTAAAGAATTGAAAAAAATTGCGATTTGAACGTACAATAGATGTCCATTCTTAGAAATGCCTGGATTTTACATTGAAACCAAATTATAGTGCTTTGATATTCACTTCATGAGTTCTTGATATTCCGGACTCCGGTCATCCCCGTGGAAAAAAGTGCAACCCTTCACAACTACATAACATGCTATTTTACCCCGACCAAATATATTTGCTTAACTAAAAAGAGGCAATGATTATCTAGTAGTTAGTTGAACTCATGAACATCCAGTTCACACCTCCACTTAACAATCATTCATTCAACCTCTAATTTCAGGTAACTGCCAGACTACACACTGGAAAGCTAGCACTCGATTCACTTTTGATAAAACCCATACAAAAATTCCCGAAATACGAGCTCCTCCTTCAGAGATTGATAAAGCATACTGACGAAAACCACCCGGACCACAGCCTACTTCTAGCGGCTCAGCACCAGGTCCACGAACAACTGCTGAAAATCAACTGCACCGAAAAAGAAGCCCTAGAACTAGACCAACTGCGGGAATTGGAAGGACTGATCGATGGTCTGATGGAACTGGCCACTCCAGAGAGGCAGTACCTCAGGCACGACTCAGTCACTATGGCCCATGGCGGAGGACCAAGGAAAGACAGAGCACTGTTTCTGTTTTCGGACCTGCTGCTGATCACAGGAATCAAGAGGAAAGGCGGGACGATACGTAGGCCGGTGACAGGTCAAGGCAGCGCGTTGGAAGCCAACAAGTACAAATTACTGATGAGAGTGCCGTTGGAGGATATCGAAATCATCAAGTCCAAGGACGATAATTTGAGACAAATTATGATAGAGGTCGATAACTTGACAGAAGACATATCTGTATTGAACCAAATGAACGAGTTAGCTTGGTCGTTGCATTGCAACCACACGCAATTAGATGAGGTGCTGAAAGAGATGACGGCGACGTTGACTAAGCAGCTCGCGGAACAACAGAACAGCGATTCGCAGTTGTCCTGTTTGGAGCTCACGATCTCAACACCGTGAGTAGAAAGTTGATGACAAATACGGCAAACAATATATATATATATATATATATATATATATATATATATATATATATATACGAACAGTCTAACGCATGACAATAATTAGCCCACCAGTTGACCGCAGGCGACAAAAAACTATGTCAATTATTTCTGAGCATGTTCACTATTTGACATAATGGATAATATACAACGTACTGGTGTTAGTTTGAAAACTGCGTTTTGATGACAAACGCTAGATGTCAATCAGTCCCGCTTGCTAGATATTTTTTTTATGAGGAACCATTGGCGTGATATAATTCGCTTTCTCATAGATCCACATGGAAAGTGTTTTGAATTTGTTTAACAGAGATCAATTACCTCAACTCCAACCTGAATTCATTTGCACTTGACGTGCGTTTCAATAACAAGTCAGCATCTTCAAAGGAAGAGATTGATTGAATTCGAATAATGAATTTCTCCTGAAGATGCTTTCTTGGTTGTGAAACGTGCATTGAGTGTGACTAATATCAGTGAATTTATTGATGTCTGCTAAGAGTTTTCAATTTCACACCAAAGGTTCCAATATCATCAGTTATCTTCCAGAGAGAATTTGTTGAGCTGAAAAACGGAACGAAGGTATCAAATTATATCTGAATAAAGAGACAGGAACAATTTCTATTACGATTATATCGTCATACGCATATGCATAAAACCAACTAGAATAGGAGTTGGAAAGTCGTCTTTCCTAGCTCACTTGGAATTTATTTGTGAAATAACTTCAAGTTGTTTGCTCATCATTCATTACTATTTCCACAACTGAACATATAAGGTATTATGTTTAATTGGATTCGAACCTCATACCACTTATGGACAATGACAGCTGTAACTGGTAGGAACTTCAATGATTAATTGCATGGTACTAATTGAATGACTTATATTACCATCTCTTGATAATTCTATACTTGAAACTATATCTTGTTTAATCCGGATTTAATCAATAATCGATTGCCTTCTGAAAGGTATAATGACTGCCACGTTCTACTACACAAGGTATGGAAGATATTAAAACATGTGAATTGCAATAACTATCAATAGGTACGTGATGCCAGTTATATGTTTACAGCATATCGTGATCAACTAAAACAGAAGTCAGTAAAAAAAAACACGTTGAAAATTAGCTATCGAAATATTCATTTGTACAAAAAGTCATTCAAGTACAGTTATAAATTTCAAATCTTACCTGGAAAAAATGACGATCATCAGATATTCAATTCATCGGGATTGAATAGGAGAATGGTCATATTGCATTTTCAAATTCATTATTCAATCAGTAAACTTCTATAATACGAACCGAAATCAAGAAATCGTTGATAAAATCAATATATTAGTTATAAACATGTGTTGTCTATTAGTAATATCTATATTGACTCATATTAGAAACGAATGTTTGGTTTGAAACCATTTTCAACTGCATGGAAACGTACAAAAGTTATACCGTTTTCAAAAGCCAATCACCCACGAAGTTATAATGACCTGAAGTCGATAAGCATTTTTCCAAAAATTTTTGGAAGAATAATATATAGTCAAATCAGAACTTATGTCAACCCAATCAAACAATCAGGCTTCAGAAGTTGCTATACCTGTGCATCAGCTTCACTAGAAATAAATGATAATGTAATGAAAGTTCTTGATGCAAACAATGAAACCATATATCTAAAGTTCTTTTGAACTATCCAGAAACATTCGATGCAATCAATCACAAATTTTTATGAGAAAATTTGACTTTAGCCATTCAGCAAGATTAATGATATTATCGATAAAAGATCACAAGTTAAACTTGATTATATGCATCGTCTTGTTGGAGGCAAGTAAATCCAGGAGTACCACAAGGTAGAATCTTGGGTCTATCGTTTCATATCCTTTGCGCAACCACTGTTATTGAAACTCTGAATTACTTTCAAACCAACAGATATTGCACTTGCAATGAATCGTATCAACACTGAATTCTCGAAGTGCATAGATCATATATGCTGAAAATTAATCTAAATAAGTCGAACGTTATGATATTCGGAAGTGAAACTATTCGTCAAGAGGTAATAAACTATCCATTGAGAATAGGTGGTGATCAATTGGAATTTGAACCCAATGCCAAAAATTCAGGTTCAATCCCAGATACTAATTTTAGGTTTGAACAGCATGAAACTTTTCCTAGAGATCAATTACCCTAACACCAAACTGATATTTTTGCACTCGACGCGCGTTTCGCTAACAAGGTTAGCATCTTCAGGAGAAGAAAATTGATACTAAATCTAGAGCTGAGGTTCGTTATTTATATACCTAAAGTTTTCCGGTCCGATATGGACTTCGTTTGTTACTGTTAATTATTCTAATTAATTTCTCGGTAATGAACTGACTACCTGCAAGTTCCGTCATCTGTTAGTATTGATTTCTGATTACTTCCTCAACAATAAATTGAAAAGCGGGCTAAAAGGGATAGGTCCCTTGTCATCATTCATGCTGTTTTTACATTTTGCTATTTCTAGATTCTCACATGCATCGAGTAGTCCTGTGTCATGCACATGCTTGATCAGTTTCAGATTGCTTTCACCAATTTTGTGATCATTGTGTAGAGCGTGTTGGACGACACTGGATTTTAATAGCTCGTCGGCTCTGGCCGATGTACTTGTTGTTGCAATCTTGACAACTGATCTCGTAAATTCCCGACTTCTCTGAGTTTTCTAGTTTATCTTTTGGGTTACCAAGAAGCTGCTGTAATTTGTAAGAAGTTTTATATGCAACTTTTATATTTACTTTGTCAAATACAACTTTCATATTTACTTTGTAAATCCACTGTTGTTCTCCGTATATATCAATGGACTCCTAGAACTTGATCTCAAAGGTAAAATCATAAGTTTTGCTGACGATACAGCAGTTATTTACCGAGAAGAAAGTTGGCAGAAACTAAAGGAACTAGCAGAAAAATAAACTGAAATTATCAATAAATGATTTAAATTCGACTCACTGACAATGAACTTCAACAAAACGAAATACCTTCCATTTACATCATACAAAAACGCTTTACCTGAGCTTGGCCCAATCACAATTGGAAACACTTTCATTCCAGAGGCTGAACAAATGAAATATTTAGAATTATAATTGATCCACATTTGAAATGGAACTTACAAATTGAAAACATAGTGAACAAAATTAGAGGACTTTTATGGCGATTCAAATACTTGAAAAGTTTTCTCGACACCCAACAACTGAAAACATTATATTTTTCGTTGATTCAGTCCCAGATCAGCTATGGCATATAAGGATGGGGAGGTGTGTACGATATATACCTGAACAACTTGAATATAATTCAAAAATGTCTTTTGAAAATAATTTATAATAAAAACCGTGGATATTCCAGTGATATGATTTTTGAGATCAGTCGAGTCTTGGATACTAGACAATTAAATTTCTGGAAAGTTTCACTGAATGTTTTCAAAGGAAAGATTAAAATAAAGAAGAACTCTCACTCATATGGAACTAGGAATATATCTAAGAACTACTACCTACCTAGAATGAACAAATCCATAGGTTGTAGATCGCTATCATATCTGGCACCTAGAATCTTTAATTTCATACTAGATGAATTACGAAAAAATAAAACCCAAAATAATTTCAACAACAACAAGGAATATAATCCATGATATGATAAACCAGAAGTGAACTCAAAAACACACTGATAGCTTTTTATTTTATTTTTTTTCGATTAGTATTATCACAATGATAATCATTGTACTCGATTTTGGACTGTTATTGTTCCTGTTTAGTTATGTTAAAATGTATTTAGATTTATACTTACTTACACCCCACCACGCACAAGGGATATTTTTGTTAATATTCCTTCAGTGGTTTTTCTTTTCCGTTTATTAGCATACTAGAGTCTTTATACCTTCTCTGTATTAATCTGTAATTTTCTAATAAAAGTTATTATATTATATGGAATAATGCAAAATTCCTGCATGGGACTGATTCTCGATATAAGAAGGTGATCCAGAATCTCTCTTTCAAACTAACTGAATTGAACTGACTTAATAAGATCAAGCGAAAACGCTTGCATACAGCGTGTATGCTTTTCAAAATTTCCACTATAAATGTCCTCCTCATCTTTGCGATCACTACTTCTATTGAACAAACGTCCATAATTTGAATATATGTAAAAAAGTGATTTTTGGGGTTCCTGTACACAGAAAAGGGTTGTTGGAGAGATCGTTTCCTCATAATATTACAATTATAATAAATTAAATATTCATTATTGGAAAAACCATTATATTGGATTATCATTCAATTCATTCAAATGTATATCGAAGAGATATGTAATTCATCTTCAAAATTCCAGAACTGGGTGAACCGGATACTCTCTACTCATTGTTTCAATGAAATGTAAATATACGAAGGATGTATTTGATGATACACCTTGAATGGATTATTATTGTTATTATTTAGTTTTCATCACCTATAAAGAAAAGATTGAAATGGTTGCGAAGTTAACTAGTAATCAGAAAGAGATAGTTCATTATGTTCACAGAAACGTTTTTTTTACAGAAGTGGTTCTGAAAATGTTTCTATTATATTTTCGAAATCGGAAAACCGGACCTCTTGGGAAGAATCTCTATATGAAGCAAAACAAAAACTAGGTAAGTATATTCAAGAAAATTTGAAGATTATTCAACATACACAATGCTTATATGTAACACTCATAAATGCTGGGATTCACACGAATCATCTACTAGTTCTTCACCACCATAAGCGTCGATATAGGTATGTTTTCTGGAAGGGATCTGCTTCCTAGAGAAGTGATTCAAATGGATTTTTCTCTTTCCATGTTTTTCCTGTATGTTGATTCTGTTTTCATACCGAGTTGTGAAATTTTGGGGGGGGGGACAAGGGCCATAAAAGAGTTTTCTCATGTATCTCTGTGTTCAATAAAAAGCAGCTCACTGGAAAAAACTACTTCATCACCCCCTTTTTTTCAGCCATGTCAAGTGACAGGAGACAATGCCCTGAGTTGTTAGCAACTGTACCCATAAGAAAAACAAGAGCTGGTTTACAGTTCACATGTGCCGCTCCAACGTTGGGAGAAAATGGCCGCGATGTGTGGGTTTGTAATAGTGACGGATACGTAGGGCAGGTCTGCGTTCTCAGTCTAACACCTGAGCCTACTGTTACCTCATGCAATGGGGTTTGCAATGCTAGGATCCTGTGTATAGCCTCGGTACCTGGCATCAGTAACGGGTGAGTTGACGATTTTTTCCTACACAATTAATCGAATGAAACTGACCAATAGTTGCTCTATCTGGTCCGCTGGATCGGATTATCCAAATTGATATTTTGCCATCAATTTTCAGATCTCCGAACAGGACGTGCCAAGCTCGGGTCGAACCTGAAGAAACGAAAACAATGCATTTCGATAGCAGCTCATCAAGCGAAGAAGAAGACAACTGTGATAACGAACTCAATGAGGAACCCCAAAAACACTTAGATTCGGAAACGTGTAGCATCGATAACGAAGAAACAGATAACCAACAATCGACGATGTGGCTGGGCACTGAAGATGGATGCATACATGTATACAATTGTTGCGATAATATTAGGATAAAGAAGAACAAAGTAAAATTGCAGCTAGGAGCTTCAATATTATGTATAATGTGAGTTCATTTCGAATCAATGAATTTTTTATCAATATTTTCAGTCAACGTTATCAGTTGTGTTTCCCAAAATAATCAATTCGACAATTTTGGGCACACAGCAGACACATACTTATACGATAATGTGATATAAAGACTGCCATTGCCACAAATCTAATTCAACTTTGCCTTCTTTTCAGATACCTAGATAACAGGGTTTTTGTTTCACTCGCTAACGGAGATATCATTGTATACGACAGAGATTCATGTGAGTACGTTATCCTTAGCTCGAATACAATTATTCAAGATATTTATAGAATGGTTCAATAACCACAATTCGAGCATTAAACAGGTTTTAATTATCCTTCGCTCAAATTCCGGACACTTTTACTCACACTGTAGTATACTGAGTTGCGTCACGACCCAAAAGTTTAAAGAATCAGCTGAAAATTTTTCCTACGCTGAGTCACAACAGCGTTTATCACTATAATACCTCATTATATTGTGTTGTTTCATCGACTGCAGACGCGTGTCTTTGTCAATATAATTTTTCAAGTGTAGTGTTGTGATTTCTGGAAGACAATGCCCAAACGACGTGGTAGTGGTGATTTTGAAAATGGGCATGAGCGAAAACAGCGCAGATACGACAAATTGAAGAAGAAAATGGAAAAGCTACAACAGAAAATACAAACTTTAACTGATAGTGACTCATCAGGTAAATGTTATTTATATAGTCATATTTGAAAAGTATTTATGAAACACAACTCGTTATATCTCTTGTGTATTGTTCTTCTTCACGTTCACTTTGGACATAAGGGATTTATACATAGCAGAGGCACTTGATGAGTGGCCAACTAAATCTTTTTGATTTTCTGCATCCCTACATAAGCGAATACTTACATACCGAGGGTACTCGATGAGTAGCCCATCAGGTCTTTATGACTCATTATCGGTAATTATTATATCAGAGGCATTCAAAGAATGGCCAACATAGATTGTATAGCTCAGTATAGCTATATTCATCGTTTCAGATGAGGAAACCCCACAACATGTGGTAGTAGATACAGTGGCTGAGGTTCATCAGAGGGAAGAGAACTTTAACCTGGTTATTGATGAACCTGAAAACATAACAAATGAGGGGACAAATACAAGCGACAAGGATTTAGATGCGATAGTGGAACTCACTAACCAGAACTCTACAGAGGACATACTGAATCTATTTGGTGTGGACCCGTTAGACACTAATAAAAAGGGTGTAGCCTTATTGGAAGGAATCGCATCCCGTTGGGACCACAATATTAGGAAAGGATTAGGAAATGATGAAGTACAAACCCTCGTTGACAAATATCCTCCAGCAAATAACTGTTGTGCATTAATTCCCCCAATTTTAAATGAGGAAATAGCAGGCTCATTGAGAGAAAATGAACTGAGAGAAGATAAATATCTCCAAAAGCTTCAAGCTCAGATGTCAGCTGGCTTAATGGCTATATATGAGCCAATTAACTTCCTCGTAGCAGAAAAGTCTGACAATACAAAGGGTTTGGAGAATTTAGCAGATGCAGGCAAAATATTTACGGATATTTTTCATCAAATTTCTCTACATAGACGATTCCTGTTATATCCATTCTTGAATCCAAAATATAAAAAGCTTCTCGAAAACCAACCAATTGAAAAATTTTTATATGGCGATAATTTAATGGAGAAGGTAAAGCAATCGCAAGCTGCACAATCGGCTTCCTCTCAGGTAGGGGCAATTATGAAACAAAGAATTCCGTTGCCACAACATCATTTAAACTACAAGGGCCCACTCAACAGCAAACCCAATTTACGAACGTACAGAAGGCCAGAAAGAACAGAGTGGCGTGCCAACAGAGGGACCAACAGACCTCCAAAAAGGACGGACAACCCAAACAATGCCTTCAAGAAGCCATATCAGTGGAAAATGAACAGGAACCAGCGTTAGAGGTAAATATCAAAATAGCAGGAAATTTGAGGAATTTTATGAGAATATGGAAAACCATAACGTCAAATAAAACGATTTTAGGCTGGGTTGAGGGTTATGAAATACCCTTCACAAAAATTCCTATTCAATTGGAAGTACCTAGGGCCTATTTTAATCAAAAGGAGGTTGTATTATATGATTCTGCCATCGAACAACTTTTAGTTAAAGGTGCTATATCAAAATGTAAACACAGTAGAGATCAATTCATCTCTCCATATTTCTTAGTCCCCAAATCAGATGGGGGTTTTCGATTTGTATTAAATCTGAAACGGCTTAATGAGTATATTCAAGCTCCCCATTTCAAAATGGAGGACTACAGATCTGTATCAAAATTAATAACTAAAGATTGTTTTATGGCAAAAATCGACCTCAAGGATGCCTACTTTGCGGTTGCCGTAAACAAAAAATATAGGAAATTTTTAAGGTTTGAATACAAAGAAATTCTTTATGAATTTAATGCCCTTCCTTTTGGGTTGAATATAGCTCCATATGTATTCACCAAGTTAATGAAACCTATTCTCAGTCATTTTAGACTTAAAGGCTTCCTGTCTATAGTTTATTTAGATGACATGTTACTCCTAGGTTCTTCTGATGCTTCCTGTAAAGATAATGTTAAATACACGTTAGACTTATTGACATCCCTAGGCTTCACAATAAATTTCAAAAAGAGTGTATTGAAGCCATCACAAGAGTTAACATTTCTTGGTTTTACCTTTAATTCAAAACACCTTACCTTTTCGATACCCAAGGAGAAAAAAGAAAAAATCTGTAAGAAATTGCAGAATTTTATTCAAAAGGATTCTTGTCAAATAAGAGACTTTGCAGCGGTAATTGGTCATTTGGTAGCTGCGTGTCCAGCAGTTGCATATGGTCGAGTTTATACAAAAAACTTTGAGAGAGAAAAATGGTTAGCACTTAAAAACTCCAATAATAATTTTAATTTTTCAATGGCTCTTCCTAAGTATTTAAAGGATGATTTTTCATGGTGGATAAATAATTTACCGTCTAGGTACCAACAGATAAAAGAGGATAATTTCGTTCGGGAAATATTTACGGATGCAACACCAAGGGCCTGGGGAGCGCATTGTCAAAATGAAAGGACTCATGGTTTTTGGAATGATACTCAACAAAATTGTCATATTAATTACTTGGAACTAGTGGCCGCATTCAATGGTCTAAAATCTTTCTCAAAAGAGTTGAGGAACTGCAGAGTTTTACTTAGAATTGATAATTCAACCGCCATATCATGTATCAATAAAATGGGTAGCATACAATACGTACATTTGAACGAAATTTGTAGAGAGATCTGGCAATGGTGCGAAACGCGTAATATTAAAATTTTTGCTTCCTACATACGATCAAATGAAAATAAAATTGCAGATTCAGAATCTCGTTGTTTGAGAACCGAAACAGAATATTCGTTGAATGAAATTTACACAAATATTATTTTTAAGCGTTTCGGACAACCAGAGATAAATCTTTTTGCAAGTAAGCTTAACTCAAAATGTAAAAGATACATATCATGGAAACCTGATCCGGATTCGGAAGCAGTTGACGCATTTACTTTAAATTGGGAAAATATTTCGTTTTACGCCTTTCCACCATTCGCACTGATTTCCAGGGTATTAGAAAAAATCATTAGCGACAGAGCTGATGGAATTGTTGTTGTCCCAGAATGGCCCAACCAACCATGGTATCCAATTTATAACCAATTAGTTAGAGACAAGATCATTCTCGGGCCTGATCCGACTTTAATTTTATCCCCTTTCAGATCGCCGCATCCCGGTCACCGTCACCTTACCCTGGCGGCAGGCAGGTTATCCGGCAAGCCTTTATAAAGAGAAATATACCAGAAATTGGAATTCCTATATTGTTGGCATCAATAACTGAGAAAACACTCAAACAGTATGATACAGTATTAAAAAGGTGGTGGAATTATTGTATGGGAAAGATGTTAGACCCGTTTAAATATAATTTAACAGAAATTCTAAGTTTTCTACAATCCTTGCTGCATGATAATCTTTCTTACAGTTCACTTAACACACATAAGTCAGCAATATCGTTGATTATAGATTTTCCTGATCATGAAAAACATATTGTCAAAAGGTTCTTGAAGGGAATATATAATTTGAAGCCACCTAAGCCAAAATAATCCTTCACTTGGGACCCCTCACCTGTATTAAAATATTTAGAAGGACATTATCCCCTTGAAGACCTTTCTCTACTGACTTTAACCTATAAATTGGTTATGCTCATAGCGTTAACATCTGCCCATCGGTTGCAGACTATTTCATTGATAAAAATTCACAATATCCATAAAAAGGAAGAGCTTATCGAAATTCGAATACCAGATAAAATAAAAACTTCAAGTAAGAATAAGCCTCAACCAGTTTTGCGTTTCCCCTTTTTTTAAAGGAAAGCCGGAACTTTGTGTAGCGTCAACTATTTGTCATTATTTAAATAAAACGCAAGCTCTACGATCAGAGGGTGAAGATAACCTTATTATAACAGTCAAAAAGCCACATAGAGCAGCATCTACACAAACCATAAGTAGATGGCTCAAAAATGTACTAAAGATCAGTGGTGTCGATACAGACGTTTTCAAAGGTTACAGTACCCGTCATGCTGCAACATCTGCAGCAGCACGTGTTGGACTCAATATTGAAACAATTCGAGAAACAGCAGGTTGGACAAAAAATTCGGAAGTCTTTAATAAATTTTACAATAAGCCACTTACAACTAATTCCACCAGCTTTGCCGAAACTATCATCTCTCTTAGATAAATAAAACATTTCTATCATTTTCTATTTCAGTAGTTAGAGATTATTTTACTTTGTTCTAGTTCAATTAAATTATTATATTACTAATGTATTTTCTACCGTTCGTTATTATACTAAGTGGTCATTTGTTCATAGATCGTTTTTCTTTAAACATCTACAGTGTGAGTAAAAGTGTCCGGAATTTGAGCGAAGGATAATTAAAAGATTGATCGACTTACCTGGTAAGGATGGACAATCTTAATTATCCGAGCTCATATTCCGGACACTTTTACCACCCTACCCACTTATTGTTTTCCCACCCCTACTTACGATCTATTCACATAAGGCACGCACAATATAATGAGGTATTATAGTGATAAACGCTGTTGTGACTCAGCGTAGGAAAAATTTTCAGCTGATTCTTTAAACTTTTGGGTCGTGACGCAACTCAGTATACTACAGTGTGAGTAAAAGTGTCCGGAATATGAGCTCGGATAATTAAGATTGTCCATCCTTACCAGGTAAGTCGATCAATCTTTTAATTATACAGCGTATTCTGACACGTGTTCCTGCACACTGCATTCTGAATCCCGCAATTTTATACATGTTCTTGGCATAAATTTCAGTGCCACTTCACTTGCCCACTCGGTTGGATTTTCCATGACCTAATGGAATGATGTTTATAGGTCACTAATTTCTCATAATTTTTCAGAAACTTACTGCCAAAATCTTCATCTCACTTTGGAGAATGAAAATGCTGATGACATCAATTTTCTGTGTACTGTGTGGGTTGAGCATTCTATATATCTTCGAAATGAAAAATGAAATTACCTTCCCAATTCTCATGTGCTATACAAGGCTATAATATCAAGTGATATTGAACTGATTTTTCCTTATATAACACACGATGGTATGAACTTTACTCCCGTTGATCTAACCCCTATTCTCCATTTTTCATCATAATCCATTGTGTACATCAATGACTCGTGTAAGGGATTTTGTTCTGAATCCTGATTTATATTATTTTCACTGTTTTTGAAAAATTCTTTAGTTTTTTTTTTAGTTCATTTTCTCCATCATCATTATGTCATTTTCACCCGTCATCGAATGCCAAACATTAGATGATGATTGAGTCAGCTTTGAAACCTTTATCACTGCCTAAATAGATTGCGGCACCTTATCTTTGTTCACAGTGCGGGATCAGACGAAAACAAATAAATATATATTGTAGATACAAATATCCGAAAAATTTCAGAATTATTGACACCACACTCATAAATTATGATATATAATGTACTTCTGTGATTCGCATTCAATATTTCAAATTTCAGGTGGCAGTTGGAACATCAGCAGCCCGACAATATGCACAGTGGGATCTTTGAATTCACCAGTTTCCAAAGTGGTTCCGAGCCAAGGAAAATTGTGGTGTGGCTGTGGAAGCAGCGTGAAAATATTCAATACCCACACCCTTACAACTGAAAACAGTTTCACCGTGAACAACGACAATAATAAGTCAATTACTAGCATTGTGCTTTGTGGTAACGGAGTCTGGCTATCTTTGCAGAATTCGGCGATAGTGAAATGCTACCATAGCGTCACGTTCGAACTCCTTTGTGAAATCAATGTCGCTCCATCCGTTACCAAAATGCTAACGAGTAAGTATTACTATTAGTTTCTCCCAATATACCGGGTGTCCCACATTTTATGTGACAGGCAATATCTGGTTTGTTGAAGGAGATACACAAAAATGTTTCATACAAAAGTTTTAGGAGTTCATGAGAGCTATATTTTGATATAATTTTCAAATATACAGGGTGTTTGATGTAGGTGCTACAGACCAAAATTCCATTTTTTAAAATAGAACGCCCTATATATCATTACATATTCAGATGCTAGGTTAAATTCTGATATCATTTCATGTTTGGTTTTTGAAATTCGGTTACGGCGTTGTTGAGTTATTGCTTGAAATGTAAAGTCTTGAGAACGACTATTATTTTTTTAAATATCTCATACAATTATTCTTTCTGCATCAGATCACATGAAAATTAGTCGAAATTTTGGGTGTTCGAAGTAATGGTTTCAATTTTGAGTTGTGGAATTCAGTCAGGAATCATTTTGAATATGAAACAATTGCGAAATTGAAAGAGGTGTATTCGAAAACAAATTTTTAATAACAATCTAAATAATATAACTTGATGAATCATTTCACAAGAATGGTAGGTACCTAGAAATAAGCCATAAAAATTGTTCAAAGTGATGCCCATTAGATATTATACAGGCTTCGAAACGTCGAATCACTTCTCTCGTACAAGTCGCTCTTATAATATCAGGCGTAATATCACTGCACGCTAGTCGAATTTTCATTTTCAGATCATCCACATTCAAAGGGGAAGTAGTGTAAACAATATCTTTTAAATAACCCCATAGGAAAAAATCAAGCGGTGATAAATCTGGGGAACGAGCCGGCCACCGAATTGGACCCTTATTACCAATCCATCTATTTGGGTACGTTCTATCCAGATATTCAGTAACAACCTGTGAATTGTGAGGAGGAGCACCATCTTGTTGCCACCAAATTCCTTGTCGTTCTGCTATGGGAATATCTTCCATCAACTGGATCAAATCATTTTCATTTTCATTGAAAAAGTAAGGTACTATGATGCGGCCATTGAAGCAAGTTTGGAAAATACTTTCGCGAGCCCAGTGGGGATTTTCTTGAGACCAATAGTGACTGTTATGTCGATTCACAACTCCATTATTGTGGAATCGCGATTCATCGCTCCACAAAATTTGACTGAATATGTTAGGACTTTCATGTAATATTACCTGAATACAAGCAATGAATTCAAGTCGTCGTTCAAAGTCCGTGGGTTTCAAACCTTGTACCAACTGAATTTTGAATGGGTGGTATTTATTTTCTTTCAGAATTCTCTGTACATTAGATTTACTCACACCGACTTCTTCTGCAAGAGTACGGATAGAAACATGTGGATGAATAATAATATAAGCCAACACATTGATCTCTAATTCTTCAGTTCTAACAGATCTCGTATGATGACGATGCTTTATAGTAGAAGGAAATGACCCAGTTCGCAATTTTTCTTCAACTCTCGAAAAAGTCATTCGTGACGGAATGGGTCTGTCTGGAATACGTTCTTGATATAGACGTTGTGCTTGACGGCAGTTTTTCTGACATTCCCCAAAAATTAATAACATATCAATGCAATCACTTGGACTAAACGCGAAAGGCATACTGGAGTTTTCGCACAAAGAACACAGTTACTGTTTTGCAAAGAATCACTGAATTGAACTGACAAGTAGATACAATTCAACAACATTTGTTACTATGGCATCAACAAGCATAAGCTACTTGATGAAATTGTGCAATATAAAGCAATTCACCCTCAAGTTAGTCACATTCTCAAGAATTTCAATATTACATTCAACTGATATCGATATCGTATCGTAGAGGTGAGAATAATGGTTTGTATTCAGTAGTAGTCTAATTCAATTTAATAAAAGATATAGACTGGATTCGTGTACGAGTAAATAAGTTTTTTTGAAACTTTATATTTAAGGAAAAGTGCAATAACTCAACAACGCCGTAACCGAATTTCAAAAACCAAACATGAAATGATATCAGAATTTAACGTAGCATCTGAATATGTAATGATATATAGGGCGTTCTATTTTAAAAAATGGAATTTTGGTCTGTAGCACCTACACCAAACACCCTGTATATTTAAAAATTATATCGAAATAAAGCTCTCATGAACTCTTAAAACTTTTGTATAAAACATTTTTGTGTATCTCCTTCAACAAACCAGATATTGCCTGTCACATAAAATGTGGGACACCCGGTATGTAGATATATTCTATAAAGGCTACAAAAAAGCCATATCGACATTTCAACTTGCTTTCTGCTCCATAATGCCACCCACATCATAGAATATAAAAAACAGAGCACTCAAAGGAAGATTGCATCCATGTTTCTAGTCTTCGACAGAATTCAATTTTTAGTCACATAAAGAAAAATGGATGAGTTCAATTCCTTGGCGAACCCATTATATTACAAAAGTAAAAGACCCAACCGAATGTTTCTCATAAATGATTTTGAATGAGTTTCATATAATAATTGTTTCCAAACAAAATGAAATATACTTTCGATGAACTACGTTTTCATTATATGGAGAAACATTTGATTTGACAGTAACAGTAAAGTGTTTTGATAACATTGTCTTCGAGACGGCAATGGTCGGAACTCCCTTGCTCTTTGTAAAATACCAAAAAAATATTTATTGAAAATTAGAGAATCCAAGATTTTGTATACCTACTGGTTTTCCACATTGTAATCATATATTTTTATGATATTTAATTCAAATAATGAACTATTGACTTCGATTGACTCAAGGTACTCAAATAGTAAATTTTACATTTCAATCATTCGACAAAATCAAACTCATTATTGCCGACCAGTATATTATTCTTATGCATGTATTTGAATAATACATTAGATTAGAGCGACACTGGAGTTTTTAAACCTTGATGTGAGTTCGGTAAAAATTCACATTTCATTTAATTTTTTTAATTGGATTCATTTCGAATGTTATTTGTGAAAATGTGATAATGAAAATGATTGACTTTCTACGGACCACCGCTAACAAACCCAAAAGTCGCTATCGACTTACACATTAAATCTATGCACATACGAGAGGGGTGAAGTTTAAATAGTCAAAATATGAAGAGCTATAAAGAGGATTTGTAAATTTTCATTTGGATTATTCATCGAGTTATTTATAGTGTATTAACAATTTAAAAATATAAAGAGCTGGTTCGACAATTTTCATTTGGATTATTTATCGAGTTATTTAGTAGTTACAATATACTTTGGAATGACTGGTGCTGTTTTATGGCATCTCGTTAAGTGAGGTCGAATGAGAATTTAATACTTTCACGTGCTTTCAACAAAAACGTTAATAGCCCCAAAAATAGGTTTTGGGGACCAATGATTTTCAAAATGCATACATGAAAATAAGATTTATTGATATTCACCTCGTGGACATTCCATGCTTTGTTGAATGCAGCACAACCCACACGTATTGATTCAAACTGGAAAAAATATTTTTGATCGAAGAGAAACAGTCACCTGAAAAAAAGGCTCATTGTATAGTCGAAATGAAAATAATTCTATTCGAATCCTGAGTTTCATTTTTCTGATGATACGAACTATATTTATATGGACTAACCCAATCCCAATTTCACTTCATATTGATCGCTGAAGAATATAAATACTTGTACCTTGGATTACAAATGATATGAGGTTGATGGAGCATGTTAGTAATTAGAAGGTCTTCAAATATCGTTAGGATACTTCAGCTTCAAGCAAATATTGTGAGATTTCGAAAATTAATACATATTTGTGAATCAGTTCATCTCGGTAACAATGGCAATTGCATGACAAAAAGGTTGACCAAAATAATTTTGTCAATCCTTGAAATGATATCAAACATCTCTTTAGGAAGAAGTATAACTATATTTTCAGAAAAATTTGTAATTTCAGAAATATTAGCCAAAGAGAGAGATATAAAGTTTACCTTCTCCAACGCAACGTTTAAACGCCAGAAAGCATGATGCTTTCTCCATTACAAGTTTGAAGAAGGATAGAGTATTCGTAGAATCAGTATTACTGTCACAAATAACTTTTATAATTAAGATATTCAGATTCAATTGTGAAACATTTGATATTCTTGAATTCTTTTGATGTTATCTATTATTGTTTTCTGCCTGCAACTTGATCCTCAGTTGAATCTAGAAAAACTTTTCCAATGTTTAAAAATTCATCTTGTGAATAACGAAGCGATCATGCTATAGGACAGTGATGTTAGGGGTTCATCGTCATTTTGTTCAACAACACGGTAACTGAAATTCAGAATTTATTTTTCATGCCACTTCTTTGTAAACATAGAAAATGCCATCCCATCACTCATTTCCCTTCAGTTCGTGTCATATAAATATCCCATGATGCTATTTCTTTCACAAAAAATTGTATTAGTATTTCTCATAATAGAATCTCACATCTTATTATCACGTCTGATCATCTGGAGTTGAGTTAGATTGGGAGTAAACCTAAGAAAGCAATTTGCAAATGGAGAAAAATACCTCATGAAAAGAAACATCTACAGTCAAACCTCAGAAGCGGTACTATTCAGTAGCCAAACCTCTGCTAAGAGATAAATCACTTGGCTGAGACATTTAATTGATAGGGACACGTCTGACAGCTACGTTTCTTAAGAAAACATTCATAATTCGATCTTAAGAAGTGACCTTGTTTAGGGTCTTCAATTGTCTTTTGATCATCTGCAGTTTATGGAGTAAACCGAAGCTAAGAAAACAATTCGCAATCGAGAAAAAATACTTTATGGAAAAAAACATTTACAGTCAAACCTCAGAAGTGGTACTATTCATTAGCCAAACCTCTGCTAAGAGAAAAATTACTTAGCTGAGACATTTAATCGATAGGGACTCATCTGACATCTGCGTTTCTTAACAAAACATCCATAAATCGGTCCTTGTTTAGGGTCTTCGATTGTCTTCTGATCATCTGCAGTTGATGTAGTAAAGCAATTCGCAATCGAGAAAAATATTTTCTGGAAAAAAACATTTACAGTCGAATCTCAGAAGTGGTACTATTCAGTAGCCAAACCTCTGCTAAGAGATAAATTACTTGGCTGAGACATTCAATCGATAGGGACTCATCTGACAGCTGCGTTTCTTAGCAAAACATTGATGAATCGGTCTTTAGAAGTGACCTTGTTTGGGGTGTTTAATTGTCTTCTGATCATCTGCAGTTGATGTAGTGAAGCGAAGCTAAGAAAGCAATTCGCAATCGGAGAGAAATACTTTCTGGAAAAAAACATTTACAGTCAAACCTCAGAAGTGGTACTATTCATTAGCCAAACCTCTGCTAAGAGATATGACATCTGCGTTTCTTAGCAAAACATTGGTGAATCGGTCTTTAGAAGTGACCTTGTTTGGGGTGTTTAATTGTCTTCTGATCATCTGCAGTTGATGTAGTAAAGCGAAGCTAAGAAAGCAATTCGCAATCGGAGAGAAATACTTTCTGGAAAAAAACATTTACAGTCAAACCTCAGAAGTGGTACTATTCAGTAGCCAAACCTCTGCTAAGAAATGAATTACTTGGCTGAGACATTTAATTGATAGGGACTCATCTGACAGCTACGTTTCTTAAGAAAACATTCATAATTCGATCTTAAGAAGTGACCTTGTTTAGGGTCTTCAATTGTCTTTTGATCATCTGCAGTTTATGTAGTAAACCGAAGCTAAGAAAACAATTCGCAATCGAGAAAAAATACTTTATGGAAGAAAACATTTACAGTCAAACCTCAGAAGTGGTACTATTCATTAGCCAAACCTCTGCTAAGAGATAAATTACTTAGTTGAGACATTTAATCGGTAGGGACTCATCTGACATCTGCGTTTCTTAACAAAACATCCATGAATCTGTCCTTGTTTAGGGTCTTCGATTGTCTTCTGATCATCTGCAGTTGATGTAGTAAAGCAATTCGCAATCGAGAAAAATATTTTCTGGAAAAAAACATTTACAGTCAAATCTCAGAAGTGGCACTATTCATTAGCCAAACCTCTGCTAAGAGATAAATTACTTAGCTAAGACATTTAATCGATAGGGACTCATCTGACATCTGCGTTTCTTAGCAAAACATTGATGAATCGGTCTTTAGAAGTGACCTTGTTTGGGGTGTTCAATTGTCTTCTGATCATCTGCAGTTGATGTAGTAAAGCGAAGCTAAGAAAGCAATTCGCAATCGGAGAGAAATACTTTCTGGAAAAAAACATTTACAGTCAAACCTCAGAAGTGGTACTATTCATTAGCCAAACCTCTGCTAAGAGATATGACATCTGCGTTGCTTAGCAAAACATTGGTGAATCGGTCTTCAGAAGTGACCTTGTTTGGGGTGTTTAATTGTCTTCTGATCATCTGCAGTTGATGTAGTAAAGCGAAGCTAAGAAAGCAATTCGCAATCGGAGAGAAATACTTTCTGGAAAAAAACATTCACAGTCAAACCTCAGAAGTGGTACTATTCAGTAGCCAAACCTCTGCTAAGAAATGAATTACTTGGCTGAGACATTTAATTGATAGGGACTCATCTGACAGCTGCGTTTCTTAATAAAACATCGATAAATCGGTCCTCAGAAGTAACCTTCTTTAGTGTCTTTGATTGTCTTCTGATCATCTGGGGTTGATGTAGTAAGCCGAAGCTAAGAAAGCAATTCGCATTTGGAGAAAAATACCTAATGGAAGAAAACATTTAAATTCTAACCTCTGAGTGGTACTGTTCAGTAGCCAAACCTCTGCTGAGAGATAAATTACTTGGCTGCGACATTTAATTGATAGGGACTCATCTGACAGCTGCGTTTCTCAACAAAACATTGATAAATCAGTCCTTAGAAGTGAAATTCTTTAGTGTCTATGATTATACCCCTTGTTTTTCTTCATTTTCACAATCAAATCAATTTTGTTGTATGTAATCACAAACTTCGTGGATTATTATGGGGTTTTACGGATCCAACGTGACATGAATGAGGATGAACTTTACTACCATTGAGATCTGCATTTCATTATGTATTAATAACGTGACTCGGCTAGGAATACTCAAAGTATTGATTTACAAAAAGTTCTTTGATGAATGAAGAAAAAATGTTTACCAGGCCAATGAGCTAGTCATACCAAACGTTGTTAAGACTAAAGATATTTTCTGTTTTCGCTATTTCAGGTTGCGATGACATAATCAGACAGCACAAAGCTGCCTGCTTGCGGGTGACAGCTTTGGTGACATGCAAAGACCTCCTCTGGATAGGGACCTCTGCTGGAGTGCTACTAACGATGCCGCTTCCACATTTGACATCGACAACCACGAAGCTGACAGCCTTTCCCACCGTGTCTGGTGTGCCCCACGGTCATACTGGCCACGTTCGATTTTTGACATCGGTCGAAATACCAATCGTCAACGAAGCACCACACAGAAATTCGTACAAGGGCAAACAAGATACGAGAAGTAATACGAAGTTGTTAGTTATCTCAGGAGGTGACGGATACGAAGATTTCAGAACTTCAAACCTCTCTGAGGTTGCCGGTAGGGAAGATTCTACGAATCACTTGTTACTGTGGAATATTTGATTCCGAGGAGTTTCACCGAGTTAACGTACTTAATACGTAATTTCGCATATCGAAACTTGAACTGAATACAGGGTATTTCTATAAAATGCATTGGAAAAATATTGTATCTACCGCTTTGAAGGCCAATTTGTACCAATTTGTATGTCCTAGTGAAGTGAACTGTGAACAATCCGACGAGGACCCATCAGATGAATCTTAGGTATATTTAACGAAACCCTATCAGATTTTCAGAAATGGAAATGAAATTAATGTTGTACATTACCTACATATCAAGGAATATCTCAATTTGGCGCTTTTTTACTGTTACGGAAAATTGTGCAGACTAACAGATTAGAAATATAATTTTTATATTTGAAAATGTATGAATGATGTCATAATTGTATATGAGCCACGCGACTTAATATTTTCAGGACAAAAGAAGGAGACACGGCGCAAAACCCCTTAATTTTCAGATGGAGAGAGTGTAATGTGCGTGTGGCGAACTGTGGAAATATATATTTCATTTTATTTTTTGTTTCATCAAAGAATTGTTGATGAACGTCAATAATCATCGATCAGAATGATTAAATGATTTTGGATGCATTTGCTGAGTTATTCTCTATATTTCCAGCATACATTGCTAGTTGTAAAAAGTCAGAATTGATTCATCTATAATTCACTCAGAAAAATTATTGTGAATTGTGAGATGTGAGAATATTTCTGTGAATTTGAAAATGCTTTTCGTGATTCAATCTGAAATTCCTTTCTGATGGCTTCAGTTCGTTACCAAAAATGCACAAGGCTATTCTCACTTTATGTCTTTTTCGTTACTTTCCACAATGCAGAATCAATTTGAAAACTCAGATGAAGGTGGTATAGACAAAATTCTTTCAGTATGAGTTTTCCCGAAGTAACTGTTATCTAAAAAACGCATATTAATCAGTCACGAATGCCAACTGCACCAATTCATTCAGTGGTAAAATATTTCCATCATCCAATGACGTTTTTGAGAAGACATGGAAAGTTTCTGAAAATGGCCAGATATATCATTCTCTCTAGTTCAAAGAACAAATTGCTTTAATTTTTAGTGATGGGCCTGACATTATTCATTTATGGTCCCACACACGAGAAAACTTTGTGTCATGTTCAGGCAACATCTAAATGATAGGTGACAAAGCTATTGGTATTCTTGAAATTACGAAGGCCTCATATCCTGGGAAACAACTTTTTCGTAGAAGAATTTCTATAGCTGGGCTGCTCGATACTGAAATCAACTCCAAAACAGACTCAGTGGAATAGAATCTTGTGGAATAGAAAAAATATCACAATTGACTAGAATCGATATTTATGATGACCGTAGGCCATATCATATATTATATCCTCACAATATTATCGGGAGATGATGTTGACCCCACATCCTACAAATTAAGAAACGATTGATTGAATCATCTCCACAAACAACATTACAAATCATGTGTGCATACGTGAGCCAGTCAGTAACAGATCTACAAATCGTATGACCCAGTGTTGAAGAATTAATTTCATGTAATTTCTCATTTTAAACTATAACTATGATAACTGATAGAATATTGTCGGAATATATTGCTATATGAAAGATCAAGAAATCATAAGTTGAATATATCAAATTAATAACTCACAATGAATGTGGATACTCCAGATTTTACAGAAGTCCTATATGTGAGGTAGGGCATGAACCATTGAAATAGAATTCCTTTTCTGAACGTTGTAAATTTCAACAATTACTAAGTATTGTATTCACAGACTTCGTCTTCGGAGATCATGTTGTCGAATATCTTGACAATTCTATATTCAGAGATGAAAACTAACAATCTAATCTTGTGGAATAGAAAAAATATCACAATTGACTAGAATCGATATTTATGATGACTGTAGGCCATATCATATATTATATCCTCACAATATTATCGGAAGATGATGTTGACCCCACATCCTACAAATTAAGAAACGATTGATTGAATCATCTCCACAAACAATATTACAAATCATGTGTGCATACGTGAGCCAGTCAGTAACAGATCTACAAATCGTATGACCCAGTGTTGAAGAATTAATTTCATGTAATTTCTCATTTTAAACTATAACTATGATAACTGATAGAATATTGTCGGAATATATTGCTATATGAAAGATCAAGAAATCATAAGTTGAATATATCAAATTAATAACTCACAATGAATCTGGATACTCCAGATTTTACAGAAGTCCTATATGTGAGGTAGGGCATGAACCATTGAAATAGAATTCCTTTTATGAACGTTGTAAATTTCAACAATTACTAAGTATTGTATTCACAGACTTCGCCTTCGGATATCATGTTGTCGAATATCTTGACAATTCTATATTCAGAGATGAAAACTAAACCATACGTTGTAAATTCGAATCCACTATTCACAGAGGTTTTATTCCTCTTATATATCAAAATTCCGCTAATAATTATAATTTTTTCTGTATTCCAACTGAATTGTCAATATCTGTTAATAGATTTTGATTTGAATCAATCTGGATATCAAAGCTGATTTAGAAATATATGTACTACATCAATCTGTTTCAGTATTTGACCTATAACTAAATATGGATTATTAGTGAATATCAACTTCAAACCAAGACTAAATCTAAAATACAAACGACGGTGATTTTCCTGACTAGTAGTTTGTTAGTTACGTCTTTGTAGAATATTCGATTCTTCATAGAAATATTTGAACATGTTTCAAATCTAGCATGGTTATATGCTTCCACCAAAGTTATAATTGCCGATAATGATTCAACAACCGTACCGGCAGTTTCATGAACTCATATACAATGTTCTTTCAGAGTTCTGGGCTGAATATTGTTTTTGGAGCCCATTTACGAATTAAAATATTGGAAATTTCCAAGTCTTGATGAGCATACAAACAAACATAAATCCAATCAACTCAACCACAATCAGACTCGTCTGCCATTATCATTGATTTTTTCCACATAATTCAATAATACACTACCCGTGTTCATTTCTAGAAGCAGCATCTCCGTTAGCAGATATTTTATTGTTCGTAGAATTTGAAGTATATTTCTGTTACATATGATTTCAAGTAGTTGTGTAGAATGCGTCAGAACAGATCCAACGAAAACCCACCGACAATGACTATTATTATGTTCCAATACAAATATATATTTTGAAACTCAAATATAACGCTGTAATATTGAAATCATGTATGAGAGAGTCTTTTTTTTATAGAAAAATCCTGTATGTTCGCGTGATACTTGCATTTCTGTAAAATGTGTGATAGTACTTATAGGACTTTGTAAATGGATAAAACTCTATTGGGTGGGTAATTTACTATTTGTTAAAATAAATTTTTTTGTCTAACATGATTGTTCCTAATGTAATATTATTGCTGTTTGTGAATATTGGTATGTGAATTATAAGTACTTAGGTAATATTCTGTTCAAAAACGCTATCATGGGACTAACTTATATCTGTATTTTGATAAATACGACTTCATAGGCTATTTTATGCAAATATCCGAGTCTATATACTGTTTTATAACAGGCTGCTTTATACAGTTATGAAATATATACATTGGTAAATATTTATTTTGTGAATAAATTGTGTATATTGCTCAAAATTCCAATAAATCAACATTGATTGTCGTTTTTCACATAATTATCGTTATGGAATATATTTATTTATTTAAATCTATATAGCGAGTTTTATTTCAAGGATCCCCCAAATATTTGGCTGAGAAACTTGGAAAGCTTCCGCCACGAAAGGAGCATGGAAATTTCAAGGGGTACACTTCACACTCAAGTAATGAGCATACAGTGATCGAAATAATGCGCTGCTACAAAGCTTCAACTTGACTGCCATAGTGCTCTGGGATGTCTTACTGATTTTTCAGAACAAATCCATCAATTTATCTTTTTCAAACCAGACCTGTATTTGGTCGGACAGTTTCGACGAAGTGCTGATAATAACAGTTCCGCGAAGGATTTTAAATTTCAATTTATTATGAACAGTTCAGTTGAAACAAAATGCCACCGATTCTGTTCTTGATTGGGTCAATAGATGTTACACTATTGATTTCTTAATCACTAAGGGTATTCCATATATTGAAGATACGGTTCGATCAGTGCTGCTACTGTTCCGGCTGGAAAATTATTTCCTTCCTCGTTTATTCCAACTTGTGCCCGCGTAAACGCTGTGCTGAAGATCGGAATCTAAATATGGCGCAGGTTCATAATTGTATTCTTGCTGTTTGCTTGAATGTGATTGCCAATGTTCCCTGCCGAGTAGTTTTAGTTTGGACTTCCATTCTCTTCATAATTGAATATATCGAAACCTGTTATGAAAAAATATAACATGGAAAAATGTCAATCGAACCAATGAAAATTATGAAATTGAGAATGAGAATTTCATCAAAAAAGGCACTCAAAACAAAGTCAAAGAATAAAAATTCAATTGATCAAACAGATAAAGATGGTGATGAAAGAGTAGAATGTTGAGAATGACATAGTAAATTCAAACAAATTCGAACAATAAAATATGTATCAATATGAACAAGGTTGAAACCAAGTTTCAGTCATTTTCTTGACAATAATGGCATTTATAACCTTGGAAGGAGAAGAGAAAGAGAGCACATGGGTCCGTTATTGGGAGTAAACAACTTACTCTTTTGTTACCAGCATCAGGTTGACACTCAAGATTGATCGAGAGAGGTAGACACGATGATGAATAAATTGCTTTCATTGAGAAACAATAACGTTGGTACGCAGACCGGTAGTGCCGTTATCACTTTTGGAGAAAAGAATAATTGATATAAAAAATTTTTAATTGATCACATTTTGCTGTTATGGAGCGAACACTCCATCGATTTAGAAAATTAGTTGACTGAAAACTCATTCATATCCGCTGGAAAGACATTTTGACTAAGTGAACCTCCTTCTTCTGCTGTTTTTTCTATCAATTGGTGAGACACAATTTCTCTGTTTGTGAAATGCTTTCTCCACCTACAGACCCATTTCTTCAGTACGGAAGTGAATATTCAAACCATAGAGAAAGAACTCTGATGCGGAAGCAAGAAGACTATCTTTCAGCTCGGAGTTCGGGATAATGGCGAAAGATGGCGCCTTCAATACATTCGATTCTTTGGTTAGTAATGATGGAAATTTTACCATACAACAGGTTCTAAGAATTTATATGTCATACAAGATGGTCTAGAGATTGGGACAGTACGTTGTTCTTGAGAAAGAACTATTCTTTGAATCACACTCTTCATATATACGGCAGTTTAATTAATATCAATTTTTCCTAGTTCCACGGATCGTTATTTGTTGGGTGTTGAAAATCGAGGAAATTTCACCTTCGCAGCGTTTTGACGACACCTCATGTTTGTGATATATGAAAAATATTTGTTAAAAGTATCAGGATATCGTCGCTTATTCAGGTCTTCTGTCAACACTGCCCATAGAAATTATCTTCCCTTTATACGATTGCATAACGTACACCGATAAATTCGGCAGATCTGAGGATTCCCCACACTTTTTTCGAGATACTGTAGTAGCTGGGGGAGCTACTACAGTATATCCGATCTTCATTCCTCAACTAACAGAATCAAAATGAGAACTGACAATGAGTCTTCACCAGTGAAATACTCTATCAGGTTCACAGATTCCATGAGTTTTTCGTGCATCAGATGTAGTCTCTTTACGAACGCTCGGTCTCAAAAGTTGGGTCGAAACACCTCTCCAGCAGTGCATTTGTGAATGAAATCATGAATTTTGATTTCTGCTGGGGTTGCAGCCATCTCTGTCTTCAGTCTTTAGTACGTGCCAGTTGTTAAAGATCTTCTCTAATTGGTATATTGGGATTTTTAGTCTTTGATCATCCAGTAGATTGAATTTCGCCTTTGAGGTTTACACCATCTGCACCAGATCTAAAAAGTTTGATAAACCTGTTCAAGCTAAGGATCGGCGAGTTCTCACCTATCAGTATAAACAAGATCACCACACTCGTATATGCCTAATCTATATAATATTATGGGTTTGACAGAAGTTCAGGCAAGGTCGTCTTGATAGTGTCGTAGCTGAAAAATCCCAATTCTTAATACTAGAATACACCATTATCAAAACCTTCAACATGGTGCAACGAGTAGTGGAGATGGCGAAAAGGGAAGGGAAAAGAGGAGGGGTGTGATGAAAAAAAAATCCGGGAATCCTCACAGACGGAGCAACAAAATTACTCTATAAAATATTAGATGTTCCTCAAACTAATCCCCACTCCACCCTCACCGACGGTGCAATAATTCATCACATACAATCTCTTCAAACGTTATTTGTCTTCTTGAATTCCCTAAACTTCGGTCAAAATTAATCTACAGAATATATAAGGATCTTTCTTAAACTATTTACCTCAAAGAAAGCCGATCTATCTTTATCCAATATTCGAATGTCAGGAGTCACCATTCCTAGGAATTCCGATCAGTAATAATATCTCATAGAAAACCATGTGGGATCGATCGCTGAAGGTGCTGCACACCTTCAGCTTCTAATCATCTTCAAGGCACAGATAGGGCCTGTCTTAAATATAGTTCTCATCTGAGGGGCTCGGCACCAAAACATTCATTGAAATTGATTGATTCTGTCTAGAAAAAGCAATACGTCTTGTTGGTGATTCTTTGCTCATGGACTTGCTCACTTCTTTGGACCATCGTAGAAGGGTAGGAAACCCGCCTCTCTTCTATAGATAGTTTTACGGTCGGTGCTCTTCTGAATTGTTGTCAATCGTTCCACCCAACACGAATGATCCGACGAGTGCAGAATTCCTACCCCATTGTTGTGAGCTTGGAGACCTGTCGAACTTCTCTTGCTCAGGGATCTTTCATCAATAGAATAGCTGAACTTTGGAAATCCTTGCAGGAACCAGGCGCGTATACAAGGAGGGGTAAAGGGGGTAATTACCCCCCCTATGATCAGTCAGTCACATAACATATTACAAAATATACTAAAAACTATAGGGAGATATCACAAAATATAATAAATGAATGAGAAATCAATCACAATTTTATTCAACATTACTCCCTGTAAGATCGCAGAATCCAGTAATTTAATTTAAAATTATTATTAAAATTATAGAATATCTCAGATTATATAGTCTAGTATTTCGGGAGGAATTGATTATCACCAACAGTTCTGGAAGAACGTTCGTGCTTTTTCACTTCGATAGATACCGCTTTCAAAAAGTGCGATTCTAACATTATGCCTCTCATTAAAAAATGCATGCTATTGACTTCGACCTGGTCTGACAATATCTCAGGATCGGTTAACTGGTCTAGCACTATAACTATAACACATTAATTCCTGTGACTTACCCATAGAAGCTGATGCATTGATAGATCGTTATGTTGATGAGAAGAACCGAAATTTAAATTTATTATTTGATTTTTCTGTTGCATTGTGTTCAATAAGTATATACTTTTCATTCTACTCATATTGATATGTAGTATGATAAATACATGAACGAATATCATTATAACGGTTTATTTTTATTTACGTTGACAAGGCAAATGTTAGTTATCTCTAAAGTCAAGTTTATTTTCATAGAAAATTATTGTTTTCTCTACTTTCCAATTTTATTTATGAAAAAAATTAAGATTAAACAAATCTGACGTTTTTTTTCCACAATTTCCTAATAATTTGAGTCATTGGGAAAGGTAAGTTTGTAAAAAGGCAAATATGCATTTGTGTTTTGATAAAATGGTGGAAACGCATAATTTTCTGTCATTACCCCCCTATAAACTAGAGCTGTATAAGCGCCTGGCATGGGCTAAAAACTTCAAAATTCGAAGGTAATGTCAATTCTTTTCTCAAGTCCTTTGATTCATGCGGTGTTTATTGAACATTACAGGGCTTTCCTTTCGAGTTAATCTGTATAGAAAAAAACTCCACCCTCACCGATGGCGTTACAAATGAAGGCATACTTCACCTCATATATGTAATTTGTTTTCTAAAACCTGAATCTATGCTTGGAAATATTCAACAAAATTCTTGTACGTGGAACGATGTTTTCCATTGTTTACACCACTCCACCCCTATCGACGAGGCGACAGATAATAATAAGAATATTAAATACCAAAGAAATCAACAGTGGTAAGAGCACGAATACACTGAATTGAAAATGAATACAGAGAAACCCACAGCGAAGGTTATCTCGTTCATGGTAAAACAGCAATCAATAATAGTTACATTTACCCTTGGAAAAACAGTAGGTAACCTGTAACAATAATATTCCCTCTTTTTTAATATCATCGGCAATTGGAATCTACCCAAAATATTCTTTAACCGCTCTTTTAACGTAATATCATAATCAGGTGAACTTTTCTTAATGAATTCGATGGTTGTGGCTAACTTAACAGAAATAACCAAGATTATTCCCCTCATTGTGGATAACCAATGAAAAAGTTGAAGGCTAGACTGCTTTTACAGAATGAACGATGAGAAACTCTTTCTAGAGATCAATTACCCTAAAACCAAACTGACACTTTTGCAATCGACGCGCGTTTCGCTAACAAGGTTAGCATCTTCAGGAGAAGAAAATTGCTGCCAGAGAGTTTTACAACGAATAATTTCACTAGACCTGTTCAACCGATTGAACTGATCGAAAAAAAACCGGAATTTGGATCACTTTTCAGGTACCATATTTTTCCGGTGTTCTATTTTGAAGTTTTCTGAGTTGACATATTTTCTGGAAATAATCTCAACATATATCCTTCCTACACCAAGCTCAATCGATCAGAATGAGTGCATTTCCATAGTCTCAAAACTTTCCTTTTCAGCAAACGCTTTCGCGTATAATAATTTGAGATAAAATCCCTCGACCTGCGATCTCGGCTTGTTTGACCAATTTTCTGAATTGAAGTCACAAATAATTGAAGGAAATCGAGAGCCACTAAAAACTAAAACTGTCCAATCAATGTCAGTTTGGTTGTTGAAAGCATTCATATTCTACAATACGACTCAGGAGGCCCAAATGCAAAAGCACTATGCACTTACCCGTGATTTATCAAGTACCGCATGAGATGTACCAAGTAATTCCTTAGAAAGAAAAAGTATTACGTGGGCTGGGTGAATAATAGTCTGGTTCATTTGGTCAATCACTACTCGCACCTGAACTTGTGAACAACCTTGATCTCTCTCAGTGGGTATGTGGGCTGCCTGCAGTCTATGCACCAGAGTGAATGACAGCTGGTCAATCGATCGCCGTATGCAGGTGAACTAGCCTGTTCTATGACTGTGTAGGATGTGGAGTTTCAGTTCGGAATGAGTATGAAGAAATGATTTTGTAATCAGTTGATGGAATTTCATGATCGATCTATCCATTTCGTTCATATGACGGGTATTGAAGATATGAAAATGCAGTCTACGATATAATTCTGCTGTTCTGTTACGAAATTATCTCAAGAATAGGAAATGACACCTGTGGTCTGCTTGAGAATGACGTAGATAATTTCTTGTTGAAAATCACTCGACAAGAAATTTTCATTATTGAACAAGGAAAACTGTATTTATCTGAAATTTTTGAGCGAATTCATATTTGATTTCAACCAATGTTTGGAATGTTTCTCTAGGCGATTTGATTTTATGCGGTTTTTCTGAATCTAGATTGGTTCGTTCAGCATTCATTTCCACTCATTTTATTCTTTCATTCCTTTTATCGGACACTCTTGAAGCTGTACTGATATGAGTGTACAACTTAGTCTACTATAGGTGAAGACTGGTATCTGTGCAAGTCACAGAAAATTTTTACGGCTATATATAGCAAATAATGTAAACGAATCACTTATCGAGCCAGTCAGCTCGCAAATCTCAAAACCTTGGCTTTGCTTGGCTGATCCGTATACTAATCTTGCCACCGGCCGATTTTTGTTGTATGTGTACTCATTGCTGTATATATTCATTTGATACTTCACTTTTAAACCCGCTCATTTCTCTGCAACATACAGTCGTTGAATCATCTCTTTTTGAGATATTTGCACTTTTGAAATATTGTCAGCTTTTTTCCACCAATGTTGTTTTCTGAAGCCTACAACCAAGGAATATCCAGGATTCAACGGAAATGTAATAAAATAATTTCAGGCTGATGCTGACAACCAAATACCAAATTTGAAGAATTTAAAAACTCTCATGAGGAGAACCATTTCTGCCTGAATTTAAAGGTTCAAAACACAGGTGAGTTTCATTGGTGAACTCTATTTTTCGGTGGAACAAGATGTTGAAGAACCATTCCTGGAAGTCATGTAATGTTTTTTGACCTCAGCCACGCAAAGCGAAGGCAATGATGAACCTTTGTCTTCAGCTACAAACTGGTCTTTTCATGTGAATGAGTTCCAATAATCCAGTGAAAGAGTTTTGGAATTCTTCAGGATCAAACTGAACGGCTACGCGGTGGTTACCTCGAACAGGAAAGCCCCCATCCCTGCTTCTTCATGGTTATGAGTGGTATGGACTAAGCAGAGAATGGAATTCGAAATTCCGATAACTTCATAGGGATGTGAACTCATTTTTTGAATTATTTTCACCGCAGTGAAATGAGAATTATCGGGATAAATCTTTAAATGACGTTACACGTTCCTACCGCCATATAACGAAAACATGATAGCGTTTTGAGAGAGAAATATAGAAAGTAAACTATAGATATAGATCTGATAAGTTTTAGGTGTTTATAGTCCATGTTACTATTATGCTGCTTATAGATAACTATAACATAGATGATGATTGGCAGTAGTACTCGTGTTTTTTATATTCTATTCAATTATAATTCCATAGACCCGTTATTTTGAATCAATTCGGGCTCACGTACTAGTACATACTATAATAATAATTTATCTTTGGTAAAGCTATTGAGGGCTCAAAAAACTTCACTGCTCCTGGATCAGACAGGCTCAGCAATTATTTGTGGAAAAATGGAACATGTTAAACTATTCTTTAGCGTGGAACTTTCCACAGATATTACTCATATGTCATTCAATAACTATTGTGACACTAGTTGGGAAAGGAGATTTGATTGTGAGATGTTTGCTGCATACATTGAGATGCCGATTCCCGTCGATGGCGCTACAAAATTAGACCGTTGAGAAGGCTAACCATCGGGAACAAAGATATGCCATACGGAGAGGACATCACTTATCTGGGAGTTTTCCTGTATAAGAAGTGACTCTAGCGCAGGCACTTAGGGGGGAATTTAAAAAGGCAATCTCTACGTTCTGGCAATGAAGAAGAACTCAGCAGATGAGTTGGATCTATACAGCTATCGTACTAAGGCTAACCTTAATTGGTGGGGTAGGACGCTGAAGAGTATGGATTGTAAAATGCTGGACCGGGTGCAGGCGCTCTTCCTCAGGGGGATTTACGACCGCAAGGAGAAGCACTCCATTAGCTAGGAGGACCATGTTGAATATTCCGTCTCTGGCACTATGCATCAAAATGGAGACAGTGAAAACTGCATACCGACTGAGTTGCGTCGGAGGTTGGAGAACGCATAGCAAGAACTATTAGGCTAATTGAATTTGCATTAATGATTTGTTTTCTCGTGATACGCTTTTCAACATACACACGCAATTACGCTCCATAACAACTCACAACATTACAACATCACAGTCACTTGTTCTGGTATATGATATGCTTTATATAACAGCACACACTAGACTGAAAATATAAGCACACTTCACACTCATCAGACTACATTTTCTCCCAGACTCGCGCACTTCAATGAACTTTTGTTCACTCTATATGATACGTCATATATCAGCACAGACAAAAAACACAAAACATCCCCTTGACACTATTGATAATTGCCTACAGTAACTCATTTGGGCTTTGTTATTCAACTGTGGGCCATATATTAGCAATTGATTGTATTATCAGCCATTGAGTGTGAGACTCCCTTACAATGGAGGCAGCTCTGATACATGGTTAGGCATATACAATACAACTATCTATCACAACCCGATGAGTGTCACTCTCTACCCTTGTTACAAAACATTTCTCTACCTCCCAACTAACTCACTCAACACGACTATTGACCAACTTAAACGCTTGTGTGCTCTATATGACACGCATCATATAGTGAGTACACAAACACCCTACATCACGAAACTATTGAGAGTATTCGAAAAAATCACATTTTTTTTCCTATTCTGTTCATTTGTTATAGATTATAGTGTGAATACACACCTACATACACACATTTCCACTCCCTTAGAACTCACACTACATGTCCTGCATATGGTACGCTTCATACACCAGCACACACCAGACAGAATCGAATGGTAATCGTTCGGACTTCCATTCTCTATACAGGGTGTAACTGAATAAGTGTAAAACATTTAAGGAGGTGATTCCTCATCGAAAAAAAGATGGGATCTTTCATATAAAGAAACTTCATTGGAGCATCCCTTGTTAAGATACAGCCCCTGAAAGGGGGTACATAAAATTTGTATAACAATTTTTTTCACGAGCACTGAAAAAGTTACAGTATTGAAATTAACCTGATGTTTTGTCTTACCGAAAAGACACTTAGCCAGTTATTTATTTGGTTTACCCCATGGTTGTAAGGGGTGGAAAACGCAACCCCTAAAATTTATTTCCGATGTAACTTTTTGTTTTATTATTTGTTTACCATTTAAAAATGTATTTCTGATAGCCTGTTTTATTCTGAACAACAAATGTGTCTTGGGTTTTTTGTCAAAAATAAACCAGTTCGCAGCAAAAAATTATTTTAAATAAATAAATGCGAAAATACGAAACTAATCTATCTAGTGGGTCGCTATTAGCGATAGTGACAATTAAATTGGTATGACGCTGTCATGTCAATTTCAATATTGTAACTTTTCCAGTGCTTGTGAAAAAAATTGTTATGCAAATTTGATGTACCCCCTTAAAGGGGCTGTATTTTTACAAGGGAAGCTCCATTGAAGTTTCTTTATATGAAAGATCCTATCTTTTTTTCGATGAGGAATCACTTCCTTGAATGTTTTATACTTATTCAGTTACACCCTGTATTATTAACTATTGAAACTTTTTGCTAAGAACGAAAGGATAAAAATATAAATCAAATAAGGAAATCAATTCCAAACAAAAGGTTGAAGTGTATTTTTTGGTCAAAAATATAATTAAAGGGGTGATGGACGTCGACCAGTATGGGGCGAAAATCGGGGAAGTGCTGCAGAAAGGAAAATACAGCACGGTATCCACAGACTCCACTTCATCGATAGAGAGAAAGGTATACCTGAAATTAAAGAAGTATCAAGTATTTTTTCAGATTCTTAACAACGCTTCATCATAGTAAGCCACCTCACTTCTGCGGGCTTCCGAAAGTCCACAAGACGGACGTACCTCTCAGGACGATCATCAGCTCCAGGAACTCGGCAACCTACAGACTAGCGAATTTACTACTAGAGAGGACGATAGTTTGGAAAATAGAACAAAACTACCAATAGGAGGCATCATGGAGTTGCTGGGAAGCTGTATTCAGAATTGCTACTTCCAGTTGAAGGATCGTTTCTTCAGCCCAGATGAAGGACTACCAATGGGATCACCACTGTTACCGGTTATAGCCAACATCCACATAGAGTGGTTCGAAGCATTCGCCATCGAACACGCCATAAAGGAACCCCGCGTCTGGTTGAGATACGTCGACGAAAAGTTCATAGTATGGAACCACAGAGATGCAGAAATTCTAGAATGCCTGAACATAGTGAGGCCCACCATCAAGTTCACAACGGAAAAAGAATCTCAGAGCAAACTGCCGTTTCTTGACGCGGAGGTGAAGAGGACCAGAAATAAATGGACAATACCTGAGTGAGCAATTCAATCACCATCAATCTAGCAAGCAGGGAATCGTCAAGGAGATATTGGAACAACAAGTTCTTACCATCACATACGTGAGAGGACTTTCAGAGAGGATCAAGAGAATAGGAGGAAAATTCAACGTCAGAGCCTGTTTTCGATCAGTGAACACAATCTGCAGCCAACTCACAAAAATTCGACTACCGAATAGAAACAACGATACCAACAACTGCGTTTACCGGATACCATGCGAGTGCGGCAAATCCTACATCGGAGAAACCAGAAGACCATTGGAAGTGAGAGTGGGCGAGCACAAGGAAACAAACCATCACAGCTTTAAATGGTCTGAAGCCAAGGTCATTCACAAGGAGGAGCACTGGTTCGAGAGAAAATTCGAGGAAACCGCCTAAATTCTCAACAACGACGCATTCAGTCACCCCAGCGTGGAGATCCGAAATGTGTGGAAGCCGCTTATACAAGGCATGGACCGACTTCGGCTCGATGAGGGAGAATATCGCACCAATCCATCGATTTCCCGCTGAAAACCAAAGTCAAGTCAAAGTCAAAAATAGCTTTATTGTTTAAAAATATAATTTTTGTAACAAAGCATGTCAAAGGAACCTAAGTAAAACCCTGATTAACACATTATTCCACATAGTTTTTGTTAAAAATAAAATAAAAATAAAATATACATATATACACACATACATATACATATACACACATATACACATACATTCTTCCAGCAGAGCAGTCAATAGACATACAAGTAAACACATAATAGACAATACCATTCCGCAATCACTGACACACAATTATTGGTATATATAAATCTATTTAAAAAAAAAGACAGCCAAAACAGAACAAAGAAGGAATATAGATTTCAGAGAGAGGATGAGAAAAACTCTTCGACAGAATAGTATGGATGTTCTACCAGTATTTTTTTTGTTGCCCTCCTGAACTTGCAATAGGCTTCAGTGTTTTTAATTGATTCTGGCAAGTGGTTAAACATTTTTAATCCGCTATATATAAAAGAATTCTTAACGAGAGTTGATTTTGGAATTGGGAGTCTTATGTTGTTATCCTGACGTGTGTTATAAACATGATCTCTAGTAGGGTATGAACTTTTATATTTATAGATGATGCATACTGTTTCAAAGATGAAAAGAGCTGGAAGGGTCAATATTCTGTTTTTAACAAAAAGGGGTTTACATGTCTGTCTGCAGTTTGCTCTGCAGAGGTATCTGAGAGCTCTCTTTTGCAGAACAAAAATCATGTTGAAATGATCAGCGCACTCCTAGTAGAACCTGTGCGCCTTATTGTTAGTACCGTCTCTTTCCCCACCATAGGAAAATCGGGTCTTTATAACCGACCATACCTCGAAATATTGTCAGTCAGCACCCAAAGACGATTGCGGATACCAGCAATCAAAACGCTGTGAGTACACTCAACTTAGTTTCAACATTTATTCATACTATTTCATAACTTTTTTTTATTTAAATTTTTTGACTTATATTTCATATTCGATATCTCAATTATCTTTTTACAATATTATTTCAATTTTTTTCTTTATCTGAATTTTTTTGACTAATATTTCATATTCGATATCTCAATTTTTCTGTCACAACGTTATTTTCTTTGATCAATCAATCCTTTGATTTTATTTTGACCAAAAAATCCATTTCAATGTGATCTTTTGATTTGAATACCTTATTTGATTTGTATTTTTATCCTTTTTTTCATCAACAGGTTTCAATACAATTGATAATATAGACAATGGAAGTCCGAACCATTACCATTCATTGGAGTTATTTTATTCAGTTGCCGCCAGGTATCCACCACACAGTGTGAGAATACCAAGCATTATCACAAAGCGATGAGTGTCAAATGACACATACACCTTATATTCTCCTTGTGAAGCATTCCTCAACCTCCTAACTCAGCAAATACACCCATTGACCTACTCAACTGGACTCTTTTGTGCTTTATATGATACGTTTCGAATAGTAGAAAACACCACACACACACACCACAAATACACACCTGTTATCACCAAACCATTGTGAAGATTTGGAAAAAAAAATCTTAGTATAACTACTTTTCTTCGGGCTTGAAGGCCGTCGTTCTTTGGAATTTCTTCCTGACGTTTCGCTAGCGCGAGTGGCCAGCTTCTTCAGAGGCTTACTCATTTCCGATGACAGCCTCTGAAGAAGCTGGCCACTCGCGCTAGCGAAACGTCAGGAAGAAATTCCAAAGAACGACGGCCTTCAAGCCCGAAGAAAAGTAGTTATACTAATAACCTCGGCCGCGAAAGCCTTAACCATTTTGCCAAAAAAAATTCTATTCTGTTCATGTGTCTTTCATTTTAGTGTGAATTGGAAGTCAATAACAGTCTGTCCCAAATGAACATATCCTATTCCATACGAAGGTAGTAGTCCATACTCAAAGTGGAAGACCAATTTTATTGAAAAAGGAAACACGAAGTAATCTCCACAACATATTCAATTCCTAAAGGAACTATGTCCTAGTTAATAAGACATGTTTCGAACATATATATGTTCATCTTCAGTTTGGTACAGAAGGCTGAAATGGAGTTAACAATGAGAAAATAGTAGAAGTGATTTTTTTACATGATACTCACGAAAGTTGGGAGATCAAAATTGACAAATTACATATTAGGTACCTATCCTTAAACTACTTTCAAGAACCAAAGTGGTTCAAGAACATATATTTCAACTTCTTGAACCACTTTGGTTCTTGAAAGTAGTTTAAGGATAGGTACCTAATATGTAATTTGTCAATTTTGATCTCCCAACTTTCGTAAAAATATCACTTCTACTATTTTCTCATTGTTAACTCCATTTCAGCCTTTTGTACCTAACTGAAGATGCACATATATATGTTCGAAACATGTCCTATTAACTAGGACATAGTTCGTTCAGGAATTAAATATGTTGTGGAGATGACTTCGTGTTTCCTTTTTCAATATCCTATTCCCTTTCATCCCGATAGGGCGCAAGCTCACACCTCGTTGGTCCTTGTCGAGCAGTAATAGTTCTATTATTGTATGTAAACTTTGTCACGCGAGTATAATATCGAATAAAAATATTATCGGACAAGTGAGCACAAATGTAATATTAGTTTTAGACATGTCATGTGAAATCTGAGAAGTGTGAAATACTTTCCAATCAATATTTTTTCTTACTAAGAAAACTGACTTTGCTTCATCAATATATTTCGAAAAAATTGCATCACCGTAACACACAATAACTGCATGGTATAGCAACTACAAATTTGATGATGCTGTATAAATAATGATAAATCAGTTCTATCCATACTCACTTGAGGGCGGTGCTTGGTGGGAAGTGCTCCAACCTGCATTCTGTTTGACAAGTAGAAAATTATTCTGTCCTGATATAAGAATCATATGACACAGGATGTCACCTGATTACTGAAATCACTATTACTTGACATAGTCAGTGGGCATACTTGAAGACTGGCGTTAAATCAAATCATCTTTCGAACAATCTGTTCAGGCCAGTCTCAAATTACCTACACAGTAGGTTTCGGCTGGCACCCGTCAGAAAACAACTACTCCCCTGGCTAATACCACGAAGGGCATTGAATTATATCCGACCAGGTGCCAGTGCAGGTTTCTTCACAGAAGTAAATCCTGCATTTGCTTTCGTCGACACAAATGAAGGAATTGATTTTCAATTATAGGGACGGACACACTTGCATTCCCATAATTAAAAATCAAACTCCTACACGAGTATCAAGCCCCGGCCAAAGCTGATGCGAACAACGAAGTTATTACGCCATCTACCAATGGACGAGGTATTCCAAAAGCAAACCGAATTCGCCCATTCCTCCTGCGAGGAAAATGTAAAAACACTTGACATAGTCAGTGGGCATACTTGAAGACTGGCGTTAAATCAAATCATCTTTCGAACAATCTGTTCAGGCCAGTCTCAAATTACCTACACAGTAGGTTTCGGCTGGCACCCGTCAGAAAACAACTACTCCCCTGGCTAATACCACGAAGGGCATTGAATTATATCCGACCAGGTGCCAGTGCAGGTTTCTTCACAGAAGTAAATCCTGCATTTGCTTTCGTCGACACAAATGAAGGAATTGATTTTCAATTATAGGGACGGACACACTTGCATTCCCATAATTAAAAATCAAACTCCTACACGAGTATCAAGCCCCGGCCAAAGCTGATGCGAACAACGAAGTTATTACGCCATCTACCAATGGACGAGGTATTCCAAAAGCAAACCGAATTCGCCCATTCCTCCTGCGAGGAAAATGTAAAAACACTTGACATAGTCAGTGGGCATACTTGAAGACTGGCGTTAAATCAAATCATCTTTCGAACAATCTGTTCAGGCCAGTCTCAAATTACCTACACAGTAGGTTTCGGCTGGCACCCGTCAGAAAACAACTACTCCCCTGGCTAATACCACGAAGGGCATTGAATTATATCCGACCAGGTGCCAGTGCAGGTTTCTTCACAGAAGTAAATCCTGCATTTGCTTTCGTCGACACAAATGAAGGAATTGATTTTCAATTATAGGGACTGGCCTGAACAGATTGTTCGAAAGATGATTTGATTTAACGCCAGTCTTCAAGTATGCCCACTGACTATGTCAAGTGTTTTTACATTTTCCTCGCAGGAGGAATGGGCGAATTCGGTTTGCTTTTGGAATACCTCGTCCATTGGTAGATGGCGTAATAACTTCGTTGTTCGCATCAGCTTTGGCCGGGGCTTGATACTCGTGTAGGAGTTTGATTTTTAATTATGGGAATGCAAGTGTGTCCGTCCCTATAATTGAAAATCAATTCCTTCATTTGTGTCGACGAAAGCAAATGCAGGATTTACTTCTGTGAAGAAACCTGCACTGGCACCTGGTCGGATATAATTCAATGCCCTTCGTGGTATTAGCCAGGGGAGTAGTTGTTTTCTGACGGGTGCCAGCCGAAACCTACTGTGTAGGTAATTTGAGACTGGCCTGAACAGATTGTTCGAAAGATGATTTGATTTAACGCCAGTCTTCAAGTATGCCCACTGACTATGTCAAGTGTTTTTACATTTTCCTCGCAGGAGGAATGGGCGAATTCGGTTTGCTTTTGGAATACCTCGTCCATTGGTAGATGGCGTAATAACTTCGTTGTTCGCATCAGCTTTGGCCGGGGCTTGATACTCGTGTAGGAGTTTGATTTTTAATTATGGGAATGCAAGTGTGTCCGTCCCTATAATTGAAAATCAATTCCTTCATTTGTGTCGACGAAAGCAAATGCAGGATTTACTTCTGTGAAGAAACCTGCACTGGCACCTGGTCGGATATAATTCAATGCCCTTCGTGGTATTAGCCAGGGGAGTAGTTGTTTTCTGACGGGTGCCAGCCGAAACCTACTGTGTAGGTAATTTGAGACTGGCCTGAACAGATTGTTCGAAAGATGATTTGAAATCACTATTATCTAATTTCATTAATATTGTATCATTCATGTTCATTTCAATTATAGTGTTCGTGCTCCTACCGCAGTTATATAAAAATTTCACTTTTTGAATTACGTATTATTATTCATTTGTCTTTTATTTTTGTCCATTCAACTTGTCAGTAATGCTATGTTTTCTCGTAATAGTCTTTCCAAAACACACCCACACATATATGTACATGCTGGTGAGTTTCATAGCCCAAAAGAGCTAGCTGTCCTGTGGTGGCAAGCAGTTGTTTATTAAAATAGAAGATCAGTTAGGATACGTACTGATTCCCATGCTTTTGTCGTTTTCACAATATTCCCTAAAAATTGTAGGCTTGTTATAATTTTCATGTAGTTCTGATGGTGAGGAGGAAAATATTCCTTCAATTCTTCGATGTCAATTTTATTCAGCGACTGAACTGCACTGTATTGTTTTCGAATTTCTTGCTTTCCGCTTTCCCACGGAGGATATGCATCAACGTTGTTTTTATCATCTACGGTATCTAAGTAGCAAGAATAAATTCGTTTTGAACACCCTATTCAAATATGCGAGTAAAAAGCGATTCCGGTAAAGAAAAACTATCCGAAGAATTTATCTTGAATATCACAAATCATAACTCTCGCTTTACATAGCCACGTCGTGTTGAACACGGATTGTTTTACAACAATAAATCGTTTCCCCCAGAGAAGTGTTTTAAAATAACATAGTTTTTGATTTTATTGTCTTCCACCAATGCGATAAAGGGGTTGTTCAACGGAGAGGTAGAAAAATCGAAATTAAAACATTACTGTGTACATGTTGATAATAAACTATGAGTGGAGTCATAGACGTGCGGAAAAAAATTTAAAGAGGTATGAATATATTTGCCAGGTAATTTTATTCAAATCACTATCCCAATATGTTTTCACGAAACATAATGAGTTACCAGTTTTCTTCTCCTGAAAAAGCTAACTCTGTTTGCGAAACCCACGTCTGCTGCAAGTGATATCAATTTGGTTTCAGGACAAGTAATTGAGATCTATAAAAAGTTTTCACTTTCACATCGAAAGTTACAATATCAACAATTTTCAATCATGAGATGAAACTTATAGAATCGATTACGAAAATGATATAACAAATTGGGAAACAAATTAATATCAGCTGCAATTCGATAAGTTTGACGCAGTGGCGGAACCAGGTCATTGGTTTCAGCAGGGTCACCTAGAAAGTTTTTTAGAAGTACCGCATACGAGTCTTTTCGAAGATAGAAAAAAGGACTATGAGCATATAGTATGATGAATTTTATGTTTCTCCCACAATAAAATTAATTTTTTGTTCCAATATGAACTTGAGAAAATTCTGTTGATGTTCAGGAAACATTGCATGAACTCAACAGGAAGACAAAGAATGATTGTTTATAATACTTTGGTCTATTTCATGAAAGGGCCGTTCCACAAACGAGACCTGAGAAAGATGAGTTTGACATGATGTACTGACTCAGAAAAAAAGAGTGAGAGGTTACTGTTTTCTATTATCTATATTTCTGCTGATTAAATCAGAGTTTGAAGATGAGAGAATGTGAACATTGATTATAAAATCTTGACACAGACTCTAGAATAAGATTTTCATGCCCTGTGATTTTCAATGCTGGTAGCACCCAAACATCACTCTTCTTGAAAAAAGCCGATACATCATAAAAAGGTATTTTTATATCTAGAGTGACTATTTCAAAGAAATGATCTATCTAGATGCTGAAAACTGAGATTCACAAATACTCTCTTATGAGAAAAGCATGTGAGATCAACTGATTATAATGCTCCCCAACAATTTTATGTCTTATAATAAAAACTAAATTCAGTCAGCTACTGATGCTCTAGGAGACACGGTTCCTAGAATACCGTTTTCAAATATGGAGTTCGGATCAAAACATACCTTGAACCTGGGGGATTCTATTCAGGAGAAAACAATTAGTACGTGCGCTTTGCAACAAACGAGCGTTGCTCAGGCATAAAATTCCGAAAAGCAATGCTAACAAACCCCAGAGTAGCCAGAAATGTGCAAATGATATTTTTGGTGATACTCATGAACTTGCTCCCTTCTTCATCATTGAATCAATCTATTTCTTTGGATATGTTCTCATGACTGTTGATTTTTTGGTAGCATCGCGCTCAACCCGATGAATACAGTCCCCCATCCTTTTGTTGTGAGCCTGGAGACCTGTTGAATCACCGTCTCGCTGTGTACAGCCAAGCTTTGGAATTTCTTGACTAGGAAAATACTCTGAAGCTTAGAGCCTACAATTATCTCAGATGGAGATGAATTCATATTTCCTCTACCGTAGTTCACGCGAAGAAGCATCATGTACTCGTAAATTGTTACGTTTTTCCTCGAATTGGTTTTGGTATTTTGAATATTCATCTCGACAATCAACAACATCCCCATCCCTCCTATGAGGTCCGACCCTGGCATCAGTCAAAAATAGCCTTATCTCAAAACCAATGAATTTATGTGAATAATTAAATTTGATTGAGACTGGATGTGTATTTCTGGAATACCATAATGAATTTCGACCGCACCTTCTTCTGAACAAGCGGAAAATTAAGGGTTGCCGGTAGAGTTAAGAGGATTCCTTCGTTTACACATTTTGTGACGCGCCGAACAATAGGGGTTGGTCATAAAATTTAACTACCTAAACAGCATCTTTATTTATGCATTCTTCGGAACGGTTCAAACAATGACTTCATTTAAGATTCCCCACCGAAAAACATTGGGGCTGCACAGCGTGCGGAAAGAACAGAATCGGACTGGCGATTTTCCAACTGACTATCACTTCACTTTACACGGTCTAAGACCAACAACTATCAACGAGTAAATACGAATGTGGTAGTAGTAGTCGATATAATTTATGGTATTTTCATATGAAACGTCATTGATAGAAGCCCTTCAACAAGTTGACCTCGTTTCTAACTCCCTACGCCATACCTCAGGAGCAGCATGGTTAATCGCGGGCCTGTCAACCATAAAACGTGGCAAAGGAATTTTCCATTACGACAAAGAGAGATTATCGAGAGAAACATATCTGGCTCATTGGGAGCTCGAACCCGCGACCTCTCGATCATAAGACGGACATACAACCATCTGTTCCAACTTAAGGCTGAATTCAGACAGATCCGAAATCCTATCGTACGACGATCCGACAGCTTTCTGATTGGTCTGAATTTAAATTTTCATTCGGCGGGAAGAATTCATCCGAAAGTTTTAACTTTTTCCGATGTCGGATGAAGAAAATTGATTCTGTCAAATGCAATGCCCAATACTAACGATGTTCTGATTGGTGCATTATTTTTGGCGGGAATCATCTGATTGAAATAATGTTCTGCTATCCGATGTCGGATAGAGTTGAAATGAATTTGACTTTGTCTGATAAATTTACCCACGGAACACAAAGGACACATATATTCTGACAGGAACCTGACGTTGTAGCGGTGGTTTGTAGTGAATGTTGGTCAGGGACTACCGAAAACCCTAGTAATCAGTAGACTCTACAAAATGGTGAAAACCAATAGAATTTTATAAAAATCTAAATACATCGCAGATTTTAAACTAGCTTGACTATAATCTTTTTTTTATTTCAAAATGAAGAAAAAGGCGATTCTGAAAGAGGAAAACAAAAGATTTTCAATTCATTGCAGAATATACAACTCCCACCATAATGAAAAATATATCTGTTTGAGGAGTCTGGAAACTTTCCTCAAATATTGCTCAACGTAGTAGTAGCTATAGGGGGGCGAGTAGGGAGATTTTCTCATTTTTAAATAAATAAAGAACAATGTGACCTCAAATTATAACATATTTGAATAAAAACTGCATCTTTTCACTATAAATATTCGTTGTTTTCATACCAATCAATGTTAGATAAACTTCATAGTATCAGTATGAATCATCAAATGTATTTACCTAGTTATATAAGGTGTTTAGGATCTTCTTTGTATTCAAGTCATGCCTGTTATGGATTTAGAATTTCATCAACTGATAACATTACAATACTAATTCACTTTTCTTCATCAGGTTTTTACACTAGATCCTGATATGGCATCATTCTCTGGGCTGGTGATATTCTGAACGAAATAAAAAAAATACAATTTGTGTCTATGATAAGAATGTATTCACATTCTCACATCCACATTACATTTGAAAAATTCAAGAAGTAGGTACCCCTAATTAATGCACTGGAAATGCTATGGATTTTACCTATCCCTATGTCTCATAGAGGGGCGCTTTATTCTTGAATCAAATTGTTTCAATTATTCAACAGCAGCTCTTAATCAACAACTCGTAAAAATTCTGTGATGTTGAGCCATATAATAGATTACTTCAGCACTAATTTGAATGTTTCAAAAGATACTATTTCTCTTTATAGTTTGTATCAAACTCTATTTCTTGGGTAGCTTGTACATGTTATTATTTAACTAACCATTACGCAGCAGGGGATTATAAGAATTGTGCCCGCAAATGACTATCGAATTCAGCAAGGATTATTTCAACCATAGCAAACGCATACTGTGTTTAGACTATAAAAGATACACAATGATCAACATAGAACAATTCAGTATCAAAATCAGCTCAGTAAAATAATTCTAAAACTAATGTAAAGTCATTTTGCCACTCCTGATAACATTCCTTGTTGCAAACTCTGATAGTTGGACGAAATTTTCCATTTCGCAATCCTCAAATATATTTAGTACATTCCTATACAGTAGTAGAGATGTTCTCGTACTATCTCCTTATTGGATATAATCGCCCTTCCAAATAGTATTTGCGAAATAGGTATTCCCTTTTAATGCGAATGATACACACTGCAACACTCGGCTGTATACAAAATGAACGATAAATCATTGTGAGCACCTTGGCCATATCTCGTTTAATCATCATGGTCAAGTTATGAGCCCATCAGCCTCCGATGGAAACATCTTCACTGTGCCCTTGGTATCTTATCTGAAAACACACAAAAAAAAAATTGTTATTTCATCACTGCCATTGCAAATTTTCACTCTTCCACCAAGCCAATCTTCGTTGTCTGAGTACTGGTTAAGGACATATGATTTAACTGATGAATGGTTTCATTATGATATTTTGCACTTCTCCTCTTTTGACTACGTACAGATAGATCTCATGGCTCAGTTCACTTCAAATATAGGAAATAATCTTCACTCATCAAAAATTTCAATTCACCCTGAAAAGGCACGATGGTTAAATGGGAAACACTCGACAATTTTGTTTACTGTACCTGGCCGAAAGACAATTTTGTTTCCTTACTAAAGGAAAAGATCTCACTCGATCATCGAAAAAAAATAATCAACAATAAAATAAAAATATCAGGTTAAGTTTTGTTTGTTTCATGGCGAAGCGAAACATTGCCAATGAAATACTGAGAATATGTTCCGTGATCACACCCATAAATCCCGGAATTTCGTATCCGAGTAACAATCGGGTCTATGTGAATCGCCCATTTTGTCCGATGATACGAGTACGATTCGGACGTCGGATATCGGATCTGTCTGAATTCATCTTTACTCGCCTGAATAAAAAAGTCTCATAAAAGTTCCAGAATGGAAAAGGAATAGAGTGAGATGCCGCATGAGAAGAACTCTCATGGTTGAACATTAAATATTATTAAAAAATAACCTTAACGAGCAGTGGAAGAGAGATCTTTGACTGGTCCCCATCTTTACTATACCAAATATTCGCCTAAATTCAAAGATTTTTTAAATTTACTCACGAAACATCAGTATTTATATATGAATATGATTTGAATATAAAGTTGTCTATTTAACTAGCTTGGTAGATTTTCAAAAAAAAACAGTGTAATAATATTATGATTAACATTAAGTCGATTATTCATTTGAAAATAATAATTTCAATTAGCAATTACTTTCGATCTTCACTGATTAAAGTCGTAAATACCCACTCCATCAAAATGCACTCAAGTCTCAAAAACAGGATATCGCATTTGTCTGATCATGTCACTACTAGTATAATTTTTGATGAAATTTCGTATCTTTATAAAACCATTTTTAACTTGCAGTTTCAGTTGAAAAATACAGACAAGCAATTTACTTTTTGCTTGGGGGTTGACAATGAATTTCACCAGAATTCTGGTAATATATAGACAATTATTTGACTTCTATCTTTGTGGATAACTTTAATTTTCAGAGAAAAAAGTCCCTAGTTCCGACGTGGCATGTCATATTCTACACTTTGTTCGTACGAGTTCAGAAGATGTGTTGATCTCGTTCGAGGTTTTTCAATTTTTTGTTGGGAAATTCACCTGGCTGCTAACTCCTATCAACATCCAACCAAATGTTACAGTCAAGCACTTCGATTAACTGTTGAGGACTCAGGCGACAACTAATAAGTTTCTAAACAGAAGTTTGAAAAACCGTCCCTAAGTGGCTGTGCATTTCAGCATGTCGCCTTCCCCGAAATAGTCCGATGATTCCTTGGCTTTCTCTGATGGATCAACAGAAGGAAAACACAACTTTCCAGAAAAATTCTGAAGGGAATATAAAAAGAAATTACAGAAGCTCCAGATGATGATTTCCTATTCCGATTGATTATAACTCGCAGTAAATATAGAATGCCTTGGAATAAGGCAATTCAACCTCATCTTGAGACCGGATTCTGTTTCAATTATCAGAAGGTATCGTCTGCCAACCCATCTTCATCAATCTAATACAGATATCTCTCAACATCCATTAAAAATATTTCATCGAGCAGACATTACATCAATTCCGCTCAGTCTCCCACTTCCGTAGACATCTGTAATAACACAACTCTCGCGTAACAAACCACAGTCAATTTCTAATGGCTGCATGAATTTCAAAAGAGACTTTCCCGTTATGATATGCTGAAACAATTGACATTTAGTCAATTTTATTTCTCTTTGTTCGAGAACGCAATAGTCGAAACCATTAGCTGCTTTCATGAACGCAGATTGAAATGGAGTTGCAACGAACTATAAAGTCCGCATTGTTAGCAGATGCAGAAATCATTTCCTGGTCTTGTTTTCATTCCAATGTTCAGTTCCATACATATGCAGATCATCTAGGAATCTACATGAAAGCGAAATCGTCTGTTTTTGCTTTTTATTTTTCATTATACTTGCACCCATAATAGCAATCCTCTTTTCTAGAGAGTTTCCATGCATCGAAAAAAGAATGATGAGCCAGAATATGTTGATGCTATGTGGTTAGAGACATGAGGATTGATATGTCTGTCTCATCCATGCCATACTTTGAAAAGATCTAGAAGTTAATGATCCTTCTTGAATGATAGGGGCTCAAACTAGCGTTGCCTATTTAATTCAACTCTAGGTACTGAATTTTTAACGAACTCATGAACTTCAGAAAATGAAATGGGAGGAAATAATCATATGGAGCTCAAAACATCCGAGCTCATACAAGAAAATAGTATTTGAATTGTGGAATATCAAAAAATCATATAGGATAATTCCAATTGTTTGAAACAAGGATACAAACATTTTGACAGAATTGCAGTTGTCACGACAAGCTTCCATCAGAGCTTTGAGGTAAAGTTCATGATTTTAAGGGTACCAGATAGAAGCGTGATGGTAATGGGTTGAAAAGAGCAGTTCCATCATGAGAGGAAACACAATATGTTCATCGACCATAATATTTTCTTTTCATACCGGATTTGAAAAGGTTTTTTTATATGCAGATTCACACGGAAGGGAAGCCCTATGATGTTCAAAGAACACCGCGTGAATCAAGGGACAGGGGATACGAATTAACATTCACTTTGAATTTCTGAAGTTTGTAAGCCTCAGAAAAAACCTCTTTCGGCAAGGCTCAGCTGTTCTACTGAAAAAAGATCCCTGAGCAAGAGAGGTTCGACAGGTTTCCAAATTCACAACAAAGGGATGGGTATTCTGTACTCGTCGAGTCATCCGTGTAGATACTGCCAAGGGGGGAACGATTGAAAACAATTCGGAAGAGTATCGACCGTGAAAGAATCTATGGGAGAGAGACAAGTCTCCGACCCCTCTACGATATTCCAATGAAGTGAGCGAGTCTGTGAGCGAAGAATCACCAACAAGACGAATTGCCTTCCGCTGAATAGAATCGAGAAGCCTCAATGAATGTTTTGGTGCCGAACTCCGCACATGAGAACTGTATTCCATGACAGGTCGTATCTGAGCCTTGTAGATTATTGGAAGATGACGAGAAGTGAAGTATTTCTTCGCACGAAATAGAAATCGAAGTTTCTGGGAAGCACTTTTAGCGATCGATCTCACATAGTTTTCCCATGAGAGAATATCACTGATCGTAATTCCTAGCATCGAGATACTTGATTTTGTAGGAATAGTTACTCCTGAGATCTGAATATCAGATGATAGATCGGCTTTTCTTGAGAAGAGACATGCCTGGGTTTTCGTAGCATAAAATTCCACCAAGTTCATGTTACCCCAATCTATAATTTTCACCAAGTCGTCGTTATTTCTACTGACGTGAATGTTTCTTTGAATTTTTGTTTCTCGATCTGGTATGGGGACTCTGGAAGAGAAACTGGTATAAAGAGTACTGTCGTCCGCAAAACTATGTTTTGAACAACATGTTCTCTCGAGAAAATGATTGATATGAAACAAAGTGCATTTATTGGGAGAATATCAGATGATACTCCATCAACAACCACATACAGAGACCCATCAGACAAAAAACTCTTCAACAAAGCACACAACTGAGGAGGCAAACCATAAGACGGCAGTTTAGAAAGGATACCGCGATGCCAAACTCGATCAAACGCTTTTGAAATATCGAGTGCAACAGCTCTAAATTTTTCGATTGAATGCTGCCAAATATGAGAAACATAAGCCAATAAGTCACTGGTTGATCGTTGATGGCGAAATCCGCATTGTTGATCATTAATTATTCCTGATTTCTCTAGATACTTGATGAGCTCCATATTGATTGCTTTTTCTATGACTTTGAAAATGATAGAGAGCAATGCAATAGGTCTATAATTACAAGGTAAAGTTTTCCAAGCGCTCGGAAGTTATTGGAAAAATGATACCACAGAAGAAACCAACAACAAATGATGATGAAACTCTGCTATATTTCTATTATCAATACTTTCGATCACAAATTAATGAATTTATATATATATATATATATTTATATATATATATATATATATATATATATATATATATATATCTACTATTTAACTTTAGGAGTAACAAAATTGAGTGTATCAAAGGCCAAATGTGGATAAAGACAGCATACTTTGGTAGAATTAGAATGTATGTTCTGAAATTCCACAGCTGAACCAGAATTTTCTGTTGAAATGTATAGAGGAGTGAGAGTTGAGAAAAAAATATTGATGCGAACCGCTCGATATATCCCAAATTTTCCGAGGTGCGCTCCTAGAACAGTTTCTCAAATCATAATGGGGGTTTGTATGGATTTTCATGTAATCTTTCAGATAGTTGTAGCACAATTGATCCAATCAGATGAGAATAAGGCCTCGTTAATCCATTTCTCGCACAAGTTTCGACTTTTGAGGTTTGACGTTCGTCAGCTGATTAACGGAACGAACAATTTCAGAAGAACAACAACAATTTAGCACAAAGATCAAAGTAGTGTAAGCTATGCCTACCATTCAACCTCTCCAGATCTTAATCAACACATCTAAGTACTGCAATGGCTATTTTTTCATAGTCTTCTGTGAATTTCATACAAAGCACCCCGGAACTCTTGATACCGATCGAAATTAAAATCTAACTGTCATAGAGCTTTTGCTATTCACGTCTTTGTGCATTTTCAGTAAATTAGTCGATCGGATTTGTTTCACCAAACGATTGCATAAACTAACAATCGGAATATCGTATTCGAGTTACATTTGGAACTTTTTTCCTAATTTCTTTCTTTCTTTAGTCATATCATTATCAACGGTTCAGGTTTATCAATGGTTCAGGTTTATCGAATACAGTGAATACACCAACCGACTCGGTAGAACTGTAGGTTCTCCATCCCTTTTGACAAATGAAATGGAAAATTATTACTCGCACTCATTTTTGTTTTCGAAGTATATCAAATTCATAGGCATTGAATCATTCAATTTGAATGCCTCATTTTTCAGCTTGACCTGTTTCCAATTTGTGAAAAGAGTAAAAAAATAATGGAAAGAAAACTAATAAAATGAGAACAGTGATCGAGGGAAGAAAAACAATCGATAGGAATATAAAAAAATCATGTAAAAATCACATGAAGTTGAGGAAAACGAGAAAGTGACAGAAGAAACTGAACTGAAAAACTAGTCTAGAACGGAAATTCGGATCGAAAGAAGGGGCATTCAAAAATCCAAAAATTTTTGAAAAAGGATTCAGCTGATCGACACGTTATGATTTTACTCAGATGGAACATTGTTTCAGGAGAATTATTTGGTTCTTTCATTCATTATCAGTTTAATTTTCCATTCCGTTATTGATTGTCGTATTTATCTGCTTGATTTAATTTTCTTGGATTTTTTTGTTTTGCTGTTTGAACATGTTTGTCGATAATTATTCCTTTCATTTCATTCACTGATCCAACTCCATCAGCTCCCTTTTCGAAATTTCTCATTTCAAGTACTGTTCGGAATACATTTTTATTATTATTATTATGTGATTGATGAATCATTTCTCCGTAGTTTTCTGGATTTTCAACCTACCACAGTCTGAGAAAATTTAGAATTAACGCAGCAATTTTTGGGGCTGATAGAATTCTACCCTTCTACACGAGAATAGATTCCAATATCAATTCCTAATTCTTTCAGAGGTTGAATTCTCAGTGTAGCTTCACATCTTTCATTTTGTTTCAGCATTTTCGTATCGTCATGATGGTAACGGTATGTATGATGGATGTAACAGTAAGTTCATGCTAAGTATCTGATTTTGCACTATTTCCAATCACAACAAAGAAATGTTAGAAGGTAATACTAATACAATTATTCCTACTGAAGAGACACACAATCATTTGCTGAATGTTCATTTAATGGGAGAAATAATTTACGACCATCCATTATGAAAATAGGACACACATTATAGTTATCGTGAATGAAAAGCAGAATGATTCCATTTATTTTGTTGTCATTGCGTTTTATTCTAGTCAGAGGTACTAAAATGCGAATGATAAGTTCAACTGATACAAAAGAATGGAAGATTATTGAAACGTAATGCGAACTTGTACAGTAATATTTCCTTAGGTATCTGTGACTGCAAACATTTTCATTAGCATTCGTCGACATCAGCTATGAGGAAACTAATTCTTCCATTTCCAGAAAGAACTACCTATGTATTTCCTGAACTCAAGACAAAGAGAGAGTGGACGTGAAACCAATCGCTACACATTTTTCATTCATCAGGTTCTGATTGCAGGAACCCAGAATGCTTTCCCGTATCTCAGATAAGACTCAACTAGAGAAAAATAAACATTTCTGGTTATGGCTCAGTTACACTCGATGCAGCAACATTGTCATCAAATTTCAGTTACTTAATATATATTACTGAAAAATTAGATGCTGTTGCAGGGAAAAATCATCAAATTTGAGTACGAAGGTTAGTTATGTTTGTTTATCAACATTGAACGACCAAAATTTCACGTCAATTATTACTTGGAATATTATTATTTTCAGTTCTTCCTCATTAATTCCTTGTCAAAAAAGGGTGGTTTCATCAGCAAACAAGATGAATGTAGCTGAAATAGGTTAATTCGTTTCATCATAGAGAACAGTAGAAGAAAGATAAAGCCAAGCACCGATTTCTGAGGTTCACCAAATTTGATATTCGATAGTCCCGATCTCCACAGACTGTTTCCTGCCGTGCAGATCTTCGAAAATGAAAATCTCACAGAAAACTGTATTTTGGTCCAGCATGATTTCCGATCATTGCTAGGGTGAACTTGTAAGAGTCAAAACTTTGAATCAAAATACCGCATTATAAATTGCATTCGCGATTTCAAAGTCATGCACGATTCACCCCAAACCTCCAGCTTTGTACTCCAATGTACACAGGTCAAGTTTCACGCCAGTTTAATATCTGGAACAGGCATCAATTCAGCGACGCGATTGTAACACAATCCATTTTCGAAATGCAGTCATTAAATCGTACATCTTATCGAAGCGCACTTCACTCAATGCAGCCGATCGTATGTTTTTTCAACACCCGAACTGTACAGGGTGTCAATTTTGAAACTACCCTAAACTCGGGAACCCACGTTAATTTTATATTCGAGTAGGACATTTACAGACTTTTATTATTATTATTATTATCTATGCCACATCTCGTTCGAAGGAATATATTTCACCAACAAAATCTTGAATGGCAACTTTCTTTGAAATAATTTACCCTGAGTCATCAGTTTTGGTTGAAGTAATTTTGAAAAAGCGTGATACAAAAATACACCCTGGGTTTATACAGCAAATAGGATAAAACAAGAAATGAGATAAGGAATTAGACAAAATCAGGCCTGTTTATACAGATTGAATAAGGACTAAGAATCAACTAATGAAATAACGTCTTTCTCAACAATGACGTTCAACTATTTTTCTGCACATGCGCACTTCCATTTTCGAACTAAAATGAGATAAGTATTGAAAATTGGCCAACTCTTATCTTATTGCTTATTTCTCATTTTATTTCAATAGGTGTATAAACGTTCCAATTGATTTACGTATGTTCAACTTTCATATCTTATTTCTTATTTCATCTTATTTGCTGTATAAATCCAGGGTAAGACTTTTTCAATTTTCAGTTTTCCTTCAACGAATGTAAACCACTTCCACCGATTGATTCATTCATGAAAATCATCAATAAAAAGCACTACTTTCATGGGTAATCAAGAGTCATGTATGTTAGTACGCAAGAGGGTTATTAGTATTTGTTGCCTTCCAGTTATATTCAATGTTTTATTGTGTAGTTGCACCCCTCGAAGTCCATACTCAGATTTGGCTAATCTTTGTTACACTCGTTGCAGAATCAAGACTAAGAGCAGCGGCGGCCTTAGGGGGTGACGAACAGGGCAATCGCCCGGGGCCTCGCTCTTGCAGAGGCCTCGCGCAACAATCCACCCAAGCAAATTTTAAAAAATATAGATTTTTTTAATTTGAAACTTTTAATTTTGATCCTTAATTATTGTTACGAGCTAGGAGGTTCGATTCAATAAAAATTCGGCCACTATAGTAAAAGAGCTTCGAAGTCTTCAGTCTTCCTGTATCGCATTCAAATTTTAAATATCCGTTCAAAAGATAGAATTCAAGGATGCGTGAACAGTGAATGCCTCCATCTATATATTTATAGCCTGCGCGGCGTAGCCACGCCTTCTAAACTGAAATAAATGAAGAACTGTTTACACTGTACTGTACTCATTTGTGCTTTGTATTTACGTGTGTTACGCTAATTAAATAATATGGATGGAAACACTCTTTCACCTCCAAGAAAAAAAAAACATTTAACTGTAGAGGAAAAAGGTGTAATAATGAACACTTACAAAAAACATCCCGAGAGTTGATGGGAGAACGACGCGGCGACGTTTTTGTTGAGTGGTGTTAATCGGACTTGTAACATTGGGGAGAGGAACATTCAAAGAGTGCGTGCCGTTCACGTGATCATTCTATCTTTTCAGCAGCCACACTATAGGGAAGCTTGGACTCTGTATGATTTGGGTACCCTGTGAGCAGACGCTACATGAGAAGTCCGCTAGATCCTCTTCTATCGCTCGGGGAATCCCCGTGTTTTATTTTGTTCGTCAACTTTTGTCATTTTGGAAATATTTTGCTTTCAATAAAAGTTAAAAAGTCATTGGGTACGAATCGTACATATCAATTCCGTAATATTATTACGTTCTTATAGTATTTAAAATTTTGATTTGAGCTGAAAAAGTGTCAAAAACGATCTATCAAAAGGAAGCATGTGAAAGAAAATCTACGGGGATCTTTTAAAAAGAAGAGAAACCTCTCCAAAACATTTATTGACTGAAAGTGACTCTAATCCTAATGCAAGTGAAAACATTCCATTCGAAAATTACGTAGCTTATTCGTTGGATTATTGTGCTTTGATTAGAGATTTTAGTCTTAGGAAAAGCCGCAAACATCAAATAAAAATTTATCATCTCTGTATTTGTTATTTTGGTAAATCTTTCTATGTATAAATATATAAATATTTCAAAACTCAAATATTATTCATTTGTATAACTTTAGCATTTCTCGTCAAACATTTTCCCCAGAGCAAAGGGCCTGCCGCCCGGAGCCTCGCAATGGGTAAGGCCGCCACTGACTAAGAGGTATGTTATGTCAATATGAGTTGTTTTACCCAAAATATTTTTTTATGTCAACAATGCATTAGCCAATTCTTCAATTTTGGTTTGTACCTATGCATTTTCGGAACCATCTTTCAAAGAATCTTTGTACTCTACCAGTGAGACGGCTGCACTTCATTTGTAGAGTATTTCAATTAAAATGAGAATTGAAAATCCAATAACTACTGATTAATCAACTACCATCAAACTGTTTATTGGTGTATTAGGAGTTTGAGTCTTTGGTCATCCAATCCAATGGCATTTTCCTCCACACACTCTGTATTATAATACACATTTTTCTCCTTAGGGACAAACGATTCGAAAAACACGGCATTCGCAAGTATGACCGAGTGCCACTGAAGAGACCTATGACTGGTAGAAACATCTGCTTGGCATTGGATTCATAAACACAATGATTTCGCCTATAGATATTCTGATATTTTCATTATATCCAAACCGACACCCTGTATCTGTTTCCATTCCATGACAGCAGCTCCTAACGTATGTATGTATATGTAAGTCAACCACCACTGAAATGTTCTTCCACATTACACTGTCATCTATAAATCGACGACGTCTGTTTATCACGCCCTGTAATACGATACACATTGTACTTGAACGATGTTCTCCGGCCTATTAATATCGCGGCACTAAAAAACTACGATTTGTTATTTCGTTCGCCTAATTAATCGGGATCAGTCTCACGGACAAAGGACAAAACACGCCTACATTACGTACGTCAACCGAGAACAAGTGCTGAGGATTCGGTTATCATAGGGGTTGGGAAACCAGTTATAAGAATTTCTTGGTATCCGCGGGATACCTGTTTGATGCCACCTCGATATTCGAGATGTGCTTAATTGAGAATTACCAAATATCGGACTTTATTATGCCTCACAAGGTGAGGTGTCGAATTCACCGAATATCTATAAAAGCGTACATCAATGATCAAGGTAGTAATGATTACTGAATTATCTGGATTTCATTCAACAATGTTTGATAATTGGATCGGAAATTACCAAATAGACATCAGAATCAAATGGAATCACTGGATCAACACATCCTTGAATTGTTCCTGAAACACTTCCTTCGTTTTCTTGACTTGTTCCTAAAGCTCTTCATTCGTCTCCTTGACTGGTTCCGAGGCTCTTCTTTCGTTTCCTTGACTTGTCTCTGGAGCTCTTCTATCGTTACCTTGAGTTTTCCTCTACTGACTTTGGTTTCCATCAATTCGTGGAAGATTCTAGGGAACATCTTCTTTTCTCCGCTGTTCCTTAGCCTTCCTTTCTTCTTTACGCCATCGTTCTTCAGCCTTCTTTTCTTCTCGACGTCGTTGTTCTTCAGCATCTTTTTCTTCACGGCATCCTTGCTCTTCAACCTCTTTTTCTTTCCTGTGAGGTTGTTGTTCTTCTCGGAGTCGTTAATCTAGCGCCAACTTTAGGGCCTCCAACGCTTCTTGTCACAAGGTACAATTTCTAAAACAGGAAATGAGGAATGAGTTTAGAACCGATAACGAACTAAAAAGTATTGATGATATCAAAGGTGAAGTCAATGGGCATAAGGATTGAATAAATCCCCAATGATATCCCAACATTCACTTCAGAGACCCCAAATTTTTGAATATATATATATATATATATATATATATATATATATATATATATATATATATATATATATATATATATATATAAGATCTACCTTCAATGATACACACTACGGATTCATGTATACGCAACTTCACTCTGATGTATGAGTGAGTAATACATTTTTTTTCAGTAATTTCTGAACATATTCGTTTGTTAGTTAGATTAATATTATACTTCTTGTCAAAGTTCAATGATTCTAATATATTACTGTTGGACAGGTAAATCTTTCTAAAGAAAAATAAAATGAAAGAGAAGTAAATAATATTCTAACCATTATAGTTGCCCTCATCAGCTCAAGAAATTTCAATTCAGCTTTGATCTTCAGATACTGTTAATGAAACCCTGTCACAGAAGACCCTGTGAATAAACTCAAAGAATGTACAAATGACGATATAGTTTGTATTTGAGATATCTTATCTACTCTTTCCCTTTTTCCACCCGCTAAGATTTATCTGAACCCATCTCTGGCTGACAAATTGTTCCACTCAAAGGCACCGTCTTGATTTCATACCGATGCCCACGTACTATCATAGTTTCCTGCGTTTGGGGTTATCAGCATTTTTGTAGCGAAGAATAATCATTCATTCCATTCGGTTATACATCAAAGAATTGTAGTAGAAATCTTCAACGACGTTATTTTTTCTATTCGCAGATAATACCAACGTTCAGAGGTACAATACCATGAACAAAATGTATTCCAAGAAAAATTTTTAGTCTTGCTTCAAGATGATATTGTTGGGACATTGCTATTTTGCTTCACTCTATGTTGAAATGAGAAACTCCCCAATGTTCACAATAGGGAATATGCATAAAATTTAAATGTGTCTCATATATTTTTTCCCGAATCTCAATTATTGTCATCAGACAATTCACCAAATATATATATATATATATAAATATATATATATAATATATATATATATATATATATATATATATATATTTGGTAAATTGTCTGATTGTGCTTGGTTAACACCACCTCCAGTCGTCGTTCTACATTCACTAGAAATCGCCACAGAAATACAGATTTTGAACATTTAACGACTAACACAGTATGAGAGTCGATACCAATAAATCCACTGTTGTGTCATATGATGTCACATTTCGTTTTGACCAATGATGACGCGTTTTGTAAGTTTGATTTCTCCTCCCCAATTCTCTGAAGGTTATGTGATAATTCATGGGTTCAAATAATAATTGAATGAATGAAAAATACTTTCAATTATCAAATGACAATAATGAAGATTCGGGAAAAAATATATGAGACACATTTAAATTTTATGCATATTCCCTATTGTGAACATTGGGGAGAGTTTCTCATTACAACATAGAGTAAAGCAAAATAGCAATGTCCCAACAATATCATCTTGAAGCAAGACTGAAAATTTTTCTTGGAATACATGTTGTTCATGGTATTGTACCTCTGAAGGTTGGTATTATCTGCGAATAGAAAAAATAACGTCGTTGAAGATTTCTACTACAATTCTTTGATGTATAACCTAATGGAATGAATGATTATTCTTCGCTACAAAAATGCTGATAACCCCAAACGCAGGAAACTATGATAGTACGTGGGCATCGGTATGAAATCAAGACGGTGCCTTTGAGTGGAACAATTTGTCAGCCAGAGATGGGTTCAGATAAATCTTAGCGGGTGGAAAAAGGGAAAGAGTAGATAAGATATCTCAAATACAAACTATATCGTCATTTGTACATTCTTTGAGTTTATTCACAGGGTCTTCTGTGACAGGGTTTCATTAACAGTATCTGAAGATCAAAGCTGAATTGAAATTTCTTGAGCTGATGAGGGCAACTATAATGGTTAGAATATTATTTACTTCTCTTTCATTTTATTTTTCTTTAGAAAGATTTACCTGTCCAACAGTAATATATTAGAATCATTGAACTTTGACAAGAAGTATAATATTAATCTAACTAACAAACGAATATGTTCAGAAATTACTGAAAAAAAATGTATCACTCACTCATACATCAGAGTGAAGTTGCGTATACATGAATCCGTAGTGTGTATCATTGAAGGTGGATCTTATATATATATATATATATATATATATATATATATATATATATATATATATATATATTCAAAAATTTGGGGTCTCTGAAGTGAATGTTGGGATATCATTGGGGATTTATTCAATCCTTATGCCCATTGACTTCACCTTTGATATCATCAATACTTTTTAGTTCGTTATCGGTTCTAAACTCATTCCTCATTTCCTGTTTTAGAAATTGTACCTTGTGACAAGAAGCGTTGGAGGCCCTAAAGTTGGCGCTAGATTAACGACTCCGAGAAGAACAACAACCTCACAGGAAAGAAAAAGAGGTTGAAGAGCAAGGATGCCGTGAAGAAAAAGATGCTGAAGAACAACGACGTCGGGAAGAAAAGAAGGCTGAAGAACGATGGCGTAAAGAAGAAAGAAAGGCTAAGGAACAGCGGAGAAAAAAAGATGTTCCCTAGAATCTTCCACGAATTGATGGAAACCGAAGTCAGTAGAGGAAAACTCAAGGAAACGATAGAAGAGCTCCAGAGACAAGTCAAGGAAACGAAAGAAGAACTCCAGAGACAAGTCAAGGAAACGAAAGAAGAGCCTCGGAACCAGTCAAGGAGACGAATGCAGAGCTTTAGGAACAAGTCAAGAAAACGAAGGAAGTGTTTCAGGAACAATTCAAGGATGTGTAGATCCAGTGATTCCATTTAATTCTGCTGTCTATTTGGTGATTTCCGATCCAATTATCAAACCTTGTTAAATAAAATCCAGGAATTCGCCAGATAATTCAGTAATCATTACTACCTTGATCATTGATGAACAATTTTATAAATATCCGGTGAATTATATTGGTATCGACACCCATACTGTGTTACTCGTTAAATGTTTAAAATCTGTATTTCTGTGGCGATTTCTAGTGAATGTAGAACGACGACTGGAGGTGGTGTTAACCAAGCACAATCAGACAATTCACCAAATATATATATATATATATATATATATATATATATATATATATATATATATATATATATATATATATATATATTGTTGTTGAGTTCGGGTTGAACCGCGTCTGGAGTTTTGTTCTCGACGTTTCGGCTCCGATTTTGGAGCCATTTTCAAGAGGTAAATGTGACTTCACGCTGAGGTCTCAATCTGCCTACTCCTCAGGTGTTGTCACAGGGGGCAAGGGTTTGTGACTTGACGCCGGGGCCTCAATCTGCCTACTCCCCAGGTCTCGTCACGAGTTCTTTCTAAGGTCTCAATCTGCACCTTAGAGACCTTAGAAAGAACTCGTGACGAGACCTGGGGAGTAGGCAGATTGAGGCCCCGGCGTCAAGTCACAAACCCTTGCCCCCTGTGACAACAACTGAGGAGTAGGCAGATTGAGACCTCAGCGTGAAGTCACATTTACCTCTTGAAAATGGCTCCAAAATCGGAGCCGAAACGTCGAGAACAAAACTCCAGACGCGGTTCAACCCGAACTCAACAACAACACACAACTGACCGCGGAAACCTATCCGAACACACATATATATATATATATATATATATATATATATATATATATATATATATATATATATACATTTATGATGACATGCATCAAATTTCGATATTACGTATGCATAAATCAAATAAGTGAGAGCAGTAAGTTGAGCATTATGTTGTATGATCTATTTGAGTCCATAACAATGATTGGTATAAATGAATGCCTACAGCAGGGATGTGCATTAATAATCTATATTCCGAACTAAGCTGAGTTAGTTTGGAACCAAATATTCCACTGCTAAATAGCCAATATAAAACTCACTTCTGAATAATTCACACTCACTTTGAAATGATCTTCACAACAATTCAAACACGATTTTTGAGATACATTATCCCTTCTCATTATCCTACACAGTCGTGTTCGTACTCTCGCATCGCTCGAAAAAACACTTCACTTGTGGTGTATCTGGTGTATTTCTGAAATGTTTTTGCAGTACAACACCATACAATACTCAAGTACGGAGTTATTGATGGTGGCCGACGTCGTACCATCGAGGACCATCGTCTGACAGACCTCTTGATGGTCAAGGCTGTGTTTTTCTCGATAAAACGCAGACCAAAAATGATGTGGCCTATATAAAAGATTCCATAATTGGCCTAACTAATTGATTGATAATCTTCGCAGTTATAGCTGAACAGAACCACAGGAGGACGCACAATGGGTCTACTGAGTCCAAAGTGCCCTGGACTTAAAAACGTTTTTCCTCCTGTTGCCTTCTCAAATGTTTTCTTGAGCAAAATTCGTAATATTTCACAGAAAAATGCATGACTTATAATCATTTTAATATGTTTCCATATGAAATAAATGTCTATTTGTCTGTCAGTTGTACGGCAGGCATTCCTTCATATGGAGCCGTCAGTCGTCCAGAGGCTGTCACCATAAATAATGAATAAACAATTCCTACACCCCAAATTGATGTGACTAATTTATTATTTCGCCCGAGTGACAAAACGCAGGCGAGAGGGTAGCATCGCTGGCCCTATCTCCGATATAATCTGACAAAACCGAAACAGGGTGATATATACTATTCCGAATGCTAATTTGACAAGCCAAAGAATTATTACACGTTTTAAAGAAAGACAAATCATTTTGTGCTTGTGTTTTAGGTGAGGGTGAAAGATAAAGTAGGGTGATTCTTGATTTATAGAAAATTCCGTTCATCCGACTAGGACGGCCATGCATCTTAACAAAGTTACAAGAAAACGGGAATCCACTAAACGTCCCGCTATTTACTAGAACTCCAATCAGATAGAGCATTAAGAAAAATTTATATCCATTACTCCGTTTGTCGTATATCATTTCGCTCCACGTCTAATGACTGACTGAAATATCCGATACGATAAAAACCCTCATTTATTTGTTCACTTTATTTATTCGGCTTTCATAGCGCCTGGACGTAAATTAACTGAAATCGCCGCTAGAAGAATATACAATGGAATATCCTATCTTTATGAATGAAATTTATGTGATATTATGGTGTCTAGCATAAAGTTCAACTTAACGAAAAATCCTGATATCATACACTTCGTCACACAATACATTTCGAACGTTTTCGAATAATCGTTTTTTATACAACCAGACAAATAAATGTTTCTTGATAACGGCCCGTCTCGTAAACAAACCGCATGTATTCAGTTCATAATTTCATTTAATTTATGAGCACCCACAACGAAGGGTGAAAATGCGTACCTATATAATCATAGAATGAATTTAGAAGAGACGTATGAAATCCGAATTCCAGCAAAATCTTTTACAACATTTGGTTATTACTTTGACGAATATTGGATCACACTATTGAAAATTCTTCTCTTCCGGCTTATTTTATGTATTCACATCTGACAGTTTGTTGTTAGCGAGTTTGAATGATCTGCGAATCAGGAATATAAAAACTGAGTTGAGTGGTGGTGGGAATTTGTTACTAAACACCTGTTGGTGGGACAAGGTGATACCTGAGCTTCAGTGATACCTGGAGCTTCACATGCAGCTGTGGAAATTATAAACAATGAACTCCATAAAATACAAAAATCAGCTGAAGAACACTGTTTGAAACTGAATTCGCATAAATTTGAAGATTTTGAAAAACAATGTGCTCATTTATATAGGCAACGATCCCTTGCAAGTTAGTGATTCCGCTTGAAATTTGGGAATAATTTTGATGCAGATACTTAGGCGTTTTTCTCATCACATTCAAAGTCTGGTAGGTGAGTTTTTTGCGTCGTTGAAGCTCACATGTTCTCAATTTTAAATTAAAACCTACCCTATGTGAGTGGCTCGTTTTGAGTAACTTTAATAAATGTGACTTCATTAATGCTCATTGTTCAACGAATTCTTATAAAATGCGAGTGCAAAAGGTCCAAAACAATTGATATAGACTCATATTCGGTATAAAAAATATGAACACATTTTACATGAGTTTATCGAAACAGAACATAAACAGAAAACAGCTTCATTTAAGTACCTTATCCGTTCAAAAACAATTGAACAACTCTGATCATAAAACTGCAATTTTTCAGATGTCATATTTATAATGCGGTCCTTATATATGATATGATATGTTATCAGATGAGTTCAGGGCATATAAATCAATAAATTAAAATATAAATCGAAAAAACCCATGTAATTCCATTACCATTGTCCACAACATCCTCTCTTCTTATTATCATTGTTTTTTATTAGGTATTTTTTTGTTTTCAATATTTTTTTATCTATTGAAAAAAACTATGCGCTGAATCATTATAAATTCTCTTTGATATCATCTTAGCTAACCCTTATTCATTTATAATATGTGCCCAATAATTTAGTGTGTTTATTCTCATAATTTCTTTTTGGGCGAAAGCCCTCTGATGGTTAAGAAGATGTATTAGTATTTTTTTATCTTGTGTGAAATATGATAATGATAATAAACGTCTTTATTACTATAACCACAAACAAAGACAACGATGTGAACATTTTAAATTTCAAATAAATGGATACAGTAAAAGGCGAAGTTCAGTTTTCACAGTTTCGAGGTAACTGCTCAACTGTTCTTATCATTATGATTCGTATACACTGTGTGGGTCGTTTTGTGATGTACTGTTTGGGAAGGAGAATCTCCAGACTTTGTAATGTGAACATCCAAGAACTTGAGAAAATTGTTGCTTCGCCTTCCACTGTGAATTTTATGTCCGGGTGGACAGAGTTGAAGAGGTCTTGGACATTTTATACGCTTTCTGAGTCATAAGTTCAACTGAAGATCCTGGTATCATACACTTTTTCACACAATACATTTCATACCGTTTTGGATCATTATACAAGCATAAATCGATAAAGTTACTCGAAAGTTACCTGAATACAGACAGCAAAGAGTGCGAAGAGACACTCAGTTTGTGTTCTCTCTCGATCCAAATGAACTCCAGCCAAGTTGAAAATTAAATGATAATGATCTGAAACAATTTATAGTATATCATTCGAAACTCTTTTTATTTGAATCAAACGAAATGTACTGCAATGTTTTTTGGAAGACAAACAGAGATCAACAATGTAAATATTCCAATGAAAGAGTCCAATGTTTTAGGTTAAACAATTGATAACGATTTGGAATTCATGATTCACATTACTTCCTGCATTGAAAAATCTTTCATGAAGTTGAAACTGTTGTACGATTCAAGACATTCTAAACACAGAATCAAAAATTTTGCCCTGTGATTCATTGATATCATCAACTTTCAATTACTGTGATAGAGTATATGGGCATTACATTACGGACCATACAAAACAAAGAATCCAAAAAATTCAGAACTATATATGGAATTAGAAGGCGCCCTGTAAGTCATGAATTGAAACAAGCCAACTGGCTCAACATGAAAATCAGACAACATTCCATGGTGGTATGTTAAAATGATCAATAGCGGTATACCCCAAGGTCTCTATAGAAGAATTATATTGTAAATATTAGATCTGAAGGAAATATCAATCCTTTCTCCCACATGCCTGCAATCTTCACTAGAGCACTAACATACAATATAGTGAATCTTTTCAGTTCGGTACCTGTACTATCAATAACTCTTTCTAGCCCCATTTTCCGAAAAAATACGAAATTTTTCTTACTTCGTAGCCAAAAACATTTTTACTTCGTGGACAGAAAAAAAGTATTGTCTTGTTTGTCTTACTCAGATGTAATTCTACCTTGAGTTGTAATGCTAAACTTGACCTTTTCCATTGCTTATGTAATCTCTTCAACCCTACTGATACTCAACAAAGCAACATCCCACAATTCCATGTGAGAGCATTTCAACAAAAGCTCTAGCCAACTTCAGTCTTGTTCAGAAATTGGCAGTTTTATTCAGTCACATATTTGGCTCGTTTTATATTGAAATTCAATTTCTGAAACCAAATTGTTTCAAGATGTTCAATTGTGCTTTCAATATATTTTTTTCCATCTGACTTTTTTCTAAGGCAAACTGGGGATAACTATGATGTATTCGAAATCAAAAGATCTTTCAGTAACCTATCTCACTGAACTCCCGCTTCGGTTTAGCGATACAAAGGGTAGCCAGTGTTTCGTTCAGACATTTCATGGAAATAAATCATTCGACGGCACTGTCTCGAACAAAATTCAGTGTTAGAAAATACCGCAGACGAAACTTCTCAAGATAAAAATCTTATTGTATTCAAATGCATGTATCTTAGATTGTTGTTCAAATTTGAAATTCTGCATCGGTTCATATATTGTTTACAAATTTTGAGGTCGATGAAATACAATCCAATCAGATTCCAGTTTCACTTTGTTTATGGTGTGAATGTTCGGGTTCAGCACGTTTGCGTGCATTGGATCAAATTAAACTTCATTCCCGAAAAATCAAACGGATATCAATCGCTAGATCGAGCCGTTCACAGACTAAACACCTAAAATTGGTATAAAGTAGGATATCTCGATCGTTACTATTAATATCTCTGCTTTATTGGTGGTTTATTTTCACGAAAACTTTTAGAGGCCATAATAGAGGTGTTTATTTGCAGTTAACACTAAATTTTACGCACAAAGGAAAGTTTCGGACTGTAAAACCTTCAGAGCTCGAATTCCTTCATCTATGAACTGAAACCGAAATACTCTTCAGAACGAGATAAGAGCGATAGAATTTCAAAATTGTCAGGATTATGCAGGGGTCACGATCCAAAACGAAACAGAGGAAATATTTGATTTCACGTTCATTAAAAAAAAGGTCGTTTTTTTAAGGGTGGGACCAACCCCCATTATTTCGAATGAAAGAAGGGGTCGAGTAATACCTTTTTCAAATGGGTATTTCATTCTCTTTCGAATGACATCTCATTTGTGAAATTCGGTCAGACAGTTTTCGAGATGAGTATCAAATTGTGTAATGGTAAAAACATTTCACGATCGGTACATATTTTTTGCCAGAATCAACTCAAACATAGTTTCGTACCAGAAATTCGAAACGAAATCATTTCCAGAAGAAATTGTTTTTATATAATTCACTGGGACAATTGAACTTGCTGCATGGAAACATTTTGACAGATTTGTGGAATAACACCAGAAGGTTTTTTAACCTATTGTTGGCGTAGTTTCCATAGCACCTCTTGTTTTTTCAGCTTGACAAATAGCAAACTTCAGAAGGAGTAAGCGATTTTGTTTTTTATCATCACTCCTGTGAAAAACCACGCCATATTTTCGATGAACTCAAAGGTTATGTAAAAATCAATGAGTGAATTGATTATAGGTAATCGAAGAAAAAACTTTCAAAAAAGGAACATTGTATCGGTAGAGTGTCAGGAAGAACATTACTGTCAATGAATTCAGTTGTGGTTATATTTTCAAAACATATTTCCACAGATTGTTGAAAGCCTGAACTAGAGTGAAGTAGAACGAACAAATTTTGAATAATTATGCGTTTAAATGCTTTTCAATTTATAACTGAAACTTTTCGAAAACTGAATGTGCTCGAATGAACAACCAATATTCTTCTGTTTCATCACAGGAATACTCCTTTCGAAGCATTTCGAAAATCTATATTTCATCTCCTTGTCCTCTCCTGATGAAAGAAAAATAATCAAAAAAATTGATTCCACCACTCTCTACCTCAAAACCAACTCCAAATAATGGATAGGAACTCATATAACTCGAAAGTGTTCAATACGTTTTTCATGAAATGTAATGAAACTTGAGTATTGCGAGCATCTCGAAAACCGCTAGCTTTTTTCCACAACATCATTTTCATTATCATCGTAGACTCTTTGTAATTATAACAATTATTTTATTATTATAGTAATATGGTTATTTCTGTGCTCATACTCCTGATGGCAAGAATCAGATGAGCTATTTCAAAAAGGAACAAGGAACTTTTCTCTTATCTTCAGTACGAGGTTGATGAAGATCTGATATTGAGGTGTGTGCAGTTCATTGGAAAACATCGATGAAGTGATTGATTTCATCAAATCGATAATGAAAGAAAATGGATACCCAGGAAATTCTAAAGAAAATACATTGACAGAAATTGAAAATCGTTACTCATCCCACAGTGAGGGCGTACAACCTACACAAAATACAGCCATTATACCCTGAGTGTCTCGACTGTCTGAAAATACAAATCGGATTGGCAACAGGTAAAATGTTAAAACAACATTTGAAACAACAAATACTTCACGTTCAATACACACAAACCGACTAACATAGAATAAGACACACAGAATTAATTGTATTTATCAAATTCCTTGTTCGTGCGGTCGAAATTATATCAGTAACCAGTAAAACATCGAGACCTCTGGAAGAGCGAAAGAGTAAACACAAGGTAGACACCAAGAACCGACAGATTGGTGGGTCTTAGTTCAGAACGATTTTTCACTGCTTAATGGGATCACACAGTAGAATGGAATGACACTCAAATTATGTAAAGGAAGAGCAATGGCAAGAAAAACAAATCAAATGAATTTGCACTTATCATGCTGCCTGAGGATAGTTGCATCTTGACGAGTTAATTTGATTGAAATCGCACCTGGCTGCGCCTCTTGAAACACAAAATGTTTTGTCAAATCCCAGATCGTTCATAGATTTTTGTAAACGAACATAGAAGAAAAATATTTGTGGCTAATTTTTGAAAATGGAAGAAGATTTGGTTTCCGAAACTCAAACAACCGATAAGTATTTTTATAAATATAAGTTCTTGTAGTTTTTTGATAGGTAAATTTGAGTTATACGAGAAGTTTCAATTATATAGATTCCAATATTAACTCCTATTCATTTTTTGATTGGTGAGTAAACAACTTAAAAAAACATAGACGAAAAATTCATCTACCACAAAATATTGACTTTCAAACAGTAAGTAGGTAGAACAGAAAATCAAAACAGCGCCAGAAGCTAACCAATCACTAGTTACTTCGTTCACAGTCAAAATCGCAACGCCCAGTGAATCGATTCCGACGATTCTCACGTTTTAATAATTACCTTTCTCGACCATCAACGTGTAACTAACACTTCTGCGGTTCAAAGTTCTGACTGGGATCGCTATGGGGCTATTTCATTACCTAGAATAAATTTGTAGATGCAAATTATCCTGACCGTCTATTAGGCCTGCTTGATTGCATACGTGTATGCTCAATTTGAAACCCATTATTGAAAATGCAAATGCTCTCGTTCTGCTGATGTGTTTGAAGACCATCTCATTTGGGTACGGTGCTAGCCATATGTGGATGCAATTATTTCTCATCAATCTCTGATTCAAGAAATGTTTCGAATTATTCCTGGAATTGGTCGTTGGTGACCGAGTGGGATAGGGACCCGTATACAGCGTGTCCCAACAAAAATTTGCACCTTTCCTAACACTCATCAAAATAAATGTTTTGAAAAAAATAATTAGTGGCAACCATGTGCTGGGGGTAGCAACCCCCCACATTTTGAAATGGGACGAGGGAGTCAACTGATTCGGAATTTTGAATGTGTTTCATGACTTACACAACTTTTTTTTAATCGATTGATTACGTACCAAGAAATCGCGTCATAAAGTTTCAAAGTTCAAAAATCAATAAAAGTCCAAAAAGAGCGACACTAGCGAATGTATTGCTGGAAATGACCTCCATTAACTTCAATTTAATTACACAATGTGAGAGATGGCTCTCAATCAAGATTGTATTATTGTATGGTAGTTGATGGGGGTCATTACCAACAATAAATTCGTGAATGAAACGTCTTTGAACACGTACCTGTCAAAAGAGAATTTTTGTAATTTTTTTTCTGATTTTACTTCTCTCATAGAAGTTGTGATTTCTATTTTTCCTCATTCGGAGAAGAAAAAAGCCAAAAGATAATTCTCAAACTTCATTCTCTCTACAGAAATACCCAAGTTTCTTATCAGTGTTAGGGGTTGTAATAAGCAATCGTTGGTTGCCAATATATCGATTCTGTTGAGTGAGATCAGTTGATTACACAACTGATCCGGTAGCACTTTGAGTTTTTCTAGGTTTCTCCAAGGTTAAAATGAAAAATGCGCTACCGAAAATCAGTAAGACTCCCCAGAGCGCTACGGCACTTGAGTACTTTAGACTCAGGTAATGAGGAAATTGAGAAGCAGTGTGATAATATTGTAACTCTACTCCCTATTTGTGAAGAAGTATCCTATAAATAGTATGTCTTATTCAAGTTTCGGGGGAATGGTATACGGATTGAGCAAGAAAAAGTGACTTCAACGTGATTCAGCGTCTGTCGCTCTATAAAGGCAGGAGAGTAGCTGTTTAAGATAGACTTTTTCCTTTGCTCTGAACGCCTATGAATGATTTACATATATCAACAGAGTGTTTGTTGAATATTTGATGTTACTTCTTTTATAGAAGTTTTATATTTTTTGCCCTGACTTTGAGAAGAAAAAGCCAAAAATAACTTCCTTGAAACTCTGTTCTTCTTAAATTATTTCACAGCTATATAGAGGAAATTAATTAGGGGTCGAATCTAGAAGTTATGAAAATTATAAATAAATTATTCACTAATCATCAAGCAGGATTTAACTATTCCATTATGATCTTGTATGAAGTTTAATTAACACATATGATGAGAAGGATATATCCATGAAAATAATATGACTAGAGAGACATGCAATCTTGCCTACGATATGTTGAGATTTAAGAATTTGTTTAAGTACTGCTTCAGAATTCTAGGAACCGAAATGTAAAATGATAATATGACATTTGTTTGTGTCATCGAAGAACAAATGATTTTTCCTCTGGCAAAATTTTGGGATATTATTTGTGAAAAGGCAATGTTATATCATCGCCTTTTTTCAATATAAGTTGATCACATACATGTGGAGTATAGGCCCTTAATTCTGTCGCCATATTTTGATCAAAAACTGAACAGGATAATATTCAAAAAATGAACAATTTGTTCAGGCCAGCCTCAACTCACCTACACTGTAGGTTGACGGACTAACACCTATTAGAAAACAACTACTCCCCTGGCTAATAACACGAAGGGCATTGGATTACATCCAACAGGTGTTAGTGCGGGATTCTTCACAGAAAAAATTCCACATATGCTCTTGGCGATACAACTACCAGAATTGATTTCCAATTATTGGGACGGGACGCACTTGCAGACCGGTTTCGGGCTATTTGGCCTCTCGTCTGATTTCCCATAATTAAAAATCATATTCGAGCAGAGTATCTTCCCTAGACCTAGGCTGATACAAACAACTAGCAAAATAGCCGTTGCTGCGCCATCTGCCCGTAGACTAGGTACTTACCAAGAGCATATCCGCATGGTCCCAATTCCTTGTACAAGGAAAATCCGAATGAAACAAATATTCATGGGTATGCTTGAAGACTGGCTTTAAATCAAATATTCAAAAAATGAACAATTTGTTCACCTGTTGGTGTTAGTCCGCACTAACACCTGTTGGATGTAATCCAATGCCCTTCGTGGTATTAGCCAGGGGAGTAGTTGTTTTCTAATAGGGTAGGTACCGTCTTTATCATATAAGTGGCGCTGAGAAATTTAGATACATTTAAGAGATAGGCAAAACAGACAGACAAAACAATACATACACTTCAACTGATACGGAGACACTTGTAGATCAAGAGCTCCAGTTTGACATATTTGAGAAATAGTTTTTTATCAATGCAGAATCACACGAAAGGAAATCCCTGTATTGTTCAAAAAACACCGCGTGAATGAAAGGACTGGAGATACGAATTCACTTTGAATTTTCCAAGTTTGTATGTCTCAGGAAAAACCTCCCTCAGCAAGGAGTTCCAGAGTTCAACTGTTCTATGGAAAGAGAACAAAAAAAACCAGAGGTTCGGCAGGTCTTCAAGATCACAGCAAAGGGGTGGGAATTCTGTACTCGTCGGGTCATCCGTGTAGATATTGCCAAGGGTGGGACGACTGATAACAATTCAGAAGAGCATCGACCGTGAAAATCTATCTATAGAAGAGACACAAGTCTCCGACCCCTCTACGATGCTCCAATGAAGAGAGCAAATCTGTAAGCGAAAAATCACCAACAAGACGGAGAGAGAGTACCATGGGATTTCTCGTTTTCGAAAATCCTGTTTTTTCTCGGGAAACTGGTTAGAACTGTGATAAGCTGCAAATCTCCAGATTGTTTCAAATAAGAAATTGGCGGCAATCGCTCGAAACTCAATATGGCGTATATATCAGTTTTTATGGAAATACTAAGGACCAACTATATAAGGGGTTTCTATTGAGATAATTATTCACGATAATAGAATAATAGATGGTAGAGGCGACAAATGAACGCCGCCCTTAAAATCCATTTTCTTTCATTCGACTCCCTCACAAACAGATCATTTTTCAGCATGCAACCTGTCACATCAACGTTTTTGTCTATTATGTTTGTTCAGTATTTCGACTGAAGCCGTGCCACGATCATTCACAGAACATAAACGAGATAAATGCTCCGGCCTACCCTCACCACCTATCGCTATGTCTGATCAACCACTACGGAGGAAATACAAAAACTAATCGAATGATAAGATTAACAAATAATTGAACTTTTTTATCAATTTGAAAAGAAGAGTTTCGATAGGGTGGTCCGGACAGCGTATTGGGGGACGGAAAAATGAGTGGAAGCTGAAAGCGATTTATATTTCGTATGGCTCTTTCGGATCTGATAAACTTTCTGGTAGCATTCTTTGAGATTCTTCAATTACCGAGATTGCGATGCTGCGGTTATAAACGTTATAGACATGTCAACGGAGTCGAAATACTCCTAGACAAATAGTAACATCTGAAACGAACCAAATAATGACTGGACTTTTCTATACCGTGATTATTTAGTTCTTCAAAAAAACACAGAGAAGACGACATAGAACAATGAAAGTGGTATATGCTGAAAGTGATATACAGTGTGGACCAATGAAAACGAGACAGTTTGCGTTCAGAACCCGCCGATTTTTATTTCTAGGAAAACATCTTCTGGACATATTTTCAAAAATATCATTCCCCCCCCCTCTCTCTCTCTGCTGGGTGAGATGCAACCCTAATGTAGAGGTCGAGCGATATCTCGTTTAGAAGGTTATCAGTTTCTCTTTTCATCGCTTTGAATTTATGCATAAGATACTCAGATAAAACATTAAATCTCACGAACACGAATCATACATTGTATTGCTAACTCGTTGTTTATAACTAATTACTAATCTGTTGAAAAACTTTGACATTGATTGATCGTGGTTCGAACTACAATTGTCAGAAGTTTTCAACTCTCATCAAAAAAGTTCCATCACAACGTTTCCTTCACGGATGCAGGAAATGGAAACGTTGTTTTGAACTCTCCTTCTTCTTAGGTAACAACCCTTAGAATTAATAGTAGGAGTTTGAACCACTCCAAAACATAATCATAAGTTGACTGTACTCGTTTTGATGACTTGTTCGTAGTTTTTAATAATCCAGATTTTACCGAATTGTATAGAGACATATTTTTTTCCAATTATAATCAGGGGGTTATTTCGGAACCGAAAGCGTGGTTGTTGATATCTTGATGAGCTTCATTTAACTTCGACTTGACAGTGTTAGATGTCACCAAGACTTACTTTACAGTTCACAATACTTATTGCGGCTATTCAGTGCGCAAGTTCAATTGTCGGCAATTATTATATTGCAGAGGCCTGTTTCATGAAATTACAAGTCTTGTAGCTACTAGAGAAAGACAATGCAGGTGCAAGTAAAAAACGAGTACAAACAATAATTTATCATCGTCTTTCTTTGTGTTTCTCTTGTAGCTACAAGACTTGTACGTTCTTGAAATAGGCCCCTGGTCTGCTTTGTACTTGGAATGTAAATCATGTTTGTCAAAAACGTTTTGTCATGAATCAGGCCTACCAATTCTCAAGTTAACAGAAAATAATAATTCGGAAATGGTACCTACATATTCGATTAATATATGAGTAAAATGGACTTAGCTGATTTTGAATTACCACCATCAGTGAAAGGAAGAAGATGGTGGGTTATACCCTGGCTAACCCAAACTAGAGGCAACATGTGACGACTTTATTATTTTTCCTGAAATTTTTGTTTATGGGACTATCTAGTAACATTTGATGGAGTTGGTAATATCAAAAGTAACCAAAATTTTCAGTAGAATTGCACCGGCAATAGTATTGCGGCAATAAGTCCTAGGTCCGGACCCGTTTTATGCAGCTGCAATAATCATTGCAACAGCTTATCGAAGAATTCATACAGCGCATATATGCGAAATTGGTGCAATACTTTCGAGACTTGCACAATAGATGTTCTGTGCTGCAGAGAGCCCTGAGAGCAAGGAGCGATATATCGTTTCTGTTGGCACATCGTTAACGTTAATTTTATATAGTATCGACCCTAATATGGACCCTTGTCGGATACCTATCGAACACAGTAGTCTTTGTGGAGTTGGATGATCAACCATTGATTGTTTCAATAGTTGTTAAACCATTGCCTGGATATTCACCTCGAACCATACATTCCCAAATGAAAATTTTTATGTATACTGAGAATGAACCCAAATCCCGATGTTAAAATTTTTTTAATCAATATTTAAAAACCAGTTTTTTCCGGTAAATTTCTGAAGATTTTTTGGAGGAAATGTTCTCCACTTCCTGATCAGGATGAAACCTGATTTCCAGTTTTTAAAAACACGAGACCAACATGCAGCTAAATGAGAAAGTTTCATCCAGCCGATGAGCAAAAATGAACGTACTCCCTGCAATTTGTTTTTGGAATTTATCTTGAGCTATGATATTTTTAATTCAATGCAAAACTGATTTCGATAAAATTTCACTTTTTGCTGAACCCTGAAGAGAGTTATGGTTTTTCTGATTATGATAATTTTGTAACATGAAAGAAGAATTTCTGGAAGTGAGATCATCTTTGTGGTGACATGTAGTAAAAGTATATCATTCACAAGTGACTCGGTCTTCTTCTCTTATTCGAAACGTAATTGTACTCATCGGAATTTTCAGTGTTTAGATCCCCGCTGACGTATATCCAACGTTATTACACGAAATACTCTTACACGATATTGTTCTAAAAAACGATATCACACATACCATTCACCATCTTTCTCCATCAAAAACCCAATCCTCTTCGATAATGAAAGCCACACTCAGTGTTCAAAAATAAAATGTTCCCTTTTCATCAGCCATTTGATTGTTCAAAATTCAAGTGGGTAATCCAAATTTTTGCCTTTATGCAGCTATCCTCATGACACAACTGAGATTTCTGTGATATTACTGGTATGCCAAAATGCCTTTATTCGAACCCAAAATGTAATTACACGTACTTACCTTATTATATTTTCAACCTCTACCTAAATGACACTTACCAACAATGACATTTGTTGGGAGCTTTATGGAGTTGTATATTTCCAATGCCCACCTGAACGACGAAATATTTTGAAATTGATCTTGCGAGTATTCATTCTTGCACATTTCATGGAATGATTTCGAATGTTCATGAATAAAATAGTATATGAACCCCAGCAAAACATAAAATATCTCCCTCGAGAAATAGCTTACCGAGGCTCTTAGCCTCGGTAAGCTATAATTTTCTATCGAGAGAAATGATTCACCTTCCGCTTGAGTAGATAATATTCTTTTCTGGAACGAATATTGCAGACATATTCGTATTTTTAAAAAATATCGAACAACAATGAATCCATTCGAAATGACAGATTCAAAAATAGTAGAGTTGAATTATAATGTTCCCCAAGGCAAGAGAAACATAAATACCTGGCAGTAGAGGCACAATAGTTTGAAAGAAAATCAATTGCAATTTTAAAAGAATTTGCGAATTTTCAGTCTAACAGCGACTTCGAGAAAGAGGCTTTTGCGAATCATCATCGAATTATGGAAATTCTTTTCAGACAGTTCAATTGGCCAAACACCAACTCAAAAATAAGTTCAATGGGCGTTCAACCAACAAAATTTGCGTTTTCAGGATAAGCATTGATAAATTGTAGATTTTCTCTTGGTCGTTGCTCATTTGAAAAATCAGTTTTAGTTCCTCCTCCAACCTTTCCTTGTAATTCTAAGTCCTGCTGCATATCTTTTCCGTACACGAATTATTCTTTCACTGAATAGCAAAGCATGGATCTTATTCTCAACCAATACGATACACACAAATAACTCTGCTGAATATATACTTCAATAGAAGATTCTTCAATTATCATAAAATTCAGAGGTATGCCCATGCGTATGAATCTGTAAATTGTAGCCAAAACACTTGTCACAAATTGCAGTTTTGACGCATAGTGACAATGCCTCAGCGTATTGGACTTTCAACCGGTAGATGGCAGCAAATGAGAGACTTGAATAGAGACTACGATTCATTCAGATATATTGAAACATATTAACTTACTCGATAAGCAAATTGACCAAGATATATCTAGATAATTTATTTTCCATCATCATCAACTTTTCATTAAGACTTATTTTCTGTTACTCCGTATTCGGAAACCAACCTTCCGAATCCAGTATCGAATTGATCATTCAGAGCGGATAGAAGGAAGTCATTCTAACTGATGTCAACACACATTACACAAATCACTCATACTAACTACGTTTGCTTAACTGTTATGCTTATTCTGAACCAACTACATTTCACTCGAGTAGTATGTCACATCAGGACTGATTTAAACGACACATTAAGATGACAGAGTACAAGGTAATGCACCTACATGCTTTTTCTATTTATGAACAGTTTTTTCATTTGAGATATTACCGTAACAAGAAATAAATAAAATATATCTGCAGAAGTGATAGTCGATCGTTTTTGGGAACTATTTTATTACACTACTTAGGGTTTGACAGCACTGCTAGTGATCTAGTTGCTTCTTTTTTATGTAATAGATTTCAAAGAGTGGTTCTTAATGAAAATTCTTCAAATTATTTACAAGTGACGGGAGGGGTTCCACAAGGTAGTATACTGGGTCCACTCTTGTTTACTATATTTACTTCAACTCTTCATAAAACACTTAAACATTGCGATTATCATGTCTATGCTGATGATACCCAAATCTATAAGACCTTTGACCCTGAGAGAGTATTACAATGCAAAGATGAGATCAATATAGATCTGCAATCACTTGGTGATGCTTGTAATGAATATTTGCTCAAAATCAATCCGAAAAAAAACTGTGCCATTCTGTTTTGCAATGACAAGATCAGAAATGATCTGCTTCTTGCATTGGAACTCAAGATAGAAAATGAAATTATACCTTTCAGTAATAGCGCGAGAAATCTGGGATTGATCCTGGATTATAAACTGAGATTCAAAGAACAAGTGAATTCAATGATGAAACGTAGCTACACATGTTTGAAAATGATTTATCCACACAGACATTACTTAGGTCAAGATGTTAAAAAATTGTTGTGTGATTCACTTATACTTTCACAACTCAACTATTGTGATATTATTTATGGACCCTGTCTAGAAAATTTTGATTGTCAACGTATTCAAAAAATTCAGAACCCATCCTTGCGAATGATCTTCGGTCTCAGAAGAAGGCAAAGAATTTCACATCAACTAAAGGAAGCTCTGTGGTTGAATATGTCAAATAGACGGGAACTACATATGATTTGCAATTTTTACAAATTAGTCAAATTCAAAAAACCTACTTATCTTTACAAAATTTTGTTCAGAAAAGATGTGCATGATTTGAACATTCGAAATACAACTCTTATTACAATAACCACGGCATAGAAAAGAAATATTAGAAAGAAGTTTTTCATAAAATATAGCTAAAATTTTGAGTATGCATAAAATCGTCGATTGTACACAATCTCTGGCTGTAGTAAAAAAATCAGCTTTGAAGTATTTCCACAAAAAACAAAATCCATTATAACACTAACACAGGGTACCGAATTCTCGCATCACCGTTGCTTGGATCTGGACGAACCAGTCTGTTTCTGGAATTTATACACTCATACAACTAATTGTACCTACCAATGATATAAATACTCACTCTGACCTACTCTACCTTTCTCTCTCTCTTCTATAATTTCTCTCTCAATCGTTCTAATCCTATTTCTCTCTCTCTCACACACTTATTCTCATCTCTTACTAGTTAAGATATAGATAGGAGGGTCCTATAGTCGAGCCGTTCAAAAGATAGAATTCACGGACGCGTGAACAGTGAATGTCTGCATCTATATATAGCCTGCGCGGCGTACGATGCCACGCCTTCTAAACTGAAATAAATGAACTTTTTACACTGTACTGTACTCATTTCTGCTTTGTATTTACGTGTGTTACGTTAATTCAATAACGTGATCATGACCATGGTAGATGGAAAACTGAACTTCGACCCATTATTTAGCCCTACTGAACAATTGTATAATATTTTTGTAGTATGTATGTAACTGGGTTGAATAATAAACGTATTATTATTTTCAGTTAGGTGAAATAGATGTTAATTTGAAATTTATGTATATCTAATACACGATCCTTGCGGTTCGCAATTGGCAAAATTGTACTGAAACTTTTTTCAGAGATCAATTACCAAACAAAAACAAATGTAATCATAGAGTTCGAGTTGAAAAGCGTCTACAGTTTTGTGACGGCTTCAATATTGGAGCCGTGTTCAAGAAATGTGACATCACGCTGAGGTGTCAATCTGCCTACCCCCTTGTCCCGTCACGAGTTCTCTCTGAGGTCTCAATCTGCCCACTCCTAATATTGAACTTAGGCAAGGGAGGATGTTCGGGGATATTTATGCAGCGAAAGTCAATTAACCTGAAGTGAGTGAAGGGTTAGGAGAGTAGGGTTAGGAGAGGGTTTTTTTGGTAATAACCATCACCGGGGGAGTTTTAATGGGCACCGAAAATCAGGGGTTTCCAGGTAGTTGGGAGTCTCTGTCCGTCATAACGTCATATAGGCAGCAAGATCGCTTCTCGATTTTGATGGCTTCGTGAATCATCCCAGCTTGTGATGTTTCGCACTTCCTATGAAACAGTCGCTAGTTATGAATTGACATTTTTGAAATTGGTTCAGATTACTTGTCAAATTGCGATTTGTACACGGGAGATATGTAAAATACAGTAAATCAATTGATGACCATAATAATTTCATGCCATGGTTAATTTGAATATCTTGGGTCTGTGGCAAATACCATTAGAGCACTTATTGTGAGACTGAATTGAGTGAGCTATAAATCGAGATTGATATTTCAATAATGAATGTTAATGATATATGGAATGAAATACAAGGATACATTCATGATGTCTCTGAGTACACGCATGTAGTTGATTTCAAATCAGTGGGGTACTTTGTGTCTTATTGGCTCACCAAAGATACGCATACTTTCGAGTCTCTCAAATAAGATAATATTATATCAGCTGAGAAATTCCACAGTGAAAGTGTTAATACAATACTAAGGAAAGCCATCCAATTGAGCTTTGAACCGATGAGACATTGGAATAATTATTGTGGTTGTTATTTATTTATAATTTTTCGTTAACCAGCTGACGAGAGTCGAAACTTGTGCGAGCAATGGATTAACAAGGCCTCATACCTGTTAACCCTATTTTTTTAGATTCGCTCAATATTTTCACCAAACGAATCTTGTTTCCATATCAACAACTTTTTTCTCAAGTTACCTTCTGCTGACTCTTCCTTATTCATCAATGGGAAATGTCGTGTTATGTGGCTTTTAACAGCCTCTCGAAATGGTCAATTAATATTTTCTTCTTCATTTTATTTATTCAATTATATTTAACGTCCTCCTTCTATGCATATTCAATTAATTTCTTCACACCTCTCGATAGTATGTACATTTGAAGATGCTCATAAAGTTTGTATGCATTAATAATGATGTTTTTTTCAACATTTCACGTGGATAGCTTGATATATCTGACGCAGAATTGTAAGGAATTTTATTCATTGTCGGAGACTCAAAGCTTGCGAGTGAACCCTGGGAGTAGCTAGCTGTGAAGGGGGGGGGAAAGAATAAGAATCCCGAGAGTGACACCCTAGATGGGAAAATTGGGGAACCGCGCAAAATCAGATAACCTTTCATTGATGTGAGACAGAATGAAAAGGAAAACACTCAAAAAGAGGTATGAACCAAGGAACAGTTACCTACTACTGTAAAATTGAACTCTGATGAATTAAACTAAAGGACCACAGAATAGATTGGAATGAATGAAGAGAAGAAGAATGTCCTGGAATTACTATGTAGAATTACTGAACTGTATGTGGAATTACTGAACTGTATGTAGAATTACTGAACTGTATGTGGAATTACTGAACTGTATGAGGAATTACTATCTCTGCAAGTAGATCAAAGACCAATCTAGCTCGCGAAGTTGAGTTCGGCTGTACAATGTGTTCAGTGCTTGAGATCTCCAGCACATGATGCGCCTGAGGTTGGAGTCTTTCGGGACGTGTCACTACGTCGAATTCCCATTACGTCGAATTCCCAGTATGTCGAATTCCCATTACGCCGAATTCCCACTAGGTCGAAAAGCATCCCCACCACTAACGTCACGAAAACACGATCGTTATCGAAGCTGGATCCCATTCGACGTAATGGGAATTCGACGTAATGGGAATTCGACGTAATGGGAATTCGGCGTAATGGGAATTCGGCGTAGTGCCACACCGTGCACTTTCAATATCAACAGCACAGCGAAATTCATCCTTCTTTTAGGTTAGGTTAGTTAGGTTAAGTCAGATTGGGTTAACAGGAAATTGCAGAATATCCGGTGAATTTTCAACATCACAGCGAAATTCATCCTTCTTTTAGGTTAGGTTAGTTAGGTTAAGTCAGATTGGGTTAACAGGAAATTGCAGAATATCCGGTAAATTCTGCGAGTGCGTATCACTACGTCGAATTCCCATTACGTCGAATTCCCATTACGTCGAATGGGATCCAGCTTCGATAACGATCGTGTTTTGGTGACGTAAGTGGTGGGGATGCTTTTCGACGTAATGGGAATTCGGCGTAATGGGAATTCGACGTAGTGGGAATTCGGCGTAATGGGAATTCGACGTAGTGATACGTACCCGAGTCTTTGCCTATCCAATGGATGGTAAACACCATCGGCATCAAAGAAGAGTAGCTATCGGTTCTGTTGCCTTTCAAAATTCAAAAAACATTTACTGAAATGAATCAGTTGTTGGATATCTAGATTCATGCATTTCGCAAAAACAATGCCGAAAATGAGTTTCACATCAATATGTTTGTTTGTTTGTGAAATTTTGAGCACATACATTCGCAACGATTACGTTTCGTTGGACTCAATCAGTATGGATATCATAATCACAATTCTATTTTTCTGATATCTTCCAGTTTCATAATATTGGTGGGATAAAACTTATCCCATGCTGCTGAAGAATCTTGTAGTAGATAATCTATTTGTTACCTAAAAAATCACATTTCGCTTTTCACCCATCATTTCTCTTTTGAATTCATCAATATAATGGTTTTATATTTTTTAAAGCTTATTATGACGCTGATTCTCGAAACCAAATAACAAAATTTTCTGATTATTCGTACTATACAATTAAATTCAATAGACAAGTATATAGTTTTAAAATGTCAATTGTGTTCTATTTCATATATTAATGATGGATTGACAGATTCAATTCGAAGTAGGTTATGTCAAAATCACGTTTGGTATGGCTATTGGTGAATTAGTCACGCCAGTGTCACATTTTGACACTACTTTCTAATGTTTTTCAAAAAATGCTTGACAAAGGAGGCAGACTAGCTTCCGAAATGTGGCTAAGGGAAAGTATAACTTTTTTAAAATATTCTCTTCTGATTAATCTTCAAATTCATTGAGAATACGATACGTAACTGACAAGTCAGTTTTGCTCATTTATAATATTTTTGTTACGTCTGAGATTTTAATTTTTTTTTATTTTCAGGGGAGAGAATAGCCAAATATCGAATTCCAGGACATCTCTACCTCCTCAAAAAACCTTTAAACAATATTTAACCAGCTCTTATGGCTCGCGATGCTACAATTACGACGATAGTATTCAGCTGACGAAATTCGTGAAATCGATCATAAAGCAAGGCTTCTGAAGATAATAAAATCATCCGCTTACCGCAACTAGGAAAATTTCAACTTCTGACAACCATTCACCAAGTAATTTATAATCAGGGTTCACGATAGTTTTCGAAGAAACTAGAAATATTCCAAAACATTAACGATTTACCTATCAGAAATAGGCGCCAGCTTGCCATTCCTGAATATAAAATAAGCATTTTCAAACGTAGCATTTCTTAGAATGCCAGCAAATTGCATTACGAATTTACTGCGAAATTCTAGATATTCTGAATAATGTACTTGAGATATTGGGATTACATCTATTCGGTTCACACCAGATCATTCCAACTGATGATAAGGTCACTTCTTATTTGACACTGCTCACCCATTACTTTCAATATTATTTGAATCCTACAAATGGAATGAGTGATATAGACTATATTTTCCTATGATTGAACAAAAAATTTAGTCAGATGTAATAGTGTATGTGAATCAAGTCTGAGAAAGGCGGACGAGATGTGATGCTTGACCGGCGTGCGCTCACTAAACGGTTTGGTTCGACTTCTATGCGGACGAAAAATCAGACACTTCAACATTAAAATAAAATACTATTTATTGAAAGGACCAAAAGGAAACTTGACTATAAGGAAACAACTGTCAGCATCTTCAAAAAGAACATAGCTTGCTTGAGAGCCCATTTTTGTCATTATTCACCGGCCTACCGAAAGTTTCCGACATCTCTTTCGTTATTGATAATGGCCTCTGGAAAAAGCCGAAATAACTCCAGATCTGGAACATCGATCATATTTAATTTCTTGTTGTAACATTCTCACTTCATAAAAGTTTTAATGGAGGCGCCACAAACTATTTCTATAAACATAGAAGAGTTCGCTCACTTCAATATCTCCAAATTCTTTGAGGGAATGAATCGGCTATTCTGGACCATAAAAAATGATTCACGACGGCGATATTGGCCGAATTTTTCTTACACTTCCGAAGCATCATTTGTTGGGAGCTCATTCCACTGTCTCATAAATAAGTAGAAAATTGCTGTCGATTAAAATTAATTGAAGAGATGCCTGTGCTGCCTTTAATGAAACCTTTCGCAAGCTGTTTCATAGAAAAAGTACATGTTTTGTATTGAGCTGATGGAAGGAACAATCAAAACATCGACATCCTCGAAGGTTGTTTGTGACACTTATGGAATTTCATATGTAGAGGTCATGTAATGCAGGCTGGGATCACCATTTCCAAGAAATCGAAAACGTGTTTGATTGGTAATTCGTAGGTCCACTGTGATAATCACTGTGGCTTTGGAGCACTATAAAAATGATAACAAACGTTTATCCATACAAGTTCTTGAAGGACTGGTAATCCATCAAACTAATCGTTTGTTGGGATGTTGTTAGGCTTGACTTTCTACCAACTCATTGCAAATATAACGTCGTCAATGTGTTGCCTGCAGTAGCAAGTTTTCAATTTTTTCCTGAAGATACCAACTTGTTCGACAAAACACGTGTCGAGTACAACAGTTCTCAGTTTGGTCCATCTGAGAGTAAGTCTAACGTTTCAAGTGGTATATATTTGTCAAGTACAACTCCTCCACTTGCATCCATATCGGATGCAAACAATTTCCGATCTATAATCTCCCTATAATTTATGAGGGTTCACTTTTCTATCCAATCAGTTTTTAACTTCTGAAAATGCTAACCTTCACGAAAGAGCGTGTCGAGTGCGAGTGATATCAGATTTCAATTTTCTTCTCCTGATAAGATGCTAACCTTGTTAGCGACACGCGCATCAGTTTGGTGAAATGGTGATTTATTCCATTCTTCTGTACGATTATCAGTAAAAATATTCAAAAAACCGCAACACGAGTTCCACTGTAAAAGAGCTCTTTCAATCAGGAATAATGACTTAATTCGTATTACGACATCCTCAGCATAACAATTTAGCTTATAATTAATTGTACAGAATTTTAGTGCAGATATGTCTGGAGTTCATAAATTGTTCTGTGGATCATGTTCCATGTTTTGTGTAGGTCAAACTTCGTCGATTATCAAAAAAGTGTAATAAAGAACATAGGAATATTTTTCAGAATAAGAAAACGAAGTCTTTTCTATAAATTGGTGAAAGTAGCCGTTACTACATGGCAAGAGATCATAATGAAAAATGAGAAATAAAAATGTAAGTAATGTTTCTGTGTTCATTCAGTGTAGTAAAGCCCTAGCAATTCTTTAATAATGTCCATATAGGACCAAACTGCAGTAATGTTAGTCACAAATATAAGTGGCATAAAAACATAGGAAGTTTTATGAATCATATTTTGGCTTTCTCCTTCTCAGAATCAATAATAAAAAATTACAACTTCAATGAGAGAAGTAAAACTTAAAAAAATCTCAGCATTTGTAAATCTGTAGCATTTAAAGACGTATGATTCATTCACAGAAAGACAGAAAGACTCCATCTCGAACAGCTACACCCCTGCCTATATGGCACGACGGGCACTGGGTTCCATAAAAATCACTTTTTCTTGCTCAATTTTTATACCAATCATATGAAAATCTAACCAAATAGATAACATACACGGAAAATATCTACAAAGGAAAATAGAGAGCTATTTGTAGGAAAAATCTCACTCACCAGAATAATATTTCGTTCCAAACCATACAAGATTTCGTTTCGCTCAGAGAAAATTATCTCTTGGGCCCTTCAGTGGCAAAATGGATAAATTACAGGAGATTCTAGTGGAAGTGTTCTGTGATTGAATCTCGTTTCTCCAACCAAGCTTGGATCGCCGGTAGACAATTGATGGAGGAGCACATAGTTCTAGTTACGATAAACAGCATAAATATTTTGTATATATTTTCAATTTTGGTCAGCCTCCCATACTTTGTGAAAAAGTATTCAATGAAATTCACTCCTACCTAACACAAATGATGAATAATAACGATTGAATCACGTTTTTACAACCAAGCTGGGAACGCCAGTAGACAATTTATGTAGGAGCAGTTGATCACCTATTTCTAGCTACGATGAACTACATTAAAGTAGATCCCTCCTTGGATGTTATGGATTTTTTTAGTTTTTTCCTCGTGTATCTTTTGTCTCTTTGCTCATTAATCGATATACATATTTTATTTTTGATATTGATAATAATGAATTATGATATAATGATGATAATTAACGCTTTTTATTATTATTCGAGAACAGTACCTACATAATTGGTTTTATCATAGATAGTTGGCGAAGACTAGCTCGAAGCTATTCCAGTTAACCAACAGAGGGATAGAGCCCAAAAGAAATATATATATTCATTAATGAATTGTCTGGCAAGATTTGAATTAGTATAAAATCACGAGATAATAATTATGTATTATAGGTGCATATTTAGTTAACAATAGGAACCATGATAAATTGAAATGAAGTATGAGCTATAGATGAAGTGATTAATAATGTCTGGTCGCATAAATGTGTTTACTGCTTACCAAGTAAATGATACTTTTATTAATATTGTACATTTGGATGGCATTAAAGACAAAACACCTTTGAAAAAATGCAGATTTATACTGAGTCATGGTCAGGGTTGCTTTGTGTCTGATATTTTGAGAATGCATTTTGAATCGAGGAATGAATTTATTGATCAATTTTGGAGGGTTAGGACGATTTTAAAGTTTGTGAGTAAAGGTACCCATGTGGAGCTGCCTTCTATTGTACATATTGAGCCAGTTGCATTCAACAATTTTATGAGAAATATGCTCATATTTTCGGATACCATTAATTATTCTTGCGCAGCTATTTGCCCTTTTTGTATTCTATCCTTATGTACTTCTGTCGGACAAGGTCCATAAAGGAAATTACAATAGTTGAAGTGACTCAGAACAACTACAACGTTCGGTTCATTTTGAAACTAAGAATATGACGATTACTGTAACTAAGTTTCAGAGAGGCGAAAGATTCACCATAAAGAAATTCTAATTGCCGAGAAAAACGCTTATCAGTATCTGATACTGAACCAAGATTTCTGACTGAATCACAGATTTCCAATGCAGTATTATCATTCCGAAGGTTGAAGCTATTTTTCAAGAAGTTCATATTATTTTTACTATTGGAATATGATACCTTGGATTTTTAAGAATTGAGTTTCAAGTTGTGTTCAATAAGGGTTAGATAAATGCTCAGGAATTGAATTTTTTGGACCTGCAATACAGTACAGAAATGAAGTATGCTTTTTTTCCACTTCTGGTCACTGAAAGTGTATGCTTTCTAAGTTCTTTCTACTTAAGTTTTGTTTTTTTTGAATTTCTTTAGCTCTATTTCTCTCTGTTTTCAATACCACGAGATTTTCTGTTAGCCAAGCTGCTGGCTGTTTAGTTATTTTTCTTTGAACGAATATGAATATGAACAGGATAGCATGTAAAAATGAGTCATTAGGCCTGCTTGGGGAGCTACTGTATGAAAAACGTGTCGCAATTTTGTTATTTTTCGTGAAAATTCTTCAGGAAACTGTTCATTACCGGTTGTTCTTGGTTTTATGTGTCATTTCCATTGATAATTGAAATCTTCGCATTTTCGTTCAGGGAAATTATTGTGATTCTTGTTCATCTTGCTTTGAATTTTTTTCGCAACATACTTCGAAATATTTTGTATATATTGATGATTTCGGACAGCCTTTCGTTCATTGTGAAAGAGTATTCCATGAATTTCACTCCTACCTAACACAAATAAATACTCATGATTGAATCACGTTCTAGCAACCAAGCTTGGACCGCCAGTAGACAATTGATGGAGGATCAGTTGATCACATAGTTCTAGTTACGATAAACTTCAATGAAGTAGATCCCTTTTTGAAGGAATAACCTTGTCCGATACAAATTCGGCTTCCTTGTGGTAACAGCGGTTATTCTTTCTAGGAAGACTGACGCTAACATTACACAATCGTTTATATTCTGCCGAACTGAAAGATTTCAATATGACTAATGCCTGCCGAAATACGCACTTTGAACATCTCCAACGTGACTCAGCCCAATCCCAGTTTGGCAAAGCACAAACCAATAAACACACGTAATGAAATAAAGATTACCAATTAGCTTTAGCTGACTTTGAGCACGTAGCCGAAATCCAGATACGCGAAAAAATCATCACATGAATTTTAATCAACACCTGTACCAAAATATAGACCGACCCAAAGTATCACATGCTTTCCACGAGATCAATCGGTTTCTATTTATAAGTTCGGGAAAATTAACAGTACAGATGGAATAATAATACTTGGGACAAATTTTCCTTAAGGTTATGAATGCAAATCTGAAATTAAATGAACCAACAACAGTGTGCCGACCGAATCATTAAAACAAATATATTACGTATCTCAAAAATATTTAGATGAACTACTTAATGATTCTCCCAAATTTTCCTTTATTACATATCTGTCTTAGGCGCCGTAGGTGGAAACCTCATATTCTGATGATTATTCAATACCTCTTCTGATTATATTCTGCTTCCGACGTTGTTATGAAGACATATAACTAATGGAACGCTATAAGTGTTGGGTTTTCCAAAATGGAAAAAAGTTAACATCGCAGAAAGTATCACAAATTGCTATTTAAAGGTAATATTACTGATATCGTTCCCTTTTGGGTCTCTTGCTATTGAAAAAGAGTTGTGAACCTTCTTTCCAGTATCTAGACAAAAGACACATCTAAAATGGGCGCAGTTTATACATTTTTACATTGCCTGGTAAACGCGGCTTTTTCATTTCCTTCTTCCATCCTCTACACAGCTTAATATATCGCTGTCGTATACCCGCTGAATTGTTGTAGTCGATTGTGTTTTGAAGCAGCTGATATGCTTATTTAAGAGCTATGAGAGTTGTACAGGACTAAGTGATAATAGCCTATCATTCATGTTAGTAACATGATAAAATTTCAAGTTGAATTGTACATTACCTATGATAGCAGATTATTCTCGAGGAAAGCCGGGATTATTCTATTTAAAAAAAAAATTCCGATGAATTAGGGTATTTCAAGTGACAAAAAAATGAAGAATCGACATTAACGAACCCTACTGAAAGAATTATCAATTCTTTAGGGATTATAAGGGAGCAATGATATTGCATGTGGTGTGACTTTTTTTGCGGATTTCCAACGCTGCGATTTTATATTGCCTTTCTAAAATTGAACAAGGCTCCTTCGAAAATTGGGGTAACGAGAGTAAGATAGATGAATATTACTATATATGAACTAATGAAGGAACTTCAAAACTTCTACGTCTCTCCCCAGGAGTGGCAACAGATATATTGATTTTTTAGCAATAGGTTTCGAAGTAACTATAACTGGAAGTTCTAAATCCAAATTGAATTCTAACAACTATCATTGGTTTCATAATAATTTAATTGATGGAGTTCAGAGCCTCAAGAGATATTTTGCATCATGATGATTATAATTGGGAAGAACTCAGTGATATATGTTATATTAAGCATACTTATGACATGTAGATATTCTATATGTTGCGTATTGCCTTATTATAGTACCAGAATAACGTTTGAAAAGCCATCTCATTCAGCGAAATAGCTGTGAAGCAATTTTGTACACTATTAAGCTTCATTATAAAAAATCAACATAAGAGTCACATTATGACTGTATACATGTGCTTTGATTACTATAGTGGAAACAGTTAGTAAATGAATTTTCAGTCAGATACCAAGAAGCTTTTATTACACATAAGTATGTATGTGTCATTGAAATGTCAAATTCTTCAGTGAAATTGTTTCTTGTAACTAATGAGAATGTTCTATAATTCATCTGGGTTTGAGGATGGCATATTATCCTCATGAGTGAACTCTCATTGCTAACTTTTCCTGCCAGTGAAGGAATATCCTATGAATGCCATCTGTTTTATTCAGCTTTTGTGTGCTTTTTGTAGGAATTGAGAGGAAGAAAAAACTGATTCAGCACCAGTCAAGTTTATGGGCAGGGAGTGAATGTTCTAGACTTTTTTTCGTGAATTAATCAACTGTCTATAAATAAAATACGTATCAACTGGTGGTACTGTATATGATTGCATTCACTTGAAGAAGGAGAAAAAACCAAATATTAGTTCCTTGAAATATCCTTCTATATAAGTTTGAAAGGTTCCATGCTAGAGTATTCACCTCTCACTTTTACCTGTATTCTATGCACTACGTGACGATATTATCAGAAATGTGTTATGACCAAGTGACCAGTAAACACCCAGATCGATTCAGCTTTTTGCCAGCTAATCGTTTATTCCGTCCGAGTCGTCATATTATAAACTAAACAAACGCCATGGACACGGCATACGTAATGCACGATAAAAATCAATTTCACGACATTGGATTTCATCGATCGATTATTAATCAGAGAAGGTAAGAGTGCGGTTGAAGTTCCCGACTGTATCGCATTCTCTGAATCTGATTTAAAGCGAACCCTAGCGAAGTAAACAGTTTATAGCAGACCTCAGTCACGTTCACTTACTGAAAAGTGTGGAAAATTGACCAAAGCTGATTACTCATCAGCTATGACGGATACTGTTTTATTGTCCCAGGACCAGGAAGAAATCGTTGCCAAAAAGATGCTTGATGTGAATGAGGCCAATTCCTCCAACTACAATAAAGAAAGGAAGACTATCTTGAAAAAATGGGTACAATTGAACATATTCCACAGTGAACTCCGACAGAACTTAATGGTTTAAGGCCAATGGCACCGCTTGATTTTGATTGTCGTTTATCTCAACGAGGTTTTGTTGCTATGGATTTGTCAATCAGATTCTTTGTTCATTAGCTAAGATCAAACCTTCATTGAATAGAGCGGTGTAATTGGCCATTATGAATTCATCAGATGTCATTAAAAGAAAGCCATAGCTCGACAATCCACATCTGAACATGCCATTGAAAATCACCTCATATGTATAGTGAAAATTTTTCTCGCTATAAAATAAATAGTTTATAGCAGACCTCAGTCACGTCCACTTACTGAAAAGTGTGGGAAATTGACCAAAGTTGAGTAATCAGCTATGACGGATACTGTTTTATTGTTCCATGAAGGAATCGTTGCCAAAAAAGATGCTTGATGTGAATGAGGCCAAATTCTCCAACTACAATAAGAAAAGAAAGACTATCTTGAAAAAATGGGTACAATTGAACATATTTGCCAGTGAGCTTCAACAGAACTAAATGGTTTAGGGCTAATTGCTCCGCTTGACTTTGATTGTGGTCTCAACGAGGTTTTGTTGCTATGGATTCGTCAATCAGATTCTTTGTTCATTAGCTAAGATCAAACCTTCATTGAATAGAGCGGTGCAATTGGCCATTATGAATTCGTCAGATGTCATTAAAAGAAAGCCATAGCACGACAATCCACATCTGAACATGCCAATTGAAAATCACCTCATATGTATATTGAACATTTTCCTCGCTATAAAATAAACAGTTTATAGCAGACCTCAGTCACGTCCACTTACTGAAAAGAGTGGGAAATTGACCAAAGTTGAGTAATCAGCTATGACGGATACTGTTTATTATCCCAGAAAGATATTGTTGCCAAAAAAGATGCTTGATGTGAATGAGGCCAAATTCTCCAACTACAAAAAGAAAAGGAAGACTATCTTGAAAAAATGGGTACAATTGAACATATTTGTCAGTGAGCTTCAACAGAACTAAATGGTTTAGGGCTAATTGCACCGCTTGACTTTGATTGTGTTTTATATCAACGAGGTTTTGTTGCTATGGATTTGCCAATCAGATTCTTTGTTCATTAGCTAAGATCAAACCTTCATTGAATATAGCGGTGCAATTGGCCCTTAGGAATTCATCAGATGTCATTAAAAAGAAGCCATAGCACGAAAATTCACATTTGAACATGCCAATTGAAAATCACCTCATATGTATAGTGAACATTTTCCTCGCTATGAAATAAACAGTATATAGCAGACCTCAGTCACGTCTACTCACTGAAAAGTGTGGAATATTGACCAAAGTTGAGTAATCAGCTATGACGGATACTGTTTTATTGTCCCAGGAAGAAATCGTTGCCACAAGAGATATTTGATGCGAATGAGGCCAAATTCTCCAACTACAATAAGAAAAAGAAGACCATCTTGAAAAAATAGGTACAATTGAACATATTCCACAGTGAACTTCAACAGAACTGAATGGTTTAGGGCCAATTGCACCGCTTGACTTTGATTGTGGTTTACCTCAACGAGGTTTGGTTGCTATGGATTTGTCAATCAGATTCCATGTTCATTAACTGAGATCAAACCTTCTTTGAATAGAGCGGTGCAATTGGCCCTTATGAATTCATCAGATGTCATTAAAAGAAAGCCATAGCACGAAAATTCACATCTGAACATGCCAATGGAAAATCACCTCATATGTATAGTAAACATTTTCCTCGATATAAAATAAATGTTTTCATACGGTCTAGGAGGGTTACTACAGAAAAAAAGTAGTTTGTCAATCGAAACATCGAATATACTCTACGTACTACACTTTTTCGTGAGAAATCACATTACTCGAATCATAACGGGGAGTGGAAAATACACTTGGTTATTATAATATTAGGTCTACCCTAAGGTGCGTCTCTTAATTGTTATCAATCGTTCCACCCTTGGCAATATATACACGGATGACTCACACAGTACAGAATTCCTACCCCTTTGTTGTGAATTTGGAGACCTGTCAACCTCTCTTGCTCAGGGATCTTTTCAGTGGAACAGCTTTGGAACTCTTTGCCAAAACAGGTTTTTCCTGGGGCTTACAAACTTCTAAAATGCAAAATGAATGTTAATTCGTATCGCTTGTCCCATGATTCACGCGGTGTTCTTTGAATACACGGCTTCCCTTTCGTGTGAATCTGCATATAAAAAAACTATTGTATTCATACTGATATTGATCAATGTCCATCCTATTTCTGTCATAAGAGGCAATCTTCCGAATAACCTTAGGTGGTAGGTAGTCCACCAAATACTATTATATCGGAATGTAGTGTGAAGTGGTTCACCAGACAATTCAGTATTAGATTGTTATAAACAGCCACTATTTCTATCAACATATTCGAAATATGTAGTGATGGTGACTTCTTTTGCACATAGTCCAGAGGAAAATCTTTCAGGAATTCACTATAATCTCCAGACTGTGACACGGGATATTTCAACACTCACAAGAACTCAGTTCATCAGAAGAAAAGATCAGGAAGGATGATGATGCATGATTCTTGATTGTGCAGTTTCAATTTTCACAACAAACCTTCACCAACAACACTTTTCACTTTGAGTTTCAGATAACTGAACTCAAATTTAATATCTTACCTCAACACCGAAGGTTTAATTCATGTTCGATATCATCAGCCCAATTTCGAACAAATCGTTGATGACTATCATTTAAATCAATCGGCTTGTTATTACTTCAATTCCTTGTTAACGCTCTAGAAAAAGGTGGAATTCACTCCATAAACAAAAATGTACGGCTGATTACCACAAAAAGATCGAAAATTAAACGACTGAATCACATTATGTATATTGAAACACAGCCCACTCGAGTGATCTGGTCGATAATGACAGTTTATTACATAGTAATTCAATTTTGTATCATTACAAGGAAATCAAAATCACCTCCAGTATCAATCGAGGTGATGCAGGTGATATTAACATAAACTATCTCGAATTATAAACTCATCAAGATAAAGCCTCTCGGAATTTTGTTGTGGGATTTTCAGCAAGGTGGTCGAAGGAGTCTTTGAGTGCCCGGAAAATCCGACCGACTATGGATATCTTGGAAACGGATATCGTACAACTTTTTCCTATTTTCCTTTGCCTAGGTTGATAAAAAAATTATGCCATCTTGAGGTATTATCGTGATCAATGGAGAGCAAATGAGAACTTGTGTTAACTTTGAATCTTTGAATGAAATAGCGTCAGAAATTATCTACGCTGTTTTGTCATACAGGATGGTCCAGCAAAAACTTGACCCCCCTGTGACACAAAACGGATCGAAAATGTCGAAGAACACACCGATTTGTGACTCCAGGGGGTCCGATTCTTCAATGAAACCAGTTCTCGAAACTTCATCACCTTGCGAACATATTTTTTCAATGGTTTTGGGTTGACTGATACATATTTTGAAAGGTCACTTTGACTTGGATGTTATCCCATAATTTTAGAAGGTTTCATTCAAACGAACCAAATAACAGGGTTATATTTCTTTGGACGGAGAACGCGAAAAAAAATTAAATATTAGAAAATTGTAACTGAAAGACTGACACATTTCAATGCCTGTAGAACAGGAGTTACCTCACCCCCTGCAAGCCAAGTGTCATACATCACTCTTGATGTCTTATCAGGAAAAATTTCACTCCTGAATCCAAACACATAATTTCAGTATTAAATATGAGAGGATAAGCTGATGGAGAAGGGGAAATATAAGTCAAAACTGCTCAAATTCAACCCGACTTTTCGGTTTTTATAAAACCATAATCATGGGTACTCAGTTTGTTTTGGCCTTTGCAAGATGATAAACTTGGCAAGATGAACTGAGCACTCTTAATTATAAAAAACGGAAGTTATGGAGGTCAAGTTGTATTTGAAAAAATGTTAGGCCGCTACACGGGCATCTGTTGAATATGATCCAAGGCCATATTTCGCATCTGCCAGGGCTAGTTATTTTCTTGACTTATAATCGGTACAAAATATCGAAGTCTGACAAATCGGGCATAAAATGGAGTAATTTTCAATATATTTTGATGACAAAAAACTGTGAGGCGTTACTTTCTCTTTTGAATGGGAGGGGAAGTCCTGTGACAAAGTGGAACTGGTGTTGGGCAGTTATTATTGAATAATAATTTTTCATCAATTACTTTTACACCAAACTAACATCACTCGCACTTGAGGCGTGTTTCTCCAACAAAATTGGCATCTTCGGAAGAAAATAATTAATTTCTCTTGAAGATGAATATTTGAGAGTTGTGAGGGTAAATGATGTTTTTACAAAGTTTTCAGTTGAAAAATAAAACTGCCCATATCTCGAATTGAAAAGTCTTTTTTTTATATATTGTTTCATTCGAACGTTGAAGGAAAGACAAGAATACTTGCGAAAGTACTACGAAATATGTCTTGCGGTTTTTAATTTTTTTCAGGTGAGTTATATGAATTGGAGAAATCTTTGAAGTGAGTTTCTATTCAAACCATGAATTTCTTCGTTTGCTTAAATATCATGAAATGCAAAATGAAACAACTCATTCGAATTTCAAAATTGAACCACTGATTTCAAGAAAACAGAAAGAACCTGTCCCACGAGGTGTCACGCCCTCCATTCATTTGAATCCATTTGGGAACTGATTGATTTCCCTTTTCCGCAACGTGTCTTTCGTGAGAGAGTTGGCGCTATGATTCCCCGTCCGAGGGTCGTGGGTTCGATTCCCCAAGGGGGAAGATATTTCTCTTTGAGATTTTTTTTCGTGTTGGGAATGATACTGCCCTGTTTCATGATTGACCATGCTGCTCCTGAGGTATAACGTAGGGAGTTAGTAACAAACCCTACTTGCTGAAGGACTTGAAAAGAAGTCGATGGTGTTTGGTATACAGTGCTAGTCAAAAGTCCCCTCCCCCCCTCGTATCTTTTGAACGGTTATTCTTATAATAATGAAATTTGGAGGGTGGAAATAAACGGATGTAGGCTTCTCAACTTGTCATAACAGGTGACGCAATAGTCATAAATGACGTCACAAGGCCACTGTGACCAATAATTTTAAATGGGACCCTATGGAAAGTGACAGCTCGTTTGAAAGGTATTGAAAATACCAATTCAGTCATACCAATTTTGTTTGGGTTTCGGCTGATTTTGATTGATAAATTGAATAAATACTAAAATTATAGTTTCGCATTTAATTAATAAAGATTTTAAAGTACGCCTCTGGTTAATTGCCAAAAACGTTGACGTTTTTTAATTCTCTACTTGTCAAAAGTGTTTATACCTTGAAAATTTACTTAAGCTATTGTTTAACGAGACGTTTAAGTGTTTACATAGGCAAAATGGTACGTACTGTAGCCGACAAAGTAGCAGCTATCTTAATAATTGGTGAATGTAGAAACAATTTCCATGCAGCGGAACGACTGTTTAATGAGAGGTACCCCGGTCGCCCTATATCGAGGGTTTATTTGAGGGAGCTTCTTCGAGAGTTTGAAGCATCAGGTAGTGTTCAAGATGCCAAACGATCTGGTCGACCAACAATTAGTGATGACAAAAAAATTGACATAATTGGAGAAATGGTAGTAAACCCTACTTCTTCCACAGCCCAAGTTGCGTCTATCTGTGAAGTCAGTCAAAGGACAGTACATAGGGTGTTGGCTAAAAACAAATTTCATCCATACAAATTGAAAATGGTGCACCAACTTTCAGATGATGACCCCGACCGAAGACTAGAATTCTGTGAAACTGTGTCCAATAAAATTAACCAACAACCAGGCTACATACAGACAATCTGTTTTAGTGACGAAAGTACTTTCTTTCTCAATGGAAATGTTAACACTCAAAATGTGAGGTATTGGAGTGACACAAATCCTCACATCTTTCGTGAAAAACATACTCAATTTCCAGAAAAAGTAAATGTTTGGGCAGGTATTTTGGGAAACCATATAGTTGGGCCTCTTTTTCTCAATGCTAACTTAACCGGTGAATTGTATCTGGAGATGTTACAAAATGATATTGAGTCGTTAATTCTTGAAATTCTAGAAGATAATCCAGATGAACTCGACAACTTGGAAATAACGTTTCAACAAGATGGTGCTCCTGCACACTATAACGGTGCAGTAAGACGTTACCTAGATGAAGAATATCGTGGTAGATGGATTGGACGACGAGGTTCGATAGAATGGCCAGCTCGGTCACCGGACCTTACACCATTAGATTTTTTCTATGGGGGTACTTGAAATCTAAGGTTTACGCTACAGCACTTGACAGTATTGCCATTCTGAAACAACGAATTGTTGAAGAATGTAGGGCAATTTCCGCTGACACACTGGGACGAGTACGACAAGAGTTTAGCAATAGGATGCATTACTGCCAGGAAGTAGATGGAGCACATTTTGAACACTTATTATAAGAACTGGTTCTTAAATCTTTATTAATTAAATGCGAAACTATAATTTTAGTATTTATTCAATTTATCAATCAAAATCAGCCGAAACCTAAACAAAATTGGTATAACTGAATAGGTATTTTGTCCCATTTAAAATTATTGGTCACAGTGGCCTTGTGACGTCATTTATGACTATTGCGTCACCTGTTATGACAAGTTGAGAAGCCTACATCCGTTTATTTTCACCCTCCAAATTTCATTATTATAAGTATAACCGTTCAAAAGATACGAGGGGGGGAGGGGACTTTTGACTAGCACTGTATAATACCATAAATCACGTTTACAACAGTTAGGTAGGGAATGATTCCTTGCAATCACACCGTATAGGTGGACTCAATATTTTTTCAGATCTGTTTCTGTGTATGTGTGGTTCCACACCACTTGGGAATAGTTCAATCAGGTTTGTGACGTCATGGCCATGATATATGATTTTTGATCAATTCAATAACTGAGAGAAGGGCTGCACCCCTAACAAGTGTATAATATGGAACGAGCCCCTCGTGCACACCACTGCGGACGGAATTCGCATATAATTTCTGGATTGATGTTCATAAAAAAGACCGTCCTTGCACACCGATTTTCCTACCTGACTTTTTACTTTTCAATAAATCTCCCCGGCGCACTGCATCCCCCGAGGGTCGTTTATTACGGGTGTCTGAATTCATTACTTGAAAAATTTATTATTATCCGCGTACACGGTACTCCGCAAGACACTGAAGACACAATGGGGTAAGTATTCCGTAGATCGGTCCATACAACAGATTTATCACACTTGTTTCCTATTATGGAGTCGGTGCCACGCATGGACTGTTATTATCTTCTTTCAACTTTAATCTCGGTTATTTAGATTTGACGTATAGTGAATATTTTACTATTAGGTACGAAATTTAACGCCTAACACACGCCAAATGATGACTTGTAATAAGCGTGTTACTTATAGATGATTGTAAATAATTTCGGACTCGGATTTAAAAATTATCACGATGCGAAATGTCTGAATAGTCTGCAAAAATGGAAAAATATTGCAAGAGTTCATTGGCGGATTTGACTGAGTCCCACGAAAGATCTTTGGAGGTCAGATTATTATTATTATTTCGGAGGGAAAAGGCAAGTTAACTGTCTAAATTCAGTTAATCAAGGGTGAACATTTGGAATTTGTGACATTTGAAAAAGCTTTCATCTCCGACTTACAAAGATCATTGTGTCGATCCTTCCCATATATGAACTATGGAGAGTGTGGTCAAATCGGTTATCACTTTGTTTATATGCTCAGGTCGTAAATGTGTCCCAATATTTTTCGTTATTAATATTTTTCAGTTTTTTCATTATTGATACTTCAGTATTCATAGTTTTTGGCTTTTCCACTTCGTTGCCCATTCTAATTCTGTTTCTCCAATTGTTCCAATTATTCTAGTTATCTGTTTATCGCCGTATTCCATTTACTTGTTTGCTATTGACTATTTCTCAATATTATTGTTGATGTTCATTACTTTCATCCATTTCCCAAACCAAATGAGCTTTTGACGAGGTCACAGATAATGAAAGTTTGAACCAATGCTACACAACTGAAAGGAACTATTACCTCACTAATAGCTGGTCGGACACCGAGATGCGTGACAAATGATGTTTCAATACCTAATCACGATAATAATGAATTTTTATTTCCGTTCAATACAGCTTGGAGTCTCTTCCTTGCAAAAATGTCCAAAAAAGAAAAATTATGCAATGTTTAGAGAATACGCACTCTATAATATATATAATATATTATATAATATATATTCTATAATCTGGTGACAAAATCGAACCTCGGAAAATATTTTTTAATTCACATTGAAATATATCCAACTTCCAAACAATAGTTCAACTTTGTGGTGGATCAGGAAATATTTTCCTCACATCAATCCCTTAGACAGGGTCCCGAAATAGGTGATTATGTCATTGAAATCACCCTGAAATTTCGGTGAAATCAATGAATTAGGAACATTTATATTTCCGAGCAGCTTCTATTGAACCAGAGTTTCTCAGGCGTAGTGTTTTTGTACTACTTGAAATATATGTCATCATTTCCAGAATGATGGTAATTCAGATTTCTTGGGCACATAAAGTGGTATCACCCGATGAAAAACAGACCCGTCTCCAATGAAAATCAGAGAAAAACATTCCCAGTCCCAGTCGGTTGACTTGTAATGCCAGATACGACGTGTGGATAGTTTACCATTTATTGGAGCTGAATGAAAATAAGTGGTCGAAATCAAAGTGTGATCGGAATACCCCAAGGAAGGGTGAATTTTGATCTGATAAAGATCAAATGTGAGAAACAGGTCCAGTGTATTGGCAAATTGGCTTTTCGTATCAGAAATACCATTGGGTTGATCTATTAGTTGTTCCAGATCTTGAGTAATGGCAAATGCCTCTGCTTTTCGTTCTCTCACATCTGTTTTGTTCGAAAATTCAAGACATGAAGAATTATATACATCAAAATCACCCAATATTGCGACTTCACAGACGGATGGTTTTCTTTAATGAAGTCGATCTTTTCCAATAGAAATTTGAATATTCTGTCAAATGAGTCCTTGTTAGGTGATCAATAAAGGCAACAGACAATTTTAGTCTGTTGACGATTGACAAGCCTAAACCACATCACGTCAAAATCCTTCGGTTCTAGCCCTTCTTCGCGTTGTCACGATAAATCTTCGCTAGAGTACAGACAAACACCACCTTTGAAAGGAAAGTTAGAATGAAATTCATATCCTGGGCGAAGCATGTGTACTTCATTCGTAAATGGATTTCAGTTAGATAAAAATTCTCAGGTTTTTCTGTTTGGTGATGGTGATGCACATCATTGATATTTTTATTCATCCTACGAATGTTAGAATAATCGATTCTCAATAGTTTCAATGAAAGATCTCCCCGAGTACCTCCTATCCGGAAATCCGATTGGGGAGGTATTCTTCTTCCGGAATTTTTTTACTCTGGGAGACATCATCATCATTGAATATTTGGGCAAAACCACTACTATCACTTCACAGCACATATAGTTGATATGGTGGTATACCCGACTATAGTGAAGACCATCTTCTACTTAAGGTTATTTTTTAGTCGCCTTCTACGGCAGCCAGAATCTACCCCAGGGTTATTCTATTCCGACCTCATAGACCGGGAGGTCATGACAGGTGACGTTCCACCATTTTTTTGTGCATGCCTTTTTGAGGCTTGATAACTAACCCTGAAATATAAAAGATAGTCGGGGTTTCAGCCCCCCGCGCGTCCTCTTCATAAGGAAAAACGCTTTTCTTTCTGTAGCGAATGTTCGTGTTTTTCCGTGATATTTTACTGCATGCCATAGTAATATACGGAAGTTCAAACTAATTGAAGCTCTAATAATTGATGGCATGCACCCCGCAACGGCCCAAGATGATCAATGGGCTATGAAAACCTGAAAAAAAATTAAAGGAAATTCCGTGTTTTCAAATTGCATGCCGATGTGAAGAATTGAAATTTATGTAATGAAAACACTATGGAAAAATTGGCATGCACCCCTCGTAGGACCAACGGTGAAAAATTACCAGAAAATTATGTAAAATTTTAACACCGACTTTCCATGATTCCGAACTGCATGCCATTGAAAAAAATACTTGATTCGTACCATTAATCAATAGAAGGAAAATTGGCATGTACACCAGGGTGTTGCAAAATAGAGGCATGCATGATGAAAGTTGCAAAAAACACTGAGCAAATTTAGGTGACTTGTTTTTTGCATGCCGTTTTGATTTTCATGAATTTACCTTATTTCAAGTCATGAATGTAAATGGCATGCATGTAGCTACAGCTAAGATAATTATTTCGTTATGAAATTAATATTCATCCTTATTAGGATTGATTTGGAATCAAGGAAAATCGATGTTAAAATTTTACAGAATTTTCCGGAAATTTTTCACCGTTGGTCCTACGAGGGGTGCATGCCAATTTTTCCATAGTGTTTTTATTACAGAAACTTCAATTCTTCACATCGGCATGCAATTTGAAAACACGGAATTTTCTAATTTTTTTTCAGGTTTTCATAACCCTTTGATCATCTTGGGCCGCTGTGGGGTGCATGCCATCAATTATTAGAGCTTCCATTAGTTTGAACTTCCGTATATTACAATGGCATGCAGTAAAATATCACGGAAAAACACTAAAATTCGCTACAGAAAGAAAAGTGTTTTTCCTTAGGAAGAAGACGCGCGGGGGGGGCTAAAACCCCGACTATCTTTGATATTTTAGGGTTAGTTATCAATCCTCAAGAAGGCATGCACGAAAAAATGGTGGAACATCACCTGTCATGACCTCCCGGTCTATCAAGAATAATCCTGGAAGACTCCCATCGAATATCCAGCAGACATTTGTTTTCAATAACGTTTCTTGGTGTGACAATCATTTTACGACTGACTGCCAATAAAAACCATCACGAACGAGGACCGCAGAGAAACAACTCTCAAAGATAATGTGAAAGCTGTGTGTCACAAATTAGCACTACAAATGCATTGAACCGTGAAACGTAATCAATGAATAATTAAACAATCGCCAAATTGTATAATTGGACGTACTCAAGGCGATTCCAGTAGCGGTCTGGCAGTTCAGGTCTTTTGAAACAGGGCTGGTGTGACAGGCATTGCGAAAATAACTGAATGACTTCTAAATCAACGATATTTATTATTACATCATGAAAGAATATACATTCAACGAGAAAGAAATGTGACCATTACTCGAAAGAATTAGTTTGTTGTAAATCACTCGAGCGAGCTATATATGATCATTTCACGCATGTCCGCAATGTGAATCCATAAAAATATTCGAACCCAAGATAATGTCAAGTGAGAACACTTCGTAGAAGGCAGTGGTTCAAAAACCACAAGCCACAAGGCCCAATACTGTGTCCCATTCTGTTTATCCTCAATGTGAATAATATAGATTCGGTAATTACGGGCTATCATTATATCGCATATGCAGATGATTTCCCATTATTAATATCGGCACCAGATACCAAAACCTTGGAAGATAAATGTGCGCTCACAATAAAGTAGGTATAAATTTTTTTTCAACAAACACGACCTACTTTTAACTCTAACAAAACTGAGGTTATTCGTATTCACAATGCTCAAAAAAAAAACAGAAGACATTTGTTTCTCTATCAATAACATGACGTTAACTGATACCAATGAAATGTCAGTTTCCTAGGAATTTTTCTGATGAGTTTCTCACCTGGAAAGCTCACTGTAAGCAGTTAACATCAAAACTCAATACTCTAAAGTTTCTTCTCATTAACCCAAGATCAGTTCTAACTAAAGGTCAGTTGACCAAAATCTACTTTGCTCAACTGGAATCCAGATTGAGACATGATATCTGTTACTGGGGTGGTTCAACCCAAACTCAAAATATATTTATTGCACAAAAGCGAATACTACGAAGCGTTGCAAATATTTCGTCTAGATATAATTGTAGAAATCTATTCGAAGAATATAAAATTCCAACATTAACATTTATCTATAAACTTGAACTATGTGTGTACGCATTCAAAAACAGATCATCCCTCACAATGAATGACAGTCTGCATCCTATGAGATATAACTGAACAACACTTTCAATTACCATGAGCAAAAATGAAAATGACTCCATTTGCCTCGGAGTACATTGGTCCAATGATTTTCAATGAACTACCGGAATATCTGAAGAACATAGAACAGCTGACAGTGTTCAAAGAATCAATGAAAGACCATTTGTTGGAAAAATGGTACTATACACTTATGAAATATTTCAACCCATTCTGAACTGTATTAATGTTATTGTACAATGAGGAAGCATTCAACTGAATTTAAGTTATTTTGATATCTCTGTTCACTAGTTTTTCCCTTCCTTCTCTATTTCTATTCTTTCATTTCAATGTATTGACGATTCCCCATACAATGTGAATTTTGGCCTGGAAAACAGTCCCTGATCAGATCGAAGGTCAATTTAAATTGATCTAAAAAAACATGAACGTGGAGATCACGACTCCAAGATCTCTGGATATTTGGGCATGAGACTCACTATCAGTTGATCTAACAAGATTGGTTTCTTGATCACTTTCATAAACGCTCTACCAATACTGTCTTCCATGCTATAGTTGTAACCTTGAGTATATTGGTCAAACAAGAAGACTTCTCAAAGACAGAATTTGTTCTATCACGAGTGAACTTGTCCACAAAGAAGGTCACATAATGGATTTTTGCTACACCATAATTCTTGCAGAAGAATCAAATGAATATAAAAGACGCTTTCTGGAAATGGCGTTCATCTCACAGTCGGTCTCATGCATGAAAAAAAAATTATATCAAGCATCTCACTGAGATATATTTATTTTTGCTGCAGTTGGATCATGTAAATTCAAATTTGAGAGACCAAAATTCTGAAATTCCCATTCAATTCAATAGTAATTTTTTTCTGACCTAATTGCACACAACATTTCGATGATTTTCTTTCTCAATATTAAACGATGAATTCAAATCATTCCACCTGCAGCTACCATTGATAACAAGCTCTATTTTATGCTCGTTTTTAAAAATTGAAAAAAGTCAAGGGCTCACTCTGAGGATGCGTCAGTTTCGGAAATTAATTGCTCATGAAATATGTATTACCAGAAATTTTTTGGAACCTAGTGTTTCGAAGATTCTTGTCTTGAATGATTGCATCAACATCTGCTGAAAATTTCAGACTGGTGTAAGTTTACAAAAGAAGAATTAGTCCTATGAAAATCCTATTAGATATGTCGAGTACTACAAATAGTATAGGGAATCTACTCTCATGATAGCAATACTGATTGTAGTGGTGTTAGATGAATTTCACTTATATTATGGCTATTCTTGCAGATTCCTCAATGTTATAACCATTATATTTTTTGATTATATCGAAGATATGTGGTCAATTAAAGACAATATCACGAATTGATTCTAATAACTCTCTTTGCATTTGAGTACATCACGAACGAATCCAGGACACATTTTACGACTGTTAGTAATTGCAATATTAGTGCGAAAATAATGGGTCTAGCAGATCCTAGTCACGTCCACATTTCCAATTAAATGATCACCGAAACACTTATATGGGGACGAAGTAATAAAATGCTACTGGCTTGGCGGTGGAATCAAAAAGACATTCTACGCCGACAAGATTCGCTAAAAAAATTAATTAACGAGAATAATAGCCAGCTGCTGGTGTCATCAATTATTTTCTTGATCGATATTTCCAACCGGATTTTGATTAGCAGATTTTTGCGAAAAGTACGCGTAATTTATATAATGTATGGACGTGCTTCAAAAGAATTTTCTTGAGCTTTCATCTAGGTACTTCATTTCATTCCCAATTTAATGTTTTCATAATCCTATATGAGGAATAAATCGGTTCAATTTCCTGGAAATCAGTTCCTTCTGATGATTTCACAGTGCAAGTGTAGCTCAGTTAATGAAAACCGTGATTTCAAATAAAAATGTGTTTTGCGGGCCTGCTAAGAACGTTTCGTGCAACCAATGTCGTGTTTTACTACAACACAAGCATTTTTTGTACTACTAAATAATCGTTTTCTGTTATCACCAATCGGCTTTTGATAACTGTTATCAACTGAAACATTGTTTCATTACATGATTCGTATTCCAATTCCTTCATTGTTATTTTCATTCTCATTTCTTTGCCATTTCATGTTATTTTTGTGTGGTGTTCGAATTCTTCCCAATTATCTAATTTTCCATTTCCCTTTTCATATTCTTTCACATATTCCATTGCGTTTCATTACTTTCACCTGATCAGTTTCCTCATCATTTCAGGTTTGTCTGAGCTTCGACATTTCATTGCGATTCATTCAGGTTTTATAATAGCTTTCAAAATGGTTGAATTATCAAGAGGAAACATTGTCAATTTCATTCAATCGAAAATTGATTTTTGACCTATGATTAGTACATGAAAGCATGAGTTAGGTACCCATTTGATTTCTTCTTCGAATGAATTGGCAAAAATGGAAAACTAATTTTTTTGTTCAAACCATCTAGATTACTGTTCACATTCTTTCAGCTCACGATAGGAAACTAAAAAAAAATATATCCCAAAACTCAATGTCATGTTTAAGATATACCGCAAAAAATAAATATACCCAAAAAATGGTAGATTCTTCAACTATTTTCATCCCAGTTTATCATTCGTTTTTGCTTATGCCATTTTTGGTTGGTAGAGCTAGTTATCTAGCTTGATATATTTGATGCGACTCCATGACCCTGATCTATAGGCCCCTTTTGCACTATAAGCCTCCAATCAACTCGCAGTACATATTCATAAGTACTATGTACACTTTCATATCCTCTTCGGACCCCACATATCCAATTGACCCCCCTATCAATATCGCAAATTTAAAAAAACCCTATTTGACCCCCTGTAGCAGAACAAGTCGTTTTTGTTGTATATGCATGTTTTTTCTTCTCCCACGTGATCACATTATCGAAAGTACATTTATGAAAAGTCAAAATCAGTTGGTGAAAATCAAGTGAACAAAAAAGACATGTACCTCACTTAGTTTACAGACTTCTGCTCATTGTCCTCGTTCGCACTAGGAATCCATGTTGGGAGGTAAGACCCCGTTAATCCTTAGTTTGCACAAGATTCGACTTCTGAGGATAGCGGTATTGGGGGAAACTTCTGCTGATTAACGGATAAACCTGTTTTGAAATCCATTCTTTACTTCTACCCATTACCAGTGGCTTTAGAATAATTCGGTAGTATTTTTAAAAACTTCGGTTGTGGTGGAGAAGAAGTTTGATCTAGTTTAAATTTTTTTTTGAAATTTATGATAGACTTGCCAGGAAAATGCTTGGTGTATCTAGTGTTCCATTATTTTTATTCATTAGCCCACTGAGAAGCTCAAGAGATAATTTTCTCTGAGCGAGAAAAGATCTTGTCTGAGCTTGAATGGAATATTATCTTGGTAAGTGAAATTTTTCTACAACCATCTCTCCATTTCTGCTTCATTGTATAGATATTTCCTATTTGATTCATTTTCATATGCTTGGTATTAAAATCAAACAAGAAAAAGTGATTTCTATGCAACCCAGTGCCCGTCGTATCATATAGCCAGGGGAGTAGCTGTTTCAGATGGACTTTTTCTTTCTTTTTGTGAATGTATCGAACGTCTTCGAATGATATACAGGAACCTATGAAGAGAAGGAACTGTTAAGGTAAGCGTCCATAGGTACGCATCGTACGTATCGTATAAAACGGATCGATTTGTGGTAGTGCGTCCACTGTATCCGTAGCGATCGGATTGCCGATGCGACGGTCGGCTTTTAAGTAACATTCGCATTTTCGTAGTGAGTAGACGATTTCATCGGCATTACCGACGGACCGATACGTGCGATCCGTCCGCTGCCGGTCAGTGGACGCATATGTATAACTTACTATACTAATAATTCTAAAATCCGTTTCGTACGATCCGTACGATGCGTACCTATGGACGCTTACCTTTAGAAGTTTCCGTGGTTCTGAGCCGTGGTCCGCAGGTTTTCGGCCTGACGTACCGAATACTGTGTAGTTGTTGTCTATATCGGAACCACAAAAAGGGGCATAAAAACGCGGTTAACCGAGCACAAAAGAAGCTGTCGATATGGACAAACACAAAAATCGGCGGCGGATTAACACGCTCTATTGGAAAGTCATGATATTGACATCGACGGAACGCAAGTGCTGGACATAACTACGAGCTATTACCCCAGGCATTATAAGGAGGCCATATAAATTCACAAGCATAAAAACAACTTCATCAAAGAAGATAGCCTGAACACCCACAGATCATGGATGCCAGCTATGCAATGATCCTCCCAATGAGAGGATAAACGGTTTCGGAAAATAAAGTTGATTGACAGTCCGATACTAGGTCCGATAAATAATGACACTTCATCTGAATCTCATCAAATCAAAACTTCGCAGCAGGAAAAGATACTTCGATCATTGCCGCATCGCCTTTGAGAATGTTTGCCGGAGATGAAACGTCATTCTCAAAAAACCTGCGGATCACGGCTCAGAAGCTCGGAAACTATTTATTAGTTGCCGGCCGTGAAAGTCTACGATCTATGAACAGAGCGTTGCTAAATTTTTTTGATTTTACTTTTTCGTGAAAGATGTGATTTCAATTTTTTGATTTGGAGAGGAAAAAGGCCGAAAAATAAATGCTCAATCAATCAATATTTATTGATGTGCGTAAACAAGTCAGTTCAACACATGGAAATACTTAGAAGAGGAAGTGATTGCTGGCTTGTTTTTTCTTGGTCAATCATTCTCTGTTATGTAAATCATTCGTAGACGTTCAAGTCATTCACATAAAGGAAGAGAAGTTTCATTTGAAAAATGGTACCATGATGATATTGAGACAATCAAAATCATTACACATTCTTTTCAAATTAGAAAATACGAGGGGATAGGATATCTCATTAGAAAAAATCCTTTCAAAGAATACAATGGGTGACAAACTGAAAGATTTTACAATAAGTTTCTGTAAGAGTTTAGAATCTTGCCTCTGATTTCTCCGATTGAGATCTTGGGGGCATAGTATGAATTGGCATTCTTAGTTCTCAACGGTCGCGTATATTCAATAGGTACCAAATGGACGAATTCGGTTTGTTTTTGGGATACCTCGTCCATAGGTAGATAAATAATGTAATGCCCTTCGAGGTAACAGCCACGGGAGTGGGGATTTTGGTAGATCGTTCAGGAGCATGAGGAACAGCAAGGGTCCCATACAGACCTCCGTGGCGTACTCATTTGGTCTTCATTATGGAAGTATATATATATATGTTACCGGCAAAGTGTAATATCAGGCATTGTATAGAATACCTAGGCATTCTATAACATTGCCAAAAGTAAGCAGGCAAAGTGTGAAATTTTAAACATTTCATACTTTGCCTAGGCATTCTATAGAATGCCTGCTGGAGTTCAGGCAGAGTTAAAAATCTGTCTGTTCCATTGTTTTCAAGTTAAGGTTAACCTAACCTAACCTAAGCTAAGAAAATGAAAGCTAATTATTCACTAATATTTCACTTTTAAATTTTACTCTAGTAAAATATGAGGATTTTCAGATCCAATGTTTAATACATTTCATGTTTGTTATTTGCAATAAACAATTTTTAACAATGTTGTTCATTTTATACTTTGCCTGCAAAACTTTCGACATTCTATATAATGCCTAGGCATTATACACAATGCCTAGGCAAAGTTAGTACAAATGTTAAGAAATGAGTTTATTTCATACTTTGCCTGGATTCACTCGGCAATGTATACAATGCCTAGGTATTCCATACAATGCCTGAATTGTACACATTGCCGGTAACATATACACTTGAGTAGTCTCGATAGTGTAGTGGTTAGCATATCTGCCTATCAAGCGGAAGGCCGCAGTTCGAATCCTCGCCGGGCCACCGTGCTGGGTAATCGCACGTTAAAAGGTAAGGCCTCGTTGATGCATTGCTCGCACAAGTTTCGACTTCTGAGGGTTGACGTTCGTCAGCTGGTTAACGAAAACGAACAATTTTAGAACTTGTACGAACTGACATCTATCCAAAAAATGGAATTCAATAGTGGCAAAGCGTTCAGCACCCATATTTTAAAAATACAATATTTAAATGTAGTACCAAAAACTGAGTATCCAGAGGAATTCCGAATAAACATCCTCTTTATTCAATTCATGGAACACCTGAGTACAACATTTTTCTGCTTCCGAAATGAAAATGCATTTTCGAGTTTTTGTACATGAATTCACACGAGATTTCATGAGGAAATAAATTCCTGAGAAGTTTCAATCAATAACTCCCCAACAAATGTATAATAGTATACTATTCAACGAGCGTATAATGATGGCTTAACGACGTGAAATTCACGGCCTCGAGCCGTAGGCGAGTTGCCTAAATCACCGAGAGAATAAAACCCATTATACGCGAGTAAAATACTCTATCTACGACTAATAAGAATTTCTGTTGAAGTTTTTTTGTTTGGAAAATTTTGTTACATTAGATACATATTTTTAGAAACACTATTATTTTGTTCCAACGAATGTTTCATATGATACAATATTGTTCATCTATACATAGTACTAACTTATCGAAAGTTATAATAATCGTATGAGATCTCATGATTATGAACACAAAAATCTATTTATTTAGCTTCACAATTATCACGTATCTAATCTTACCAGATATTTATTCATAGTTATCGATAATTGTGATATTTGAACAATAGGTCAAGTTAATCGCAGGGATAGAATCAACATCAAAGCAATATAATATTATAGCTAAATCAAGGAAACATCTCATAGCGGTGATCAATAACTCATTATTCACTGCCGTGATTAATGGGTAATATTAAGGTCGAGCAAACACACGTATAATGGGTACATTATACAATAGTCGTGGATAAACTACATTTATCTCTCCACTGTGAAATAATAACTGGCCTTTGATACAATATGGACTGCAAATCTACTTCGATCACATGGCAATATGATATTGTAGCTAAATCAAGGTAGCATCTGATAGCAGTGATCAATAACTCATTATTCACTGCCGTGAATAATGGGTACTATTAAGGTCGAAAAAACAGACGTATAATGGGTACATTATACAATAGTCGTAGTTAAACTACATCAATCTCTCCACTGTAAAATAATAATGATAACTCGCCTTTGATAGAATATGAGCTGCGAATCTACTTCTATCACATGGCAAAATATTATAGCTAAATCAAGAAAGCATCTGAAAATTGTTTTTGAATTGTTCGTTTCGTTAACAAGCTGACGAACGTCAACCCTCAGAAGTCGAAACTTGTGCGAGCAATGGATCAACGAGGCCTTACCTTTTGCGATTACCCAGCACGGTGGCCCGGCGAGGATTTGAACCCCGGCCTTCCGCTTGACAGGCAGATATGCTAACCACCACACTACCGAGACCACAGTAATCAATGACTCATTATTCAGTGCCGTGATTAATGGGTAATATTAATGTCGCGCAAACAGGCGTATGATGGGGACATTATACAATAGTCGTGAATAAACTATATTATTCTCTCGACTGCAGAAAAATAACTGGCCATTAAAAAAATATGGTCTGCGAATCGACTTCTATCACATGGCTTTCGAGCTTTTCCAATCGAAAATTAATATTTCCTAATTGAACCGTAATATTTCACGCGCGTTTCTCTTGACCGATCTTACTACTCTTTCTTCGTGATCCGACACACATTGTGAATTGTCAAGCAGCAAGAAATTCATTTCGATTAGGTATACTTATAATTACAATCAGCCAATTTTTCAGACGATCGGTTCTGAAAAACTTTCTAAAGTGACCCAATAATTACGAGATTATAGCTAAGGAAATATTTTTCTGTTGTTCTGCTTTCGAAATGAAAATGCATTTTCGAGTTTTTGTACATGAATTCACACGAGATTTCATGGGGGAATAAATTCCTGAGAAGTTTCAATCAATAACTCCCCAACAAATGTATAATGGTATACTATTCAACGAGCGTATAATGATGGCTTAACGACGTGAAATTCATGGCCTCGAGCCGTAGGCGAGTTGCCTAAATCACCGAGAGAATAAAACCCATTATACGCGAGTAAAATACTCTATCTACGACTAATAAAAATTTTTGTTGAAGTTTTTCAGTTCGGAAAATTTTGTTACATTAGATACATATCTTTATAAACACTATTATTTTATTCCAACGAATATTTCATATGATACAATATTGTTCATCTATACATAGTACTTAGTTATCGAAAGTTATAATAGTCGTATAAGATCATGATTATGAACACAAAAATCTATGTATTTAGCTTTACAATTATCACGTATCTAATCTTACAAGATATTTATTCATAGTTATCGATAATTGTGATATTTGAACAATTGGTCAAGTTAATAGCAGGGATAGAATCAACATCAAAGCAATATAATATTATAGCTAAATCGAGGAAGCATCTCATAGCAGTGATCAATAACTCATTATTCACTGCCGTGATTACTGAGTATATTAAGGTCGAGCAAACAGACTTATAATGGGTACATTATACAATAGTCGTGGATAAACTACATTAATCTCTCCACTGTAAAATAATAAAAATAACTGGCCTTTGATAGAATATGGGCTGCGAGTCTACTTCTATCACATGGCAATATAATATAATAGCTTACTCAAGAAAGCATCTGATAGCAGTGATCAATGACTTATTATTCACTGCCGTGATTAATGAGTAATATTCGTAGATAAACTTTATAAATTTCTCCACTGTAGAATAATAACTGGCCTCTGATAGAATATGGGCTGCGAATCTACTTCTATCACATGGCAATATAATATTATAGCTGAATCGAGGAAGCATCTGATAGCAGTTATCAATGACTCATTATTCACTGCCATGATTAATGGGTAATATTAAGGTCGAGCAAACAGCCGTATAATAGGTACATTATACAATAGTCGTGGATGAACTACATAAATATCTCCACTGTAGAATGATAACTGGTCTTTGATAGAATATGGGCTGCGAATCTACTTCTATCACATGGCTATCGATTTTTTCCAATCAAAAATCAATATTTCTCAATTAAACCGTAATATTTCACGTGCGTTTTGCTTGACTAATCTTACTACTCTTTCTTCGTGGACCGACACACATTGTGAATAGTCAAGCAGCGACAAATTCATTTCAATTAGGTATACTTTCAATTACAATCAGCCAATTTTTCAGACGATCGGTTCTGAAAAACTTTCTACACTGACCTAACAATTACGACATCATTACTAAGAAAATATTCTAGCAGAAGCACGTTGAATTCGATCGATCAGTGGCAACAATGTACTTGAATCCACTCATGTTGAATTGATTTGATAGTCAAGCTGCAAATTTCTTCAAGTTTCCGACTCAATTGCTACGTTGCGTTGGTGGTAAATGCAGATCTTTCAAAATAGCAGTATTCAAGGAATCCATTCCCATAACGAAATAGAATAGAAAAACAGTTCTAGACAGGAACTCAGTACTTGAATTTCAAATAACTTTCGATAACTACTAAAGTAGACTGGTACTTACTGAGAAAAGATTCTAATTCAATTAAAATTGATACTATCACGACCTGACTATTCGAATATTTGGCGAACACGCGAGTTCTCTGCCTCTTCGGTTAAATGGAAAAGTGATTCCTCCTCCGGATATGAAACGAACTTTGCCTTTTGATGTATACTTTGTTGAGGGTGCAAAAAAATAACAATGTTTGTTTTTATTTCGTCAATTATGAGTATTAAGAATACTCAAATATTTGGCGAATGCTGCAGCGAAGGTTCTGGAATTCTCTGTTGCTGTGGAGGGTATATTCAGCAGTATATAAGTCAGAACGATCTGCTGAACTATATTCATCTGATATATTGGCCAGGACTCATTTGATCAATTGATAACCCTTTATATTGTATTGTACATAATTTCTTTGTATCCTGACTGACCCCTCGTGGTATTAACCAGGCCAGTAGTTGTCTGACAGGTGTCTATTACCCTAATGTTTAGATAAGTTGAGACTCGTCCGAACGATTTGTTTCACCGGATGATTTGTAAACATTGACAGATATTATCTCTACTGAAATGTTATCATACTATCGTAATAATTCTTTTCTTTGATGGGATGAGTTGAGAACTCATTTGTCAGATATGTACTAGTTGAAGAGGAACAATATTCATCTCCATTATCGATCCTGAATATTTTCAATAATATAGTAAATGAAGCTAACAAAATGAGTTCGTTCTACTTGAAGACGGGAGAATGAAATGAAATATTTTATCATAACTCTGCCGGAGGCTCAACTGTTTTGCATCGTTTCAGTTCTGGTTTGAATGAACTGCGTGTTGACATTGGGGATATGCGATTCAAATCCCAGTACCTCAGCAATCCAAGCAGGTTGTGTTCAACCCTTGTTAACTGTGAAATTCAACTTTTGGGATATAGAGCAACAATATCGAACAATAAAAATGTTTATTGAGTTCGTTACTGTAGGGTTTTACAGACTCCTGTGTCGCGAGTTGTGAGTACAATCGTAATTTTTATGTCATCCTTCTGGCTAATGAGTATTAACTAGGGTCATTGTCCTGAGATCACACACACACACACACACATATCATTCTTTCGAGTTTCCGAAATATATTATATATATATATATATATATATATATATATATATATATATATATATATATATATATATATATATATATATATATATATATATAGAGTAGATAGGAAGTCTTTGCTGACTTGTTAGGAAACAAAAAGGAAGTTCTTGGGTAAAGCAGCAAGCAAAACGTGTACTCTTTCAACACTATATTTCCGATATTTCGACAGTGAATACTGTCATCTTCAGGGAAGCTACAAATGGTTAACGAAATTGCTTATCAAATATGAAGCGAGAAAAAACAGTGATACTTACTGTGTTATTGAGAATGGTTGCTAATGTTGGAAAATGAATGAATGATTTGCGAGTGAATTGTCAGATTTAACATTCTGTACAAGGTAATGTCAATTATTTAAAATATGAATAACTCTTACTAGAGAAATCTTATTCATATTTTAAATAATTGACATTACCTTGTACAGAATGTTGAATCTGACAATTCACTCGCAAATCATTCATTCATTTTCCAACATTAGCAACCATTCTCAATAACACAGTAAGTATCACTGTTTTTTCTCGCTTCATATTTGATAAGCAATTTCGTTAACCATTTGTAGCTTCCCTGAAGATGACAGTATTCACTGTCGAAATATCGGAAATATAGTGTTGAAAGAGTACACGTTTTGCTTGCTGCTTTACCCAAGAACTTCCTTTTTGTTATATATATATATATATATATATATATATATATATATATATATATATATATATATAAGAGAGACAAATTCAATCCAAATTACTTTCAAGCTTTTTCAGTCGACCGGATCTGGGAACCTCTTTGCCCTGACCAACAATTGCACAATTGCGAGTATATCGCTGAGAAAATAGCGGTCTAGCAGATCTGAGTCATATCTATAGTTTTGAATGAAAAAATCAGGATCAGGAGGGGTGAAACGTATGGCGGATCGTGAAAAAGCTGTTGAGAAAAGCAGTCGCAGAAGGGATATGACAATAGTCTGATAGAGCAAGGATAAGGACACATATCCTAGGAACAAGTTCAATTTGATCTGGAAATCAAAGAAGGCTGTTGAAATCTAACAGTGACGACATTGGGCAGTGTGGATAAAAATTTATTCAATAATATTCAGTCAGACCTACCAGAAGAAATTCTCTCTGGGAAATTTCAATTGATCTTGATATGTGGATGAGCATACTTTTCAAAAAATCAACTTTCACGAACTGGCCCATTACAACGCTTTGCCGTTTGATTCTTACAAATATAACATTATTTCAGCATCACAAATATGATACTTGAAAAATCAGTAGTTCAAACTTGAAATAACTAGCATTTGCTGTCTATTATTAACATCAAATTGAGAGTCTGCTGCGAAAATGAATATAAACTCAATAGCTTTTATACACAACAATGCGTGTTTAATCTTGAAATATCTAGTTTCGAGATCAAACTACAACCGTGCTCACACCGCCTATGTATTTGAATCTATTTAAGATGAATAAATTAGTGATGATGGCGAAGCAGCTGTTTTTTTTTAATTCCTGGATGATTTCAAATGCAAATGCACCTAGAGGACAGTTCTGAGGATGCAGCGCTGGATGTAAATCCCGATATTTCAAAATAGCAGTAATCAAAAAATTCATTCAACACTTGCTCATCATCAAAAAAGGGAATTATCAGTCGTTTGATGATTACTAGTTGATAATGAGTCTGTTAATAGTTTCGAGAATACTGGCCGTGCAGATTTGGCAGGTATCATCTCTATAAAACAATCGTTCTAGACTCCGCATGTTCAAATTACCTGAATTCTCCACATTGTTTATGTCACGACATGATATTTGTTTATTACACGTCTGTTTTTTAAGCCTAGGTTTGTATTTTCTATGTATGTGAACATGAATACATTTTTAATTAGTTCATTTTTTCTTCTATAACTCGATGAAGTCATCTCCTTGAAGAAATATGTGAAAATTGTTTGAAAATCATTATTTTGTGAATATACCTTTGATATTTTGATAGACTCGAATGGTTACAATTCTGAAGACATGAAATTGTGTCGAACCTGTTCTATCTTGTGTGGAACAATTGAAAGGATGAATGAAATATTCATATTCCTATTTTTAACTGCAGATTGATTCGTAGAGAAATTGATAATTTCATCAAATGGTAACTAATACATTGAAGTAATATAATAAACATTGATGCTACATACTTACACAAGCTAGTGGACTGGCTTCTTCATGAAGGGTTGGATCATCATCATCAACCTTCGAGATGTTGAGAGTTGATTCATTGGACAAATACCATACAGTGAAAAACTGAAATTATTTTTGCAATGGAATTTGGTTCTTCCTCAATGACCCCAAATATTTTTTAATGTCAGCGTACGAAATTATAAGAATTATTATATCATTATAGAATGAATATTAGTAATGAAACAAGTTGTATCTGGGACATATCAAAATGAATGTCCCCCCAGATTTGGATTTGTAATTTTAGAAGATACGGAAATCGTACGGCGTTATGAAAAGTGCTCAATTTCATGTGATTCATAACTATTTCTTTGTGAACCACACATGGTGTAGGTGCCCCAGCGACACCAGATCCATTTCAATGAACCTTGCGCAATTTCCCAGACGATCGGATCTAGGAAGCTTTTTGTGCTGACTAACGATTGCTAGATCATCGTTAAAAAAGTAGCGATCTAGCAGATCGGAATCGTCTATAGTTTTGAACAAAATATCCCCCGAAACAGTTCGGAGGGGCGGAACGTATTGATAGATGCCTGAGGCTGAGGTCCGGAGCTCAGTCCCAACAGAACCGACGTCTTGCGTCCAAGGTGCCCGTCGGGACGCTCTGAAGACGATGCCGACGCCCTGGAAGAAGTTTAGAGCTCCTGGGAAAAATAGTCGCAGCAAATTGATCGAATACGAACATAGTCGAATAAAACAAGGATAATGACATATATCCCAGCAACAGCAATTTTTATTCGATCAGGAAGTCGAATATTCCATTCATGATGGATGCATTTCATGAAAATGGTGACGCCGCTCGTTTTTTGAAAGAGGAGCCGAATAGAAATCCACCAAGCAGTTAGTTCTGAGGATGGCAGCGCTAGATGTAGATACTAATATTTCGAAACAGCAGTATTGAAGGAATTCATTTCACGCATTGCTCATCAATCAATCATTGGGATTCATCATTTTTCTGTTGTATGCTGGTTGATGAGAAAATAATAGTTCTCGGTTTACCTATTGGATTTAGCAGTTATTTTATCTATACCCCTGCGGATTGATATGTAGGCAAAATGATAGCTCACTATCTAATAATAACTTATACATTGAGATAATATAAGTATCATTGAATGATTCTGAATATTTTGGAACACATGCGTTCCAATTGTATATACAGTAAGAGATATATATCGAATGTTAGTAACGAAACAAGTTATGCCTGAGACATTTCGAAATGAATTTCCGCCAAAATTTCGATTCGTAATATTTGAAGATGAGAAAATCGTGTGAAAACTTTATGTTCATTAAAACCCGCCCTTGGGAGGTAGAGCAACGTCTTTGGAAAGGGCGTTACGAGAAGGGCTCAGTTTCATGTGATTTATCTTCATTGGTCTGACAATCAGATTTTTGAAAAAGAAAAAGTTTCTGTCAGAGGAGTATTATTTGATTTTTAAATGTTTTGTCATGACTTTCAACAGAAACACCAGGAAATATTTAGATTCGGTCGGGCTCCCTTCAAATGTCAAATCAAGCTAAGATTGTTGAGTGAATGCGAGAATTCATGGAGATTTGGTTTTTCAAGGCGTTTCAGTTATGACTTCTTCCATTCGGTTGTATGAAGTATATTCAAGCTTTCATCACATATGGATAGAAATTCATTTCACGCATTGCCCATCAATCAATCATTGGGATTCATCATTTTTCTGTTGTATGCTGGTTGATGAGAAAATAAAAGTTCTTGGTTTACCTATTGGATTTAGCAGTTATTTTATCTATACCCCTGCGGATTGATATGTAGGCAAAATGATAGCTCACTATCTAATAATAACTTATACACTGGGATAATATAAGTATCATTGAATGATTCTGAATATTATTGGAAAACATGCGTTCCAATTGAATATACAGTAAAAGATATATATTGAATACTAGTAACGAAACAAGTTCTGCCTGAGACATTTCGAAAGAATGTCCTCCAAGATTTCAATTCATGATATTTGAAAATGTAAAAATCGTATGGGAACTTTATATTCACTGAAAACACGCCATAAGGAGGAAGAGCAACGTCTTTGAAAATGGCTTTGCGAGAAGTATTCAGTTCCATGTGATTCGTCTTCATTGATCTGACATTTACATTTTCGCAAAAAAAAAGTTTTTCGGCAAAAGAGTATTATTTGATTTTTCTATATTTTGTCATTTCCTTCACAAAAAAAACGAGGAAAGAGTTGGATTCGATCAAATGTAAAATCAAGCTAAGATTGTTGGGTGAATACGAAAATTCATAGATATTTAATTTTTCAAGGAGTTTCAGTTGGAACTCCTTTCAATTGGTTGAGTATATTCAAGCTTTCATCACAGATGGAAAAAACTTTGTCCGCAAGCTGAAATTTTTCAATAATAGTAATATAATACACGATTCTCTTCCTTGATCTGATCACCATTTCCCTGTGAACCACACTTAGTGTAGGTGGCACAGCGATAACAAATCCATTCCAATAACCTTTGACGCAATTTTCCAGACGACCGGATCTAGGAACTTTTTGCGCTGACTAACGATTGCGAGATTATTGCTCAGAAAATAGCGGTCTAGCAGATCGGAGTCACGTCTATAGTTTCAAATAAAATAATCCCCGAAACAGTTTGGAGGGGCGGAACCTATTAGTGGATGCCTGCGGCCGAGAGCCGGACTACAAACCCATCGGCACTGACGTCTCGCGTCCAAGGTGCTCGTCGGGACGCTGTGAAGGCGATGCCGACGCCGCCGGCAGAAGTTGAGAGCTGTTGAGAAAAGCAGCCGCAGAACGGAGCACGAATATAGTCGGATAGCGCCAGTATCGTGGATCGCATTCTCGAGTGCATGTCAGTATTAGTTGAGTAGTGTGTTCGCGTCGTTCGCACAGGCAACACGCACTGCAAGCAGCAGCTATCATGCCGACGTGTGTCGTGACGGCGGCGCTGATGCTGAGGTGCCATGTGCATCAACGGAGCCGACTTGTCAGTGACAGACAGTGACAGTGAGCGACAGTGCGACACTATGTCCCAGTCATGGTGAAGACGCTGTTACTGGGACTGCTAGCCGCTACAATTTGTGGTCTCGTGAACGCATCGCCAATCGCCGACCCCCAAAAACTACCCCCTCGCCAGGATCTGGAAGACACCGATCCGGAACCCCAAGCACCACCTCTGGACGATCCGGCAGCTCGCAGCGAACGAAGCACCAATCTTTCCCACGTCACCGGTACTTCTAGGAAACTCAAGATGTTCATCAAAAATCGACACCTGCAAATACTTCCTGACGGCACCGTCAACGGTACCACCGACGACACTAGTGCCTACTGTGAGTCCTTTTTTTTTCTCCTCCATTCAAAATGCGCCATCCGAAAACAAGCCCAACACGTGGGAAAATCAAATTCACCACCTGTCCACCTGAAAACCAATTTCGCGACAAACATACCTTGGCATCCAAGACACCCCCAGAGAATAATATTCCATATATGATCATGTCATCTTCAATAGACAACGGTGACTGAACATACCACGAAAAATCATAGAATTGTCTTCTGACAAACGGGTCCTTGAATTATCCTTGACATTTAAAAAATATTTTTTTTTATTCTCCGCGATTTCACAGTTTTATAGATTTCGAGAAACATGAAAATTGAAAATAATGCAAAAGTGATTTAATGAACGACATTGTCATGTACGACCATGCTTCTATAAACACTCCGTAGAGGACATCACCTCTATTTGATAAAAATATGTATTTTACGATCACAGCATCATAAATACGTATTATCAACGAGGATACTGTGATTCGCCTCATTATCAACTGAATATAAATATTATATATCTATCGATATATTGATACTGAAGTGTGCGGGTGGATTTTATGTTATGATTCAAAACTGGAGTTCATCCATAATTTCCTCTATAAATAGATATCGGAAATGAATATGCAATAATTATATAAAAAAATCCCCTCGATTGTTTCATCACCCTTTTTTCAAAATATCATCAATTCAAGTACTTATGCATCACGTGATGATTGAAAATATTTTGAGAATAAACCTCTCCAAACTGAGAAGGCATTTGGCGTCGACTTCACTTATCAGAACACTCAGTGTCAGAATTCGCGGAATCCCAGACACCAATTATCAGTTACGATACTGTTAGCGACCATATTAATGCCAAATGAAAATGGTTCACCTAGACGTGATTACGCGGGTGAATCTTTCAACTGTTTTAAAAATGCAAACAACAAAGATTCAACCTCGTATTGAACAGGCATCAGCTCACGAAAATAGAGACTCATTTGATTGAATGAATTTGATAGTAGCAATGCGTTCTAATCACTTCATAAACACTCAGTTACAATCAATAAACATATCCATACCACCTGATTGTAACGGAAATTGCCAAAAATCGGTCAACTGGGAGAAATTGATATTTTATGATTTACGTTTTATTGAACAATCAGTTTATTTGATTGATTCAAATAGTTTTGCACGATTTTCCTATGAATTCAATATTTTTTTTTCGTTGATTTTCATGGAGTCAGTGAACTTTTCTGAAAACAGCATACGAATAAAGATACGAATGGCATACACGTTCTATAATATCTTTTCCTAACAATTTATCAATGCTGTCAATATGTGGAAGAAGATTCCTGTGAGGTTCCCTAAACCGAGCCCTAAACATTACAGGATCTTTCTTTGATGTGTGCTCAAAGATTAAATAGCTTTGTTATCACCAATTTAATTTGTTATATCCGGGAAAATTGGGAGAACCATGATTGCAGAAAATGAGCAAATTCATATTTTTTTTTTCTGTAAATATAGCAGAAATCACTAAATATTAACAAATTTTCTTTGTACTTCTTCATTCAAGACACACTCCAATCTGAGTATTGAGAATATATAAGTGAAAAAGACACAAGAAATAATTTAATCCGCATACTCGGCTTTGTATGATGGCGAAAAAAAACATGAGAAAACACATTATCTTATTATTTCAATTTCAAAATTTGGCGAAATATATAGCCCCTGTACTTCCTAACTGATTTCTTGAAAATATGTACCTACCTATTCCAAACCTCATTTGCCGTTATTGTCTCGTCATCGGTCGGTTGAAATATCATATCATCTGAATGTGGTTTTTAATGTTTTTTGCTGAGTGGTATTGGTTTGGACTTCTATTGTCTATGTCAATAACTACTGAACCCTGTTGCTGAAAAAAAGTTGAAAAAAAGGTTTTTTCCTTTCTTTCAATTTATGAAATTACAGATCGGATAATAAAGCAATCCAATTCAAACAAAAAGGATGGAATGGATATTTGGTAGAATATTAAAATTAAAGGTATGATTGATCAAAGAAAATAACGTTGTGTCGAAAAAACTGAGATATCAGATATGATATAGCAGAGTCAAAATATTTAAAAGAAATATGAAGTAAAGAAAACAAATGTTGAAATCAAGTTTCAAGTTGAGTATACTCACGACTTTACTATCGCTGGTATCCGCAATAGTCTTCGGGTGATGATGTCATAATATTCGATATCTCAATTATTTTGTCACAGCATTATTTTCTTCGATCAATAATACTTCTAATTTTATTGTTCGAGCAAAAGTCCATTTCGACGTTTTTTGTTTGGATTTGATTGCTTCATTATATTCAATTTGTAATTTCATGAGTTTTTCCCTTTCTTTATTTTTTTTCTGAGCAACAGTTTTCAATAGAGCTGATAATATAGACAATGAACGTCCAAACTAATACCACTCATCATATCATTTATTACGAAAAAAATATTTTTTACGTTTTCGAAGAAGTAGTCCAATAATCTCTTCTTGACGATAACGTAATGAATCCTAGAGAAATCTGTCTCTCATTCTATTCAGCGATGCATCCTCATTGCACAATATCAATAAAAAGGCTCTGATAATACCTGTATGGAAAACTATTCGGTCTACGACCGACTTCATATTAGCGTTACTTGCTAATCCAAGTGATGAACGCAAATAGGTGATAATATTATCCAAGCGGGAACCGTTTCTATAACTGACAAATGAAAAACGCACCCACTTTCTCTAGTATACTACCATCAAAAAGTTGAAATTGAAAACGAATACTAGATGATTCAGTTGACATAAGCTCATGCAAATGGATATTTCATTAGATTCTAATAAGAAAATTCGAAATGGCCAAGACCACTCCATCGTAGTAATTTGTCATTGAGAATCACCGTCTGAATGCTACGCAAACACGTGAAAATTTGGTACAACGCGCAAATCTTCAAGCAAAAAATATATTTGGCTCATGACGGTTGACTACAGTGAACACACTCATTTGAATCACTTCCAGCTTGAAGTAATAGTTTTTCTGAGATCATTGTATTAACACATTATTTTAATGAATATTGTATCCACGATTATTGAGGACAAATGAACCTAAATGCAATAAAATATTCAAATAAGTAGAGTGTTTCCTCATATTTTCTCATGAATTCAAAACTAACCTCAAATTTCCATTCGTCTTTTCAAATGAATTTTCACGAAAATCATTTCAATTTTGTGTTTTCCTTCCTGTGAATATTTTTCAAAAACTTAATTCGGAATCTTTCCCAAAAATAAGAGATAACTTTCCTAGATTGTTCTAAGATCGAACTGTCATGAATATTTTGATTTCTGTTCAAAATTCCCCCTCCTCAGAAGTGCAATATCGAGTTGAATAATGTACAATACTCATTGGCAAAATATAATGGTATACAACTTTTCAAAGATATCTGAAAATGTTTCTGATATTTATTACGTGTTCCATATTTCCACAGCTCACACATTGATAAAAATGCGGTAATTGACCAAATATTAAAATGAAATCGAACCGAAATTATCATTACGAGATAACTATCTGATTACACGATTATAAGAACGAGCATGACTAAGTAGTTCAATAGATACCTGTTTCAATTCCGCTACAGATAACCTGATCTATTGGTAATGAGTGGACTGACGACGATGGATATTTGAGGAAAATGAACCGTTAACAACATCGTGAATTTCTGTCGAGTGAAAGTATTGGTAAATATAACTAGTTTGATGTCTTATTATTCTCGTGAGCTGAGACAAATAGATTCTCTCTGACAATACAAATAACTGACAGGTCTAACCTAAATTAACATACAGACAGACAAATCTTTTATGGAATATTTCTTGTGAGTTACAATTTTCCGAATGATTTCATCAATTTATTCGAGATATTTTTATCACGCGAAGCAATCTGCGATAACTATGGTAAACCTGCCAGTTTTGATCAAAAGAACTCGAACTCTAATGCCCTTCTTAATTAACCTGGCATCGAGCCTGCCACTCAACACAGTGTTTGTACGTGGAATTTCAATAAATAGGGGTAATAGTTCAATGCTGTTGCTCAACTCTGATCTAAATTTCTCAACATCGTAATCTCCCATATTTTCCACGAAAAGTTGAACTGAAACTTATTCTTAGCTCCCGAAGTATACAAACACAGCCAATTATTACAATAGAGAAAGAGGTCAAACCATTTCCATTAGAAACACAATACTATCATATATATTTATCGTTCAGCTCATATTATTTCAGCCGAATTAGCTTTCCGTCAACGAGAAGGATATCGCAGGATTCGTATCACTTATGTCTCCTGCATTTTGTAGGTTGATTTTTCGATTTTCAGTTATTTCGTGCTTTCACAGGTCGAAAACTGATACTAAATATAAATATTAGGTTCAGTTATTCATATCCTAATCAATCTAAGATAGTGCAAAAAATACCTGCAAAGTTTTTTCTTGGTCCTATATGAACTAGTAATTATTTTAATTGATTCATCAACAATCAATTGGCCTAAAAAGGACATACCCTTCATCACCATTCATAGAATTACTAATTCTGATATTCCTGCCTTCGTGAGTCTAGAAATAAGAATAAATAGCAGTTAACAGACTAAGTCCATATCAGACCAAAAAACACAATCCATATCAGACTAAAAAAAACAACTTTGCTGGTAGTTCATGCACTGCCTCGGGTTGATAAGTGTCAAATATCTGAAATGTCCACCTTGTTAGCGAAAATATTGGGAAGATAAAAATTATTTGTACTTCGCTTGGCCGCAGAAGTTGCTATCTGCAGTGAGCAACTTGACGTTGGAAATTGATAAGTTATTCGAACTGAAATTTTTAATATTCTCTTTAAGGAATTAAATAAGCGTACTGAAAGTGCAATAATATCTGGTGTTAGGGTGATTGATCTCTACAAACAGTTTCAGCTTCGCTAGTTTGATCTTTGGTTGATTTCGAAATGAATACTTTGGTAGTTCTCAGTCGTCGTTTTACAATATTTCTGTCTAAATTTGTATGCATGTCTATTTCTGCTACATTTATTTCGTATCAAGCTCCAATAATATTTCTCTATGTAAGCCTCGGGGAAAATATCCCTCAGCAAGGAGTTCCAGAGTTCATCTGTTCTACTGTGAAAAGATCAATGGGGAAGAGAGGTTCAACAGGTCTCCAAGCTCACAACAAAGGGGTGGGAATTCTGTACTCGTTGGGTCATCCGTGTAGATACTGCCAAGAAAGAGACAAGTCTCCGACCCTTCCGTGAGCGAAGTATCACCAATAAAACGGATTGTTTCTTTCTGAATGGAATCAAGAAGTTCCAACGAATGTTGTGGTGCCGAGCCCAACACATGAGAACGATACTCCAAAACAGGCCGTATCTGTGCCTTGTAGATCATCCCACAATTGCCAGCTAAAAATATCCGCTTTCCAAACTAAGCTAAACTAAGTTTTCAAAACACTCTTCAATCTTTCACTGATAAGATAACGCACCAATTGAAATCCGTTTTGCAGCATCATTCCAGATTTCGTTTATGTCCCACTGATCCTAGGTACGTTCAACTAATAACATAACTGTATTGAGCTATAGATTGATTGACCTTAGTAATCAATCAAAGTCTAGGACACACCATATACGAGATCTCATTCCGAAAACGATCATTAGATCATCAAAAATGAGGGTTCCATGTGATATGTTTTAAGTCTATGATTGTTTGAACTGATATCAACAGGCTTTTAATTTTTCAAAAACTGGTTCGTTTCTTTATACTTTTATACCATAGGGTACAAGTACTACTCTGCGATGGTCTGGGCACATTTTCCATAATAAATATTTTTTTGGCTTTTCGGTAGGTAGTTCAAAAAAATCCAGGATGAAGAATTGGAACCTACATCTGGGTTCAAGATCAAAAATTATTGAATCATTTACATTTTCTTAGGGAGAAAACATAGAAATTCAGGCGGGATTCACTAAGATGTTATGAGCATAACCCTCATCTATTTGTAACCGTGGATGCTGAGACTTTTGAGTGAGTTGATCATTTTCCGGAGGGTTGCTTCCTTGATGGCATGGGGTCGAAGTCTCACCCAGTAACAGCTATTTTCAATCTGTTCATTTATACCTCAGGAATACTGGATTCTGTAAGTAGAATTCGAGGCATTTTTATTCAGTCCTAGGATCTTCTTATTTTTTTTAGCGAAAGGGCGGTACTCAATTCCTCTTCATCTTTATCTTCACTAATAGATTCTCCACTGTAGAAATCCTTTCCTCATGTAGCTTCCACAGTATCCAAAAACACAGTCACGATGAAAGAGAGTAATGGGTCCTTTTTCAGCAAGGATGTGAGATTCCTCATTACCTGATGGAAAACAGCTGGAATTTTTGTTGCTGTGCTCATTCCAGTGATTTTTTCCCGTCACTTCAACAAGAAAGTCATGCCAAATTCCTACATTTTGAGTGTAACCTCTTCAGGTTTCAAATATTTTCAGTAGATGATCGAAGGCTCCATTGATGTATTCTGGGAGATGTATCTGAATAATACACAAAATCAATATGGAGTTTGTGAGTTTGAGCTGATTCTTCGACCCAAGAACCTTAATTCAAGATAAAGTGAAATAACATTTGTTGTCCCTCCATAGGCAGCATTAAAAAAAAAATAGCGCCTCAGCATCAGAATCGATGGTAATAGTATTGACGATAATAAAAAATATTTTGCCACAAAGTTACTTTCAAACCCTTCTTCTCACTTAGCAAATTGGCTATCTATAACCGTTACAAGATTTATTGACTTCAACGCATCCATTGTCAGTGATTGAATAGACATATCTCACGGTCCTGCACTAGCCTGTCCCACTTCCTGATACGGCGCACGACGAGACGTCCACGACGCCACTTATCCTCTCCTAATCACCAGAACATCAGTTGCCAAAGTTCGACGACGGCGGCAGCACCCACGACCGGAGGAGCGCTAGAATTAACTTTTGCTCCGATGCAGTTGGGCAATCTGATGAAAATCTCCAATGAAAATTAACGACAATTCAATATAACACCGACTGACACGAACAAAATCCAGTATGAAGTTTAACTATACTATCCAAATAGAGGTGGAGGATATTTTTATTTTACAGCCTCTCAGACTTATCGTATTTCATCCCTCATTTATTCTATAACTCTCGTATTTTCTGAACGAGCTATTCATGATCCAGTACAAATTCTCCAGAGACAGCAGATTTTTTATTTTCATTGCATCTTGGATCTCTTGTGTTTGACTCTCATGTATCCATAACAATTTTCCCTTCTGAACGAGTTAGTGTGATTTATTTGCTGGAAGTTTGCTATTTTTCCTTGGTTTCAAGGTTGATTCACTGAAACCAGGTGATACAGGTGGCCTTCGAAGGAGAAACAACGTTGACAATCACTCAATAACTGTTACCTTCTCAAGATTGATTGAAAATTTTTTGTTCGGGTGACCGTTGAACAGCGTACAATATTGGTCAATATTGATTGGAATTTTCTATTCAGGTGGCAACAGGCATTGAATATTGTTTAACGCCCTCTGATTGAGAGGTTAATTAGCAGGTCACTTTCAGATTTATTGAGCTAAAAGTGGATGTATGCTCCTCAATCATGCTACTGTTGCTAACGTGGATCGGAGTCTCGATCGGAGTATCGTAAACCAATAACAAATTGTCGTTATACAGAACAGCTTCCTGAAATATTGTGAGGTCAATATTTCTGTACTAATTTTTCTTCGCATCATAACATTCGACACCATTATGACTCGAAGGCTAGTCTTGAATCACCTCCTTGCTAGTCAGGAAGCATGCTCATTGGACTCACTGCGATCCACTTGTCGAGAGTAGCTCTACCAAAATACCTGGGTTGATAAAGCGACTGGTATGAATTTTGTTTCGGGAATCATCGACCTAGAGAAATTATTTTTCTTTGACCTTGTAGTATACATTCCTGAAGTGCAGCCTCAGCGAAAATTACGTCGATTATTGGAAGCACTGTCTCATTGAAAAAAAATCTTTCCTATACGATTTTTGTGGAGTAACAGGTTTTTTGCCGAATTCCCTCGTAGCACTTGCCATTTTCTGGCATCGTTCTGTCGTCAAACTCGAGTCGCTCTCTTCTCGGCCACATTCGAACATTCAGGTGCTAAAATAAACTTAACCTATGCGGACAGTAATAATATGTGTGCTGTGTCTACAAACAATATACCTTCTATCGCTAGCAGCCAGCACGCTGTACAAAGTACACAGTATTAATGAGGATCTACTTTCTTCTGTTTCATCACGGTTTAAACTCGATGATAAACGGTATATTTACTCAATGCAGATTGCCAGACGAACGAAATGACTGTCAAATATTTACCTAATTTCAAAGGAATCCCTTCTCGATCCTGAAACTGTGTATGCTCTAGTGCAGAATTCTGCTGATTCATACGAAATGTTTCAGTACCTACTCGATTCTTCAGACATTATGATTCATCTCGATTTTCAATCTATGTGAAAGAATTCAGGCAAGAAATTTGGAAGAGAGTATATACAAAATCTTATGTATTCTGATATTGCGACGTTCATAAAGTCGAGTGGGATCCTTTTGAAATTGCTGAAATCTAGGAAAAATTGTCAATAGTGACTTGAAGCCGAGCTTGAAGCGCACAATTACAATTGAGTCAACTCACCCTTGGTTTGGAATTGCTCCAGTAACTTGACAGAGGCAGTTGAAAACAACTGATACTCTGTCATTATGGATGTGCACCGGGTCCCCTATGACACTGAGCTCTTGGTTTGGTAGTCATGGGAGTGAATGTCATCGAAATTAGTTCAAAGTAGATCATCTTGCAATTGAATTCTTCCGAAAATGATTGCTGTACATAATGAAGAAGTTCCATAATTTCTCCAACACATGCGCTTCGCTGGGCTAGGGAAAGGAATGTTATCCTGATGGATGAAACTTTATTAGAGATTTTTTTTATTTTGTAGAATTCTGCTCATATGACTGATATTCATTTATTCAAGTTATTCAAAGTTCGTGTGCTGTTTCAGTTGAAATCTTCATTCCTTTTGATTTTGAATCAAACGTAGATAAATAATAAACATATTTCTATTTATAGAATGTGCTGATTGTTTTTATTTTACTTCAAAGTAATTAATTAATAAGCCGAAAAACAGTCCCTTGTTACTCAAATGTTTTTATGTCCTCAGTACTATCGCTTCAATTTCTCCCCTCAGAAAAATAAAAACATTATAAAACATATATCGAAATATGACAGCTTCGGGTAACCTTCAAAATTGGCATTCATACCAAATACATTCCGATTGGCATGTGCACCAATAATTAATTCTCCATGACACTCTAAATTCCAATATCACCTTAGGGGTAGAATTTCAGAAGCAAACTTCAAATTATGTTCTTCTGGCGCGTCTTATCATATTTTCAATAAATTATCAGGAAACCCAGAAACATGTAGATAAATTTTCCAAAAACTTCTCACAAATTATTAGATTAACAAATGAATGGACGAACGGTGCTCTCTACTCGATTCCATATCTAGGACATCGACATGAGTATTTAAAGCGAAGCAAGGTATACAAATAAACTCGGTTGGATGAAAAATGTTAGGAATAAGTTGAAGCCAGTTTACAGAACTGTAAATAACTCACGAAATGCTCAATCAACGAGATTCTCGCGTGTTTTTTTAGGCGACTTCGAATTGATAGACTTCTCGACGCCTTGTTGAAGATTGTACTCTGCTTCGTCTTCTTTTAAACATTCGATTTTTGACTGGTCCACGTGGAATACCAGTTCGTATGAAAAGGAATTCTTCTGAACCTAGATCGAAAAAAGGACAGTTTCTGATTCACATTCATTACTCTGTATTTTGATATGAGTCAAACTAGAATAATAAGCTGAAACATATCTAGAATGTGTTCTAGTGTTCCACAAATTTTGATATCCATGATATGAAGTCGATTGAATGTTGATATAAATTTCCTGTTCATTGGTGAAGAAATGAATGAAAGCTCAACTCGTTTGGCAATTGTAGAGTAATGGAATTCAGAAGCGAATATCGGCACCAATACCTATACCCAAAGAGTGAAACTACCAAAAATCCATTTGAAGTACTGTCTCCGAATAATATATCAAGATGATAGTATTGTTACGATTCATCCTTGGGTTTGCTTATTAAAAGTCCAAACACCACTTCACTACTTTTATTTCAACTCTTTATTACAATACAATACAATCACTTTAACTGATCCGCTAACTATCCAACGCTCTGTTCTAAACGCTCTGATAAACTCTCTCTAATACAAACTCTCCACTTCGACTTCTGCACAGAGCTCTCTCCACTTAGCTCTGAATAACTCTGCTGAATAACTGTCTCTCTAAATAACTAACTCTGCCGCGATGAGTGTCTGCTTATATACCTGCGTACACCTATGGAGAATCTTCAAGAGAAGCCTCGATAATGTGTATCGAATTCTCCACGCGGATTAACAGTTCTTGGAAAAATGACGTTCGCTCGACCCCTGCGTTTATGATCGTCAGGGCCGGCGCTAGGAGATTCGTAACAGTATGATAACATCCAGTTGTTTTCTGAACACTACAGAGTTTTCCTTTCGTATGGACCCAGACAATGAAGAAACACGAAATAGGGTTCATACTAGTGAAACTATCAGGATTATGAATACCCATTGCAAAATTGTCAGAACCTAGTCATACAGAAACTGAAGATGCTTTAGACGGTTCACACCATTTATTACATCACTTGGATGAAAATATACCTTGGAATCGAAGGAAAGAAAAATATTTCTTTCATCAGTACCAATAAAGATAGTAGAAGGCAAACTATACAATGCACCCAATGTATTACTCTTCCAGTCATATTACAGGTTATATATGCGAGGTTAACGGACTAGTTTTACATGCATGTCTTGGACAATTGGGTTTTCGAATGCAACGATATACAGTGCTTCTCAAAAGTCCTCTTTCCCCCTCTTATCTTTGGGACGATTATACCTAAACAAGTGGAATTTGGAAACGGAATATTGAAGGTTGTAAACTTCCTTACCAGTGACCAATAATTTTTGAATGGAACCCTACGGCAAGCGACACCTCTCTTTTAAAACGTTTCAAAAGGTACCCAAAAAACCTATTCAATGATACTAAGTTTGTTTGTGTTCATGTCAGTTTTGGCAATTCGCTTTCAAAAAACGCAAAGCTGTGAGAATTGAAACAGTTAATACTATCATTCAAAATTCAAGATCATCCTCTGGATAGTTGTCAAATAAGCTGGCGTTTTTGTTAGTCTCCCTAATTCTACGATTTTGTACTCGTCCAAGGTTTTTATAAGAGGACGAGGGAGGGGGGACTTTTGAGACGAACTGTATATTTCTGTGTGAATACTGCAGCCCAAATATCATCTTTCATCGGAAAAAGCAACACTGTCGATAAGATCCAAAGACACGCAAACGTCCAAAAAAAACTAGAATTGTTTTATTGATTACTAAATTATTGATGGTCAATTATAATAAAATATTAGGTATGGTGTTGAACCGATTCTAGAAATATTTGTTACAATGATGCACTCCCAGAATGTTCCTTGATGATTCTAACAAAAATGAACCATTACTAGTTTTGGTCCTCGTGTTCTGCAAAGTTTCTCTGGTGATTGTTCGAACTTTCAGTGTCTTTACCATTCAACTCCTTTCATACATTTCGAAATGGAATGATATAACTAGACAAAAAGTAAATACATGGAAAAGTTAATTCAAGGATTGAACTTTCTTGCGAAACTTAATTCGAAGTTTTCTAATTTTTTTTATTGGTTGATCAAACTCTAATTTTCCATTTCGGGCATTCAGTTTTTTGAGTTAGGTTTCACAGAAGTACATCAACCATACTAAAACACTCTCTGGTAATTGTACATCTGCATCCATTAGTAAGCTTTACTAAGGTACTAATGTGATTTCAATTTTTTTCGTTAACACTGCTGGAAAATGAATCTGGATCGCGAAGTTCTCATTGAAATATAAATCTTCGCGAGATAAAAACGCTTTGTCCCCTTTTTGTCTGAACATAACTTTATGATCAGTTCGAATGAGGGTGGGGCGGAGTGACACTTAGATACTCCCTCTAAAACAAGTAACAAATGATACTGTATTTATAATGTGCAATTGGTTATCTCCAATGCTAGTGATTTCCTCCACAAACACTCTCACGTGCCTATCACAAAAATAGCTGACTCAATTTCTTTTTTACCGATTCGATTTCCGTTTCAATCTACACTCAGATGTTTATATACTCCATACTCATGATATTTTTGCATCATAAATATAATAAATCCAGTAGAAACCATAAAGTCGAGGGACATTTCCAATGAAATCGGAAAAAGACCCACATAAACAGTTTATATTATTAGAAACTCAAATATATTTTGATATAATATTGAATGATGTTCATGATGTATAGCATAATCCTCAATAGGCGGGTGGGATGATAGAAATAATCGGGTTATTCAGGAACAAAATTGTTCGTTTCCGTTAACGAGCTGACGAACGTCAACCCTCAGAAGTCGAAACTTGTGCGAGCAATGGATCAACGAGGCCTCACCTTTTAACGTGCGATTACCTAGCAAGAGATAAGTACAGCAAATAACCATACGAATTGATAATAAAAATTCTATCAGGAAGCAGGATTCAAATCCTGTTCGTATCACAGATGATGCAATAAGGACTTGGTCTCCCATTCAATCCAACTTAATGAAAATCGATGAAAACCTGATTAAATAACACTTCATTGTGTGGTTTGTACTAGATAGTTTACAAAACCGCTGCATGTGTTTCACCAAACAATATCTATTTCAGGCGTGTCAGGCACATTTCTGAATAAGTGTTAATGAATGAAATAATGACAATGAACAGGATATGATAATTCTGTACAGATCCCATCATAATCCCCAAATTTCTCCTATCTGGAGATATATAACATTTCATACAAATTGGATGACGAGATTCATTAACAATTTTGAGCAGTCTCAGAACACAATCCTCAGTGTCACACTAGGTCACTGGTAAAATTTTCCCACCCCTGGTACAGGAAAACAGACTTGATTCACCATATTTATACGGGAAAAAATATCAATCATTTTCCGAAATAATTTTGCCATTAGATAATATCAAGGGTCGAGTTAGTTTTAAAAATCGTTATCTGGATTTTGGTTTTCCTGAATATTTTTAGCTTGCATACCAGTTATCTTTTTAAAACTTTTCTTTCAGACACGAACATTGATAATCCCGATATCAATAGCTGAGACTAGATTTCAACACCCAAAAACCTTGAATGATTTTCTTATATGTTCTGAAACACTATAGTTAACCTTCGAATTTATCTATAGATGCAATAGTTAACAGTATTATTCAATATGAGGACCGGTAGTGCTTCGCTGAATAGTTTTCTCAAAATAGATCGAGGTATGTTAAACGTTTTCATAATAGATTGCCGAAAAAATATACAAATCGAAAATAAACCCTATGGAATCGCAAAAAAAATTTCGACACATATAATTAATTGGTATCACACTTGTTTCATGTCCGAGAAACTCATAAGCACTCTCCTTATGAAATACTGTGTTGTGATAGTTTCTCCAACAAGAGAAAGGTTCATAGAACAAGCCACTGGAATTAAAAGTTCCGTCAATCGAAACAAGAAGCATAGGTAGATAGGTATGAAAGGGGGGAAATATTCTATATATTTTGTCGTTAGTAATATACCTACATCTTCAGTTCGAATTTTTCGGGGTTTGTCATGGAGAATATATCAACTGTTGTGGATATGAATCAATAATATGCCTGGGAATTGAGAATGATATACATTTTTGTTTTTGAATAATATCTGAATTGTTGAACTGAGAAGGTTTCTTTTACTGATAATCAAGAAAACACTGTACGAAACCCGCAACAAAACCCATTATCAGGTTCAAAGAACTGAAAGTGAAAAACTCATGCTAGATAGATTTGCAGGCTTAGTGTTCTCGTCTTGGGAGCCTGTTGTTACATCACCTTCTGTATTGAAAATTCTGCCTACCAAGTATAGCTTCTGTCAATAGTCACGATTCTATCCACAAGACATTCCGTACCGTGAGATTCACCTTTTTCAGAGCTCAAGATGGATTTCTGAAAGCACTAAAAATAGATCAATGTAATTTGTGATGCCACCAGTATTTCTCACGTTCAGGTTGAGAGTATAGGCTTTCGAAATCGGTGCATGTCATGAAGTTCATTGCAACATACCCAATCACAATCACCTAGCATCGTATCTGGCATCTCTACTTCCTTCAGACTACCACTGACAAACACTCTTTATTGGCTACTTAACTCTGCTGCTGTCAATCTTCATTTCGTTGCGATGACCCACGTAATCAGTTCAATTGACAGATGACAGTTCGATTCTTTTGATGCTCCGCGCGTTCGAAATAGTTTCAATGATTGGCAGATTTGACGTTCATAAAAAGAAATATCTCGACTGTGAAATACTGCTCATGAAGGCAATTTTAATTCGATTGAGAGAGACAAATCCCACGACCGGCTGATTATTGATTGATTTATGCGGCACTTGGTTCAGCAAGAGATTGACCTTGAAAGTGTCGGTCGGTGTTTAGAACGCGATTAGAGAACAAAAAGGTAATATATATTTGGCATGCCAATTAAAAAAATACTGTTGTCATCATGTATAAAAGCCCCAATCTCGTGGGTAGTTTGTCTGCATCATAGTAGGGATGAAAAACAAGTGTTATTCAAATCTTTGATTTGATATGAAATTGAATTATATTATATTCAGAGTCTTGAATTTCTAAAAGTTGTGAGCACTGGGGATACTTCTCTAATCAGTAAATTATATTGTTGGTTCTCTGTTGAAAAAACAATCCGAGACGAATGGATATCCAGCAGATCGGAATGATCACAAAACATGAAAGACTATACTCGAAAAATAAGAGCAGAGAGAAATACCATCGTCAATAAACCCCAAGTGGGTTTCACAAAGATAATAGATTATATTGGTGATGGTAAGTCTGAGCATCGAAAGAGTCGACTTCGTTGAGATACTTACTGTCTACACGATACTAAGCAATTAAGCAATGTGGAACTGGTCTTTTTTGAAAATAGATGTATTTATTCTCGTCATCAATGAATTTTGGCAGATCGTTAAAACCCATTCTGGAAATGCTGATCCGAAGTATACAAGTGATGCAGTATTGCTTGATCTTTTATCGAAAGAATATTTTGTGTCGCAGTACAGGTTCTGAAGTTTGCATGAAGATAGAACCATTTGGTCCTGATCAGTATTCATCAGCCCTGGTAGGTCCTGCAGGATCTAGATGAGTACAGTTCAGTCCTGCTGAGAACTGACGAATGATTTGTAGTATTCTTTTGATTAACCCACAGCGAAAAATGATTTCACTTCTGTTTTTCTGCTGCGATAATCACATCAATAAATTCCTAACTTTATTGTGAAACACTGGAATAATGAACGTAATCTAAATATATCCTGCTGGCACAGTACTTCAACTATTTCATTCATTCGAATAATATTCGGCAATATCAGTTACTTTCATCATGAGAAATAAAGTCAACATCAGTTTTTGCTGATGATATCAACAAACACTAATGACATTTAGTGAAAAAAGTTTAGTGCTTGAACGAACTATTATTGCGCGTATTTACAAGTGGATAATGGGAAACGGTAATAGAATATTTTATCAAACATTAATCGAGATATGAATATTATTTCGAACGAAAACAAGTGTTTAACAAATGTTTCAAAACGAAATTTGGTCCCGAGGAACAAACAGCTGTGTCCAAATTGAAACGAACGTCGAACATTCTACGGAACAGTATATGGGAAATGAGTCAAAAGAGCCAAAATGATATTGCTGATTAGTTGGTACAGCTCAATACCTGTTGACATAGAAATGACGATAAAGACGAAAGAGCAGCTATGACTTATCGACTATGCTATGCTGACAATTGAAAAATAGCAACAAATCGAGATACGAACTTTCCGAAATAATCAACAAACAAACAACAAATATCAATAACCCTAACACCAAATTCAGATGATACCTATATATGTTTTGATACCGATTTTCTGCATAGACAATTTTAATTTCATTTTTGTACGACCTGGCTATATTTCTGGCTGATTTATTTCAGCTATTGCCTATCAGATGGATATTTTCCATAATTGGGAAACATGATCAATTCGATACGCAGAGTAAAGCAACTTCCTTCTGGTATATATGCCACCAATTATGTATTGTGAAAATGATCGGTAGCATTGGAACTTTTGGTGTGAAAGATACAACTTTTCAAAGAGATGGATTACCATAACGCAAACTGATATTATTTGCACACGACGCGCGTTTCATTCCATAAAAAAAATATACAAAATTTCAGTACGAATAACTCATCAGTTTCTGTCCTCAAGTAACTTACTGAAGATCGCAACTTTTCCGGCCAATGAAAAGACAAATCATTCTTCTTACTCTGCTTGTCATGGTGATAATATACTCCTTTTCATTTATGCCGCTCTTTTTAAATAGACGACTTTCGGCTATGAAGCTATTATCCAGTTACTAAACAGGAAGTTGCTCCTAACAAATCAGTTATGTCGAGGATCAATTGACATTTTCATGACCCTATAATGCCCGGCCTTGCTTTGATTTCCTGAAGACTAACTGAGAGTAACTGTTACTTTGGGATCGATATAATTCGAGAAACAACTTTTATTTGAAGTTTTTTTTTCTCGAATAAACGGTTACCTAATGGTAATAAATAGTCCAAGTGCATTGAATTCAATTGGTGAAAAGATATGAACACACGTTCTAAAAATTTTGCTCAGCAAATAACTTTTTCATAACGAAATGATGAAATTCCATGGCCAAAGATTGAGGATTTGATCTTGCAGTGTTATGTAAGTGTGAAGCGTTTGCATTAAAAATCAAGCGAGAGTATCCATTTTACTTGCGTGAATCTGTTATGGAGAGGATTCATATTGATATTATTCCCAGAAAAGGAGAACATAATAGAAGCTCAAACTTAGTTCCGAAATCTGAACCAAAAAAATCGTAACGAACCTTCATTTTTACCGACTGGCAGTATTTCCTTTAAAAACATTAATGTAGCTAAATTATTGTTGACTATTCACTTCCAATACTTGATTTTTTTGTAATAATTTGTCGCTGTCACATATTTCACTTCTCAGATCAGGATAAGTTACGTTAGGGTAGTAACCTCTTCCCTATCAATGTATAGAAATAAACATAAATATAGCAAAATTCTTGTTGACTTTTTACTATCAATAACTGATTGATTATATTATTATCATTTGTCGCTTACTGTGACATATTTTACGTTTCTGATTAGGTTTTATGGATGTGATAAAATATGAGGCCAGAAACAAAAATGTTGATATTGGCAATGTTTGTGAGTACCGACATGTGAATCTCTCTCGAAAATCCAGTCACAAAATATACGGATTTCTGTTGAAAATGTTGAATCTATTGAAATTCTATGATGAATCAAATCGAGATCACCTAGTTTTCGCAAGTACTATGTGAAATTTCGACCGTATTCTACCAAACTGTTACTAACTGGTATTGTACAGAAACTTCTTGAATTAAAGAGTAGTTAATATGGGTTCATTTGAGCTAAACAAGCTTGTTCGGGTTTATGAATAGCATAATATCTTGGTGAACGAAATATAATTGTGTTCTATTTACTAATTGTGTAGTGTAGTTGTTTCCTTGCTATTTGAATTCGTATGAATGGTATGTAATTTGAGCAAAAAAAGTGACTTCCGTTTGATTCAGCGCCCGTCGTGCCATATAGGAGTTTCTGTTTGAGATATACTCCTTTTTCCTCCTCATTTATTAGTCAAACTTCTGTAAATTATGACACTTATCAATGGAGAGTATTCAAAACTTTTTTGTTACTTCCTCCTCGAAAGTTGTGCATTATTCTTGATAGTATTTTGACATGATATGGAAAATAAAAATTAAATAATCAGTTCCAACTGTCATTGGACCTCAATTTCTCTCGAATGTCGCCACGATCTTCTGACAACTCTCGTGAGTCAATTTTCGAATGATCCCAGTATGGGAAACGAAAAAAGTCATAAAGGTGATAATTCACGAGATCCTGTGGAGTGAAATTCGAATGAGATTGCTTTATAGCATAGATACGCACACCTCAACCGAACGGCCACAATAAATATGCGCCCGTATATGCGGGAAAAAATAAAAATAAATTTCACTGCTAAGTGGTAACTGTTAGCTTCAGGCAACGCCTCTACCAATATGGAAATTTCTAATGGTGATATGGGATATCCGCTAACGATTTTGTTATTCTTCGATGAAACGTATTGAAATATTCATTGATCTGCTAGTGCCGGTGTCAACTATCTGGTTGTGGTAATCTCCAACATTACGATCGCCACTTTGTAACTATAACCATGCCGTAGGTAGTAGCGCAATAATTAAACAGTAATTCCAGGGTTTACGAGATGTTCAATAACAAGTTTTTGAGCCCCATCGCTTTATAATAACACTTGGACGCATATACAACGTAATGACAAACCTGAATACGTGTGAAAACTAAAGAAATATCTCCTCCATAACTTCGATAACTCTTATTCAACCGGAATGCAATTATAGAATAAAAAACTCTGGAAATAGTCTGGGCAATAAAAATAAAATTAATAAGTCATATTTTAACGATGGCGAATCTAAAACTGTTCGTTCGGTTAACCAGGTGACGAACGTCAACCCTCAGAAGTCGAAACTTGTGGAAGGGATTAACGAGGCATTACCTTTTAACGTGTGATTTCCCAGAAAAGTATACTCATACATAGAACATTCGATATTATTATGTTGGAATGAATGTTTTCACGGATCCTTTTATAGTCTTTTCGGGAATTAATTCATGCGGAAAATGATTTTTGTTGTTAAACGTTTTGACTCTCACGCTGGCATTATTTTCGACGAAAATAATAGACTTCTGGTCAATAATTTTTCGATTAGTCAAACCCCTTAACGATTCAACCAACCAAACTACAACATTGACTCTGACAATCGACAGATAATTTCGGTATATGGAAAACAGAAGTTCAATCTATTACCATGCAATGAAATGAGTTTCCTTGTGCCATTGCCCAATCTTCTCCAGTGTTATTGTATAACTTCAAACTACCTTGAAGCGTAATTTTTCATGTGAATTATTGAGGAAATCATAGCTCAACAACTCACCAATCACTTATTAATTTTCATTTCATTATATGCATATCCATTCGAAATTTTTCTATGCTATGTTCCATAAGCAGAAATAAATCAACCGTTTTTATCTAATGCATTTCACAACGATATCCCACGTCAACATGGAAAAGACGTGAGAGCTGGAGAAAATGAAAACATACATACTTGCCAATAAAAATCGAGCAAAAAACACATAAAATGTATCCTACTGCGACATCACAGCGGCCCTGGAAAGTTTCCTCCTATAACCCTGTTGGGTACCCAATTGAATATCATTGTCCCACCTAGCGAGCCATAATGGTGGAAACCATACGTGAACAAACTTCGTTGATATTGATTTTCCTCGTTCTTTTTGATTGTGTCCAGCAACTTTGAAAGTAATTTTTTTTTGTGGTGGATGAATTCCTTCTTCTTAGTTTTTTGGGACTTCAACCTAACACAATCTGAAAAAAAAGAATAAATATCGGAATCCATACAAGTGCAGAAGGGCAGATTTTCAACTGTTTTTGATTAGTGCAGCAAGGTTCCAGAATAGATTGACTATCTGCCCTTGTACACTTGTACAGATTCCAATAACAGTTCTTATTTTTTTAGATTGTGATAGGAAAGTAACACAAAAAACTAAGAATAAAGGAGAAATATCTAACAACGAAGCCTTCCTCACCATCGCAGTCTGTGAAAAGAATGATTATGATTTTACTTAGTTCAAGATCTTAGCACTCTGTCTGAACAATTTCTCACAGTAATTATCACCATTATTACCTTTTTTAACACCTCAATATAGAAACGCTGACAGTGTGGATATAGATGGATGAAATCGCAAATGAAATGTGAATAACAGATGTGAAAAGTGTAAACTGAGGCTAGCATCATCATTATAAGAGAAATGAGATGAATTTGGAGTGAATTTTCGTGATGTCCAAGTGGTTGCAATGATGTTAGAGGCAGCGACAATGCCAACCTCATAACCCGTTTTTAGGGTTTTCTCTCCCATGAACATCGTACGTTATCATTACAAGGATATTTATTCATTATTTATTGGTCGATGAAACACTGAACATTTCATCAAATCTATCTAGTAGAAGCAAAATTACAGGGACCTGAAAGAACTACTCTCCCCAACGACTCCACCAAATTTTCCACTTTTCAAAAACGCGTTCCTTATCGAAAGTATAAAATGGATACAATAGTCATTTTGTATAATAAAATAGAAGTCCAAGAAGGTTTTGAGAAATCGATGACAATTTATATCCATTTATATAACATTAACTCAATAAATATATGAATTTTCACACTGGACTTTCAAATAACCACGTTTTTGAACCAACTGTTTTCCGAACTCATGAACATTTTTCAATGAAAATATTTCATATGCGAATTATTTGGGGCTCATTGCTCCTGGTCCCTGGAAAGGAAAGACCACCCAAGGCATCTTTTGACTAAGATCAAAGATCGTCAGGAAAAAATATCTTCGAACAAACTGGCTCAGTTCTGCTAATGAACAAAGAATATTCATACATTCAGGACTAAACTGCAAAATCATTTATTTTCACAGCCATCACTAGTTGATTTGGCAAAGTTCATCGAAACAAATTTTCCCATAAATCACGAATATTCACTGAACAAACTAACGTACATCAAGAGCTTCTCCACTCAGTCTAAACATCCCAAGCTTTCATTCGGTCACCTCCCGCGTCAAAACATACTTTACGATCGTGAACTAGTATGGAGAATAATCCAAATAAATCCCAGCTCTCAATGGAACTTGGCGCAAGACGTTTTGCATATTTGTTTATTTTTTTTTCTATCTGAACCCTGTATACAGGCTACCGTGCTCATTCGTTGCTTCTGATGCAGGATATTCTATAAAACAATTGACTTTCAGAGTATGACTTATACTTGAGACACTTAATACAGTTAGCATAGAGCAGGTTCGGTACTGTTCCAGTTCACCCAGAATTCTTCTATCAAAATGAAACCAAGATGATAAAACGCACGCATTGATTCTGTTTGGCTGAATTCATAACATTAAGCATATGAGGCTATTATGAAGTTGGATAATTACAATGACAGAGGTTATCTTTGGATCAATTGTCTTGGTTTATGAGTATACATACTGCTCATTTCGTTATTCGTAGTTAGTCATCCGTTTTTGTTGATTTGTGATTTGATGGATTGTCAATGAAGATGCAATCAAGGTTCTTCAAATCTGATGATTTCGATAAGGCATGTTTTCTTCATTATATATATATATATATATATATATATATGAATTTTTGAAGTTTTCACGCCTCGGCAAGGAGTTCCAAAGATCAGCTGTTCTATTGAAAAAAGATCCCTGAGCCAGAGAGGTTCGACAGGTCTCCAAGCTCACAACAAAAATATTTGGATCTTTGATATATTGAAACTATACATTCGTGAACAAAAACTGTGATTTTATGAAAGGAAACCATATTCGACTCAACAAATGAAATAATTCGGTATATGAACAAATCGATAAGATGCAAGCTCACAAACCATTTTGTGAATGGACTGGACAGTTTGGTAAGATAATGCTTAAAGAAAGCAGCGCATATAGAATCGAATCGAATTTCGTTGTCATCAACGGTCGATAATATAAAAATTAGTGAATTACTGTTTTCTCATTTCAGAATTTTTTATATTTGTTTTATATTTTCTATAACTGCGGAGCATGCACATCGGTGAATCGATTTTTATACATCGACCAAACATACTCAAATATTCATTGAGAAAAAAAGGATTTGGTCTTTTGATCATTATCCTTCCATTTCGAAAGAGGTTTACCAGAAACAATTTTGTGACTTTCATAGGGAAATATCATATTATGAAATTTGAAATTCATGAATCCCGAAATTTCTGAACGTCGAAATGAATTATTATTTTCACTATATTGACATCTCTACTCTTTCTCAGGAACTCACTCAGGAAAGATAATTCACGAAGTTGAAAATACAATTAAACGACCCCATAAACGCGAGGTATTCCGCTTGCTCACCAAATATTCTGCCACTTCAACACCTGGAATTCGAGATATTATTTTCACCATAGTGCCATTTCTACACTTTCTCAGAAACTCGCTTGGGAAAGATAACTCACAATGTTGAAAATGCAATTTAACGACCCCATAAACGCATGGTAGTCCGCTTGCTTACCAAATATCCTGCCACTTCAACACCTGGAATTGTTTGTGGGGGAATCCGAGATAATCGACTGGTTAAATAATCAAGAGTTTTACGATCTTAACGAACACTTGTGAATTGGTACGAGAACTTGGTTAGCAGCGGTGTAGAGTGTGCACAAATGTTGTTTCTACATGAAACTGAGAAACAGTTAAACAGTACGAATGTTACTTTCCCAAATAAAACATATCAATATCCGTTTTCACTAGATGAATTATCTTTATTTGCTCGGTAGCCGAAGCGGTCTTTAATTTCTTTTGTAAATAATGCTTTGCTATTCGAGTGGAGCACACTAAACGTTTGCTTACAGTTCTCAAGGTCTTCGGTAACTGAAGCTGAAACGAATTGCCTCGATATGGGTGGGATAACTTAATGTTCTATTTTTACTGTAGCAAATTCTGGTAATACTATTTTTCATACAAATCAAACTATCGAAAATTTCTCTAAAATAAAATTTCTACAGTACGGTAGTAAAAAATTTCCGTTACCAAGATATCAAGGAAGGATAAAATCCACTTGAAAAAGAATCATCGATCTTGTGATAACTTGCTAGAAAGGTCTCTAAATCCTGCCCACAACTGACCGTTTATGGGTTAAAAGCCTTTCAATTTCGAGTTGAGAACTCTTCAAACACAAAATACTAATAACCCATTCGATTCGCTCGACGTAAATGTAAATGTTCAATACTCAACCATGTCACTACACGTGTAGATTATTTCCCTTTCTCGCTCTCAAATTCTCAACTTGAATAAAATTCCTGAGATAGGTCGAAATATCTACACTCGAAATGAAGGACATTCTATTTTCTTCATTTCTGAAACAAAATATTTATATCTGACTCTATACCTGATAAGACGTATTCTCAAACGTCGAATATTGTTCTGGCTTGCTGCGAGTTGAATGGAGTAGCAAAAGTTTCGATTGAAAGAGAAAGATGTCATGAAATCAGAAATTCAAATTAGCGACGTCGGGACCAATCAATTCGAAAAGTTGAAGTGAAACTGATTCTGAATTCTAAACCATCTTTTCTTTTCGCGTTACGGTGATTATTCAATTCTGGCAACAACGCTCCATCCACTAGGTTCTAGATGACATCTTGATTTATGCAAAAAGCAATTTACTGTATCTCCCATCAGTTGAATAGACTAGTGTCTGTTCCTACACCTGTACATAGCGGTATCTCTAGTATCAACACAGTAGAAATGTTTACACTCAGAAATAATCACAGAATCTGCAATTATCTGGTAATTCTGACGACACAGCGGATCCAAGAACCAATTGAATGAGCCAAGAATACTCAACTGATGGAACATTCAGTTCAAGACATTGCTAAAATCATTATCAACACTTTATCAGGCGTAACTTGTTGAGGTAATATCGTTATGAAAGATATAATGATAATAATAATAAATGGTCTTTATTCCATTAAGAAAAGGCGGGGTGGGTTTCAGCAGATGCTGTTTTTCATTGACTTCTTTGGAAATGCACTTGTACAGTTTCCTGTGAGATTTTCACCGTAATAATTTCATAATCATAGTGGAAATCTCACAGGAAACCGAATATGGTTGAAAGTGAATTTTCACCAGATATAGACGATTATTCTAATGAAACATGCAGTTTAGGACATGAAGACAATTTCGCATTTTTTTGAGTTGTTAACTTACCACAATTTCAAAAAAATTAGAAATTGATATTGAAATATCACTGTTTTTCTGAATAAGTTTTGAAAATGGACACAGATTTGGTTGCCGAAATGTTAACACAGAGTTTTTTATCTATATTAGGTGCTTGTATTTCTGTGATGAGAAAATTTACTTTATACGAGAAGTTGTTGACTAATAGTACTTTTCATTTGGAAGAATCTGTTTTTAAGTAACACAACGACTTTTCGGGGTTGATTTGACATTTGCTTTTCTACACTTGTATAGATTTCAATATCAATTCTTGATTTTATCCAGATTGTGGTAAAAAAAATACGAAGAAAACGTTCACACACTACAAAATAGTGACTTTCAAATAGTAATTATTATGATGTAAAACAGACCAGACTGGGTGAAGCAAATTTGTTTCCTGGAAGTACTGTGTTGTTAACTATAATTAGATATATGACTTCTTGAGAAGATATCTTCATTTTAAGTGTCAATTTAAAGGCGGCATAGCCTCTGTCTCTTTTGACAACGCCCAATTTGAAAAACCTATTACCCGATCGTTTTTCACGATTTCCTAGAAAACTTAATGGGTACAACTTGACAAATTTATTTGAAAGCGAACCAATGTGGAAATACTAATTAATATTTTGTTCAGACAGTACTCGGTAGGTATAACATTATCATGTTGATAAATTAAAAACTCAAATATTTCATGAAATCCTCAACACGTTATCAAAGCATATTTGACATTGTTTTTCGTTCTTCGACGAGACAAATTTCAGACTGCACAATAAGCAATATTTTTCAAACTGATAAATAAACAACAATGGATCATTATTAGAAAGTTGACCGCCACAGTCCTTGGATGACGTTGAAGAGGTCGATTCCAATGATCACGAAAATTAGGAAATAAATTCCGGTTGGCATTTCAACACTCTGATATAGATAATGAACCTCAGCAAACAGTATGAACAGGATATCAAAACATTCGTGTATTCCATGTTCTTCAACTCGAAAAGAATGATGATTTTCCTACGTTCCTGAGTTGATATTTGAGACGAATTATTCGAAACATCACACGATGATAGATAAAATTGAAATAACGATTAAATGAAAACATCTGAAAAACCGTTTATTTATCTACTTTTCCTGGAGTAGCAAACACTTGCTGTTCTTCAGATACAATCTAGTATGTCGAGATAACAAGACATATCCATTTAGAAGAAAGTTATAAATAATAATTTAATTCGATTTGTTAATTTCCCTCCATCAAAGTAACGATACAAAGCTCATTTGCATCGCGATGCCGCATTTGAACAACTATTGAAGAAACTAATTTCTAGGTATGTGTTGAAACGGGCTCATTATATATTTTTTTCTGGTATCACGTTCAACCATTCGTTGATAATTTAACAATAGCAATAAATATAAATAATGAATGAAATGATATCTGTGAAGAAGTAACTGAAGATTGAGATATCTCAGCCTGAAGTGAGATGTATTGAAATCGATACTTGGTGAGCGGTACCTATACAGTTAGAAAGAACCATCAGTGCGGAAGACTATCACGGAACAATTATTGCAGCAGAAACCACCGAAATACTCGAATAACCCACTTCTCGTCGCCGAATTTTGGAGTTGTTTAAGATAAGCGTATTGTTCATGCAACACTGCCATTTAGGCCAACGAATAAAAAGCAAAAGCAAAGGACTTCTGCATGATTCATATTTTTCTGAAAATAGAACTTCATCGCCAAATTCTCACTGTTCAACTTCAATAAAACTCACACAAGCTATAAATCAGATATTGAAGAAGAGCTCTGCATGTGGAATAACAATATAGCCAATATTTAGGTACTCATTAAATAACTGGGACATACATCACTTCTACCTTCCCTTCTCCTTCAGAATGAATTTTCTTCGTCAGATATCTCGATTATCAAGAAGTTCAGAGCAACACTATTTATTCGAATGCTGAAAAATTTATATGTTCTTCTGTCGTCACTGTGTGTGAATGAATCTGAGCTCAGAGTGAAATCGGAGAGAATTTTCGCTTGTATTTCAATCTCAAAAACATATCTGGCAAAGAGCTTCTCAAAACAAATGAAAATCTGTTTACATCACACATAACGAGCCTGCTGTCCTCTCAAAGTTTTTCAACGTATAAAACCTAGTATTTATACGCACAATAATGTCAAATTCAATTCATTGAACCTCGAGGCAGTGTAAACTCATAAAATAGTTCAGTTGCAGTTAGGTCTTCATACATTCCTTTTCGATTTATGAGGTTGTAAATGTTTCGATTCACAAAAAAAAGATCATTTACGATTATGATGGCCGTGAACTCTGCAGTATTTCACGAAATTCGCCGCTGCAAAAAATAGATTTCACTCAATGGCAGCCCGTCATTTCCGCTATATGAATTGGTGAATGAGGAGTGAATACTACTTTCTTGGCCAATACTGTGACGGATATTAAACGGCATGAATACGTAATTTTTATGAGCAGCTTGCCGTCTGTAATCATTTTAATCACTTTTCCATTCAACTGTGAAGGAGAATGAGCCACTAAATGATATCTAGATGCTGCGGAGAGCCAATCGATTATCTGATTGATAGTTTATGTTTGAGTAGAGTAGAAAAAAAATTAGATTCGAGATATCAATTTATCTTCGATTGGAACTGATGAAATGTTGTGAGGTTGAATAATTTATTGCAAAGTTTTAGGCTTTTGTCTTGAAGTTATTGTACGAAGCTCATATTTTCCAATAATCCATTATATTCACTTTATTTTAATTCTCTTCAATTCTCATAATCTTCTGCTCATATTAGAGCATTCCCATTTTCGTGTGAAAACTTTAAAAAACATTTTCAATAATTCACACTCGAATCTACCACTCAAAAAAACCTATTCTGGGTGTTCCACGCGGAATGGCTTTCGACCCCTTTCTCCACTATATACTTCTTTTGACAAGCCATTACCACTTTATGATACTGGTAATGCATGTGGTGAAATGAGCTCTTTGAGCTGGATAAAGGACCCCAGTTATGATATTGTGTCAAGTAATAGTGATGATGAATCCTCGAGTGAACTAGTACAAATATTTCGAATTCGATGTTTGAATCTTTGGTCACTTGATTCCTAATGAATGTATACTCATTTGAATATGGAATGCATTTTTTCATTTTGAGGAAGTTACAGACAGAAAAAATTACTTACTGAAGAGCTTTTTTTTAATGATTTTTTAACCTATTGGTCCACCAGTTATGTCAATTCTACATTACCTTTGATGAAAAATATTAGTTCGATGTGTTCATTCATCGATGTGATATTGTTTATTATCTTCGTTCATCAGAAGAATTTTGTTATTTGCTTCACGACTCATAATCGGCCTAGAGCTACAATTGATTAAATCAAAAGCATTCTGATGGCAAAAATTAATCTAATCTCATTTCAAACAGCAATACATTTGAATAGTTTCGAATTGTTGAAAGAAATACCTCTTTCAGAGGAGTTAAACAATATGACTGTTGACGAAATCGAAAAGTTTTCACAAGCATTGATAATAAATAAATCCTTGAATTATGCTTTGAAGGAAATTCAGCTGATTCATAAAAACATATTGACTATTGGTTCATTCATCTATTCATAGTTCATTTATCTACTAATTCATCTATTCATCAAAGTCTTCAATTGACTTTGATATCATGGGCGTCCATATGAAGGTTTGTAGGGGGGTTTGGCTTATTGCACACTTCATTTTGCGTTCTTTGTGGAAAACAAACTTATCATTTTGGGCAACTGAAATTTTTTTTGGTTGGATCCTTGTTGCAGGAATAATTAATCCGTGATATTCGAAAAATAGTAAATAATTCGTTCGGCCTAACCGGGTATGGCCGCCTTCGACTGATGTATCAAGGATGGAAAGTACAAAATATATAAGGCGTGTTATGATTGGGTTGTTATAGTTCTACCTGAAGCCTGTTATGGTTAGAACCATTATCTGAAAAATCTATTCTAGTGAAAAACGTCTTCACAATTACGTAATCATAGATTTTCATCAAGTATTGGCTAATTTCATCAGTTATTTCAAAATATATATAGTCTTGAATTGAACTGATCAATACTTGATGAAAATCCATATTTGACAAAAAATATCTGTACGATGGAAACTGATATTTTTTATACATAGATTTCCAAAACAACTTACAGTGAGGTGCCCCGGAATGTTAAAGGGATGTAAATGATCATTATTGCTGTTAATCAAACCTTCATGAATCCAATGATCATCTCATCATTCAGTTCACTTTCGGAGGAATCTGTAATTTCTTGGACAATATAAGTATCAAACTTAACCTTCACTCAGTATCGTCAAAACAGTCTCATTCGACAATTTCGTACTCCCCGCAATTTGGCTCCATGACAAAAATACAAGTAACCACGGAATAACGAGAGACAGATGTCCCACACAACAAAACGAAAATATTCCAAGTGAAATTGCCCGCAGAACGGCGATTAGCGGTGTTCAGCGACGCGAAAAATCCATCGCTGAAAGCATCTCTTTCCCGAAATCCGACAATCCAATTCAATTATCCTGCCCCGGACTGTGACGAACAGAAATTGGAACCTTTCATGTAGAATCGCCTGGCGAAGATATTGTTGGAGCAGTTGCGATAAATTGCAGAGGTAAACGGAACGGTTAGTTTAACAAACGCTTCACCGTTGTAATCGAGAATGTACTTTCAGCAACTCCTGCTACTGACTGCCAACCTCCTGCGACGGTAATATATGGGCCGCACAGTTGAACCCTGCTGACTGGAATTTCACGGAAACTAATTCGGCCGATAAGATATATGACTTGTTGAATTCTTTACGGTGCGCCGAGCAGAGATATTGTAAAGTGCAGGAACACCTGCAAACAATCTCTTCTCGTTACTTCCGGGCGGGGTTCCATCAATCGGAGGACAGTTGCCTTCTTTTTTGTGGTCGTGAAAGTAAGAGCTCAGGGTTGTCGAGAGTTAACGTTCATCTTCAACACATTGAGGTAGTTTTTGTATCAAATTAGTGGGTACATCTTCAGTGATGATATCGAAAACTCTTGGGCAAAAGGGTGTAACTGAATAAGTGCAAAACATTTAAGGAGGTGATTCTTCATCGAAAAAAAAGATAGGATCTTTTTGAGCGAGTACGTGGCACATATTGAACATTTACTATGATTTCTACATGTTGCGTGTTTTGTTAAAAAATAAATTAGTTTTGTTTATTACCCTTTAATCGTTTAATGCAGGTACTAACTACGAAATAACAATAAATCTAGTTCGCATTTATGGCGATGTATCTCTGTAGTTGTTCGTAAAATAATTTTTTGCTGCGAATTGATTTATTTTGGGCAAAAACCCAAGAGACATTTTTTGTTTAGAATGAAACAGGCTATCAGAAATGAATTTTTTGGTAAACAAATGATAGGACAAAAAGTTACATTGGAAATAAATTTTAGGGGTTGCGTTTCCCACCCCTTACAACCATGGGGTGAACCAAATAAATTACTGGCTAAGTGTTTTTATGGTAGTATAAAACGTCAGGTTAATTTCAATATTGTAACTTCTTTAGTGCTTGTGAAAAAAATCATTATACAAATTTTATGTACCCCCTTTAAGGGACTGTATCTTAACAATGGACGCTCCAATGAAGTTTCTATATATGAAAGATCCTATCTTTTTTTCGATGAGGAGTCACCTCCTTAAATGTTTCACACTTATTCAGTTACACTCTGTAGAAGAAATTCCTCATTAACAGTAGATTTCTTTCATTCCGAAAATCGTTTAATTATTATGAGATTCTTTTTTTTTCGGATGAATATGATTCGAGATTTGTCATCCAGAATTTGACAAATTCAATACTTTCATGATAAATCATCTTTTCGAGATTGGTGCACTCAAGTACATTTGTGAACACTAATTTTTTTTAAACATTGAAATGGAGCCACAAGCCAAGTCGAAAGTTCCTGTGAACAGTTCGAAATTTTATATTGGTCTGTTTTATTCAAGTTAATATTTTTATTTTTTCAATATTCATAGCACACACCAAGAAACAATATACCTTGAAGTTGAGAAAAGCTTATTGAATAGACAATAAAATTCAGAAAGTAATATTATTCAAAGTTGTGATTCTGACTCTCTTCTTTCGATCATTACTTTTCAAAAGTTTGACATTTATTGCGACATCTTGAAATTAAGTTCGATTTCGCCTTTTTTTTCGAAAAACATGAATCTCGAAATTTCGATTTTTGAGTCGTAGTGAATTTTCAGGTGCAATAATATCACTATTGCTTCCTTTTTTTCGCCGAGAGTGTATCCAAGGAAGGAAGGGTGATAGGGACGATTACTCTCACTCCAATAGAACAGCTGAACTTTGAAACTACTTGCCGAGAGAGGTTTTTCCTGAGTCTTAAAAACTTCAAAAATATAACGATATTGCGGTGTCCGCTGAACATTACAGAGCTTCCCTTTCGTGTGAATCTGTATATACAAAAAAAAAATAAAAAATCTCAGGAATAGACGATCCTCAGAAACTACCGCTTCGCCAACGGAAAATTACCCTCCTAGAAAAAATTTCAGATAATAAGGCAAGGAATATTTCTTTTTGAAATATTCGTGAGCTCATAGAAATTTTCAAGGTTGATTTAAGTGTACGTGGTTTTTGGTAAGGAAATATATCATGTTGATGTTCGACAATTTTTTTGAAAATTTATGTTTTCGCCTTCCATAGTAATGTGATGATAGTACTGTTTGAAAGTCGTTATTTTGAGGTGGATGAATTTTTTTATTATTTTTTGGTTGTCAACCTGCCACAATCTGAAGAAATAAGAGATGATAATGGAATCCATACAAGTGTAGAAAGACAGATTTTTAATATAAGTCGCTATCAAAAAAGTTTCTCCTCAATGAGTCACATCATGTTAGTCAGCAACTTCGCCTTTATCTCAAATTTGCTCAACTACCAAAACCCAATCTGCTCCGGTTCTCGAAACATTTCTCTTCTCGGTTCGGTTTCTTTTGATGACATCATATCTAGAATTGAAAATGATGCCATTGAAATTACCGTTTTCTGTGACAGTGTATTATTATTGCTCTATTGCACAAAAACTGAGTGAGAAAATAACTATTCCTTACGATCCTTTGTTGAATCTAGTAGGTATCAATATTGAGGAGAACCTAATTCTATATGACACAAATATTGATGAATTAGTCGAAATCTTGAGGTATATAAAAAATAAAAACGCAATTGGTTATGATGGAATCTCAGTTAATATTATCCAAAATCTTCCAATCGATGCACTCAATACACTTGTATCTATCATCAATAACTCCTTTCACGAAGGACTTTTTCCTGATTGCCTGAAAACTTCAGTTGTCATCCCACTACACAAAGGTGGAGATTCAGATGATCCCTCGAACCTTCGCCCGATCGCCCTCATTCCAACTTTGGCCAAAGTCATTGAGAAACTGGTGAAAATACGTTTAACCGCTTTCCTAAAACGCCACATTATTTTAAGTGAAAATCAGTTTGGTTTACAAAATAATAAAAATACGCATGATGCCATTTTTTCATTTCTATATGACACTTACTCAAAGTTGAATGCCGGTAATGTAGCTGCTGCAGTCTTTTGCGATCTATCAAAGGCATTCGACTGTGTTGACCATAAAATTTTACTGAGAAAACTTCACCTGTATGGCTGCAGAGGAACCACGTATAAATGGTGTGAATCATACCTATCAGGAAGGAACCAAATGGTGTTAACAGCGGAACTTTCTGGAAGAAAGGCAATTATGTCTGGAGTGCCCCAAGGATCGGTTCTTGGTCCCATTCTGTTTTTATTATACATCAATGACCTGACCAACTTGAACATATCTGGGAGATTCACCCTATTTGCGGATGACACCACGATATTATGGACCAGCAAGACCTCTAACACCTTACCCAACTTAATATCTGCCGATATGAAAAAAATAAAGGAATGGTGTGATGCTAATTTGTTATCTTTCAATACAGCAAAAACAAACATCATATCTTTCAGATGTTCTCTTGACGACCTTACATTCAGTAATAATATACTGATTGAGAACAAGCCTCTAACAAAATTTCTTGGCATCCATATTGATAGTAAGCTTAAATTTGATGGACACATCAAGCATCATAATTGTAAGATTTCGGCTGGATGTTACGCAGTGAGAGTATCTTCATCGAATTTGGGATCTAAAACCGCGAAAACTGTGTATTACGCCCTGATAGAGTCCCATCTACGGTATGGAATACCTTTCTGGGAAGTCAGCAATTCTTCGGCACTTCAATCAGTCTTAGTACTGCAGAAACGGGCTATAAGGTATATGCGTAAACTAAAACCCCGTGATTCATGCAGAAACATTTTTGTTGAAGAAAAAATATTAACAGTAATCGCGTTATTCATTCTAGAATCAGTTTGCCTCATATACAAGAATGTGTCATTGTTCGAGGTTTCACGCAGTCATTACAACACCCGTTCTAATATGTTGAAATTGCCAATCCCCTCAACAAATTTGATCAGAGATTCGATTTATTATAATGGGGCTAAGATGTACAATCACCTTCCCTCAGACATAAGGGAGGCGAATATGAACGATATAAACTTTAGAAAAACTATCAAGAAGTTTCTGGCAGACAGGCCCTATTATAACTTGCAGGAGTATTACAATGATAAATTTGAATGACAAGATGCACATTCGGGTCTATGTAAGTTTCTGAGTGTTGCGTTACTAGTATGTACGTGTGTATGGGTGTATATGTATGTGTCTATATGTGCGTTTATAGGAATAAATATGTATATGTATCTTGTGTATAAATAAGTGTGTGTGTACGTTTGTATATTTTTAACGACTCAGAGGAATTTAAACTGCGTTTTTGTGACTCTGAACGGTGTCGTTCCTATTACTTTATATGTTCATCTTTTATTTTAGATAGTTTTATGTTTTCTATATATATATATATATATATATATTTTATCAGCATTGTATATTTTCTATCTGCATTTTTACTGCTATTTACAAGCTTTGTCCACAAGATTTACTCTTAATGACAATAAAGTATATTTATTATTATTATTATTATTATTATTATTATTATTATTATTATTATTATTAGGTTAGCGACAATAAAATGACTCTATTCGATCAAAAAAATGCTAAAGTTATTCCTATTATATATAACCAAGTGTAGTTGAACACAAAAGAAATTTTACAATCAATTATAACTCACTATTTCATAAAACGACAAATGAGAATGACTAAATTCGTTAGAATTTCTTTCATGTATCTAGGCACTTTTGGTTCGTTTCTGTGTTGTTCCTTCTCATAAATGATCAGCTTGAAATTCGTCATTTTTTCATTTTACGAACTGTAATTGCACAAATATCAGCTAGATGTTCAATACGCTATATTATTTTATATTTGGTCAGATTTGATTGTGATTCGGTATAACTTTCTTTCTTCACATAAATTGAATACTCGCCCAATTATGCTAAAATATTTTCTTACAAAGTAGGTGAGTGGAGTGTTATGTGAAAATATTTTCCTACCCACACTGGCGGCCGCCATCAATTCACAAGTACAGTACGCGACTCGGGGATAAGGCCAATTACGTGTGCTAACGCCTCGTGCTGCTTTCACTTGTGCGTAATTGGCACTTATCCCCCTCGTAACATAATGAACTACATTCTCTGCTCACGTCGAATATGTCCAGTATAATTCACTCTAGGTGACCCATATGTACAGAAGCAAAAACGATAAATATCCGGGTTGCCCGAGTGAAGCGACACGAGATACGCACCTGGTTGGTCGAAAGCCGTTGCTGTGACATTTTCTCTCGAGTTTTACGACACTCCTCTCGAAATTTGAACTTTCAACTCGGTGATTGTGCCGAATCCGCCCCTGCCTCGAACACATCCCATTCCGAAGGGCGAACCCTTTCAGTTTTGTTGTGCCATCCGGAAATCTGCCACCGATTCTTCACTCCTCATCCTCAACTTGTTGATCTCGCCACTGCCTCTGCCGCTGACGGCAGCCCAGATGAGAGCTTTAAATTTTATGTTAATTGCCAGAAGCTCTGCTTTAAGCACCCACTTAGATACCTACTTAATGACGATTACTTATACACTTAGGACTTGTCAAATACACTTCGTTGAAACGATTCCGAATGCGGATGAACGGTCATCATTGCAAAGCGCCGTAAATGAAACATCATTTAGCGAAATTCACTGAATTGTTTTACTTTCACAGTCAGGGAGTCTTTGATCGTTTCCCTATTCGATGAAAAACCGATGTAAAATCACTCAGAGCACAACACTTTCAGTAGAGATCAATTACCGTAACGAACTCAAATCACTCGAACTCGACGCGAGATTCTCTTACAGATGAATAAGTTCGACAATGAGAAGAGCGTGATTAGGCATGTAGCTGAAGTGAACAGTTACAACTCAGACGTAGTAGACAAGTTGATCAAAAAATGTCTCAATTTGGAGAAACTTCTCGTATATCTTCGATTGTTCGAGGATAAGGGTCCTTACTATATTCATGGAGCGGCAGAAGGTCAGGATTGGAAACCAGAATTATTTTTGTCGACGTTTCGGCTTTCATACAGTCATCCTCAGGGCATTAAATATGACAAATGAACCGTCATTCCACCTGTTACGGTTGATTAATGAAACATATGTGACTAAAATCGATTGCGAGAATGGGACAGTATAATTGAGTGATTGGATACATATCAAGAAATCAAAACTGATTCACAAAAAATATTTTTGAAAAAACAGATTTCATCAATCAAAAAGACATTAAGAGCAATTTACAGATGTAGGAAGCAGTTAACTCGCATTCATTTTGTCAATATGGAAATATTCACACGCATATTTCTAACATTGGAGTCACTCACTATATGCAACACATTGAGATTAATCTGAAGTAGACCTATCTGTGTATTGACGGCCGAAATATGTGACACTACCACTGTGTCACTACTTTGAACTATTTCTCATTCAGTGTAACAAGCCTATTATCTATGCTTGGGCCACCAGAATTTTGCACAAGTTCGTTTGTTCATAAAATATTTTTTCAGAGTCTTTTCGACCTTTCTTACTTGGAAAAATGTAGCAAAGCTTCTCCAAAAAATGGAATCTTGGCTTGCACAGGCCAATTCTTATAATATGTGAAAGCTACTGATTTCCATAACAATAAACGAAAACTCAATGAAAATAGAGAATGGAAGCTCACTTTTGATAAGCGTTCATTTCTACTATATTTAGCATAAAAATTATTTTTTCTCACCGAATCTTTAACTATGAGGTTGTATTGACTGTTTTATTATTGATACATCACCATTGTATTATGAAGCAAACATGAATATACTTGCAGAATAAACCTCTATTGAAATAATTCTCACGCGTTATTTATAATTATAACTTGTGAAATGATCATGAATGTCCAATAAAACGATTGCCAATACATGAAAAACAAATTGTAGACCTAAAAACGAATATACAAACTTTCACGCAACGGTGCATAATATACTTCACTGTGAATATGTGTTTTTGAATGAAATTTGTTGGTTTCAACTACAGTTTCTATTGCATTCAGCAGAGTAGTACTAAAAAAATAGAGTTTGTGCTTTTGTGCTCGTGTAGAATTTCATATACTTTGTGTATAAATTCAGCTTCTATTGCATTGACTATTAGTTTTTTCGGACAAGGTCTCTCCGAGGTAGAATATAGTTATCAAATATACCCTCCGGCCAAGATATATTCAACGATTTCATTCAAAATCCATTTTCACTGGCCTTTATACTATTCAATGATTTTTCCATTAGTGACACAATCTTATCTAGACGTTCCACTAACCTCAAACGGGAAAGATTAATTGACAAGCTACTGTACGTTGTAAGATTTCCTCAAGTATATTGTATACTGAATAAATGTATGGGTTTCTTGTTAACAAGCTTCAATAAAATAACTGAATCAACACTATTTCGTGTATTCCAGACAATTTCCGCGAATCAACAACAATGATAATAGTTCATCATTCCGGAATGCAATTTTCAGTATTGTTTCGTTATCTTTTGGGTTATTGATCCATTTTCAAGCCTAGAATAGGAGTGAATATTTTTCAATTATTTTTTATATACCTATACCCATCCAATTCATCATGTTATGCTACTGAAAATTTCACTCCGGAATACATGTTTGTTTGGATGATGCCCTTGAAGATGTTAAAACATGACACAAACAAACGCACATAGATTTATGCACGCAATATTCTGAATGAATGTATACAGAAAAATAAGTTGATAACCGATGAATTTGGTGGGCAATCTTACAAATGCAGAATAATCTGAAGATGAAACGAAAATAGTGGGCATGGAAATCTGGATAGTTTAATGTATACATTGTAAGCTAGCAACTAGAACTCCGAACATATATCCGCTAATTTTGAATGAGTATCAATGCCACTAGAAAACAATGACCAAAGGAGACTGAATGGTAGCAGAAAGTAAGGAAGCTCTCTTCGGGGTTGGGGTCAATAGAATTCAAATGAGACCCAGTTTCAATCAATAAATCGCTTCATTTCCAACAGGAATGTTTCACCACTGAATCAAGTACAGAAGATGTAGCGCGAGTACACACGAATCATGTGAACTAGGTTCGTGAAAATGTAGAACGTACTAGTTCAAAAATCGTGACTCACTTTGTGAAAACATATACACATCAAGATTCGATAAAAAAATATGTTCTCACATTATCGACACACTCAGTAGAAGAATTTTATCAAACAATATCTATTTCGAAATCCATCAATGAAATAGACGTAAGTAACGTGAGAGTCCTTATATCTTATAGTCTTTGAATCAATATCGTTGGAACTTGTATCATTGGAATTCTATTCAAATTGTATTTCCATGTTAAGTATGATTGAAATAATAAATGATATTGATACTAAGTGATTTCCGATTTTGAAGGATTTTCTGACTACATGGGTGCTCTGACCGTTTAATCAAAATTCATTGTGGAGAAAAACTAACTGTGATTTGGGATATGATGATTTGATTCATTAATGAAATTGGAGTCCTTGACGTACGATTGAGACTGTGGACTCACTTTGGAAATTGATCTCTTTCAATTTCCCATCAAAAATCTTGAGAAAACCACCTCATATTTTCGAAAAAATGTGAACGCTTTCTGAAAAGTGAGATGAGTATTCAGGTCATAAAGACTATGGAATCTCATGGAACTGTCAATTGAATATGATTACCAGCACCTTGTTGTTTATTAAAAACACTCTGTGGTTTCCTGTATCTGTAAGGGAAGCTTCTTCAGCTCCACTGCACTTAGGCCTCAGTGGGCCCATTGTGCTACCTCCTGTCTTGAAGTTTGGCAATATAAAACTAAGAAGATCACCGAGTATTGAACGGGTTACAGCAATGAAATCATTTTCAACTGCGTTTCATCGAGATAAAGTTTCGAGCATCATCAAGAGGTTTGTCAATAGTAGTGTAGGCGGTGAACTGCCCTCGTTGGTCATCGTCAACAGGTCAGTCGGCAGCCCTCCGCTTAGACGGCGGACGATTTGCTTCCTCTTTCCGGTGGTTAGACCAGCCTCGTTGGAACGGGGTTGACGTTGTGCTTTGAGTGTGGTCTTCTTCCCAAATGCACCTGTCCAAAATTCCACAGCAACCATATCGATCTCATCGTGATCATCTGGAAAATTCCAAAATCAATAACAAAATGTAAATAACACACCAGAATCGACCGCGCGGTCACAACAATCACTGGAATTATTCATCGTCGATTTCGATGACCTAAACACAATCTTATTTATCGAGTAGTAGTAGTTTTCGATGCGAGTCTCGTTATGGCGGCCCGAGGCGAGCCTAAAATGCAGTTTTCGATCGCTTTCATCACCGCCTCTCATTCCGCACCGCTAATCAATTATGACGAACAGTCCGGTGAGGAGCTTTTAATTGATATTCGTCGATCCTTCTGCGGTGAAAAGAAACGAGAAACGATTTGTTGCTTCGGTAGGGGAAACCGGCGATGGTTGTACAAGAACTTTCCTTCGAGAATCCATAAATGCAGGTTAGACATGATCATCCTTCTCAGAATACTCTCTGACTTGTAGAGTTCGAGTCCTTCTAAGTTGTAGACCGTAGAAGATCAAGGAAAGTTCAGTACCTCGTGTTGGGCCTAAGTGTAACCCCTCAATGAAAACTCCGACTCTTGCAAAACAGAGCTTGACATCAACACGCTCATTGTGTTCACCCCTAACTCGTACGAAATGATGTTCATATATATTGCGGTAGTACTTTATTTGGCAATGTTTTTCTGTCAGTACTAGGTCTTTCCTCTTCAACCTCAAGATCCCATTGACGATAGCCCTGGCATGATTTTCTTTTGTCTTCATCCCGCCAATTCGTTCCGATGGAACATCATTGGGGCTTGAACAAAATGGTACATAGTTGGCTCTGATATATCAGTAAGGTGGTCTCTCTGCCAGTACAAGGTTTTTTTTGTTGAACCCCAGAAGATTTTCAGATCTCATTGAGTCTGATATTCCTTACTCTTCATCCCACATCCCACTTGAATTTTGAAGTACCTGTATTCAGCATTCCTTATTTATGTGTCTTGTTATTGTCCACAAGAGGAGACACTGGTCCTTTTTTTCGCCTGGTGGCAGTTTCTTTTTCGACTTCAGGCGGGTTTACTGAACGAATAAGCACAATTTAGTCCATGATGCACAATTCATAATTGAGTGGATATCTATAATGTACAATGCACAAGATGAATGTGGTTTACTGAACGTATAATTCATGATTCTTCTTCCTTTTCATGATATGGTACATGGTCAATGGTCATTGCCTGTTTACTGTCTTTACATGTGCGAAGATTTCCAATTCAACGCAAGCGCGTTTTTGATTTGTGCGCATCTTTTGATGCACAGAAGTTGAAAATTCAAACTCATCAGTTTTGAAATATCCTTCATGAGTACGAAATAAGTAAACCAGTACATCGAATACAATGATTTCAACTTTATGTATTGAAGCTATGGATTATCCACTGAATTGTGTTTTAACCCTCTTTTAGTTGCAAACTTCAGACTTATCTAACATGTTTTTTCAGATTGCGATTATTGGGATTATTTTCAATCTCATAATAGTTCTGAGTCACAAATTTTCTCTCTCATATGTTCCAATTCTTCTTGAATGTCTGATGAAATATTGATACTATAAGTACCCATCTAATTGACGATACTCCCTTTTTTAATGGTTCTATGGTTTGTACGTTGTATATTATTTGTGTATAGTCGTTATTCAACGCCATTTCAGACGTTTTAGATTTTGGAATGACGCACACCCATAGTCTTTATATTTTCGAATATACTATTGTATTTCATATTTCGTTAAACCTGATGTCAATGAATAATATTCGAAGATTAGAAGACATCGTCGGTGATCATACTTGAAGACTGTCGAATCATAAACAGATTGAGAAATTTGTACGATTGATTTATTTACAAAATGTTTCAGTACAACCACAAAGACAAAATAGAAAATTTCCAGAAAAATTATCAATATACCCAGAAAACAAGTCAAAGAAAGTTATGTGTATTGTTCTAAATCTTCCAATGAAAGGCGTATGACGAAATAGTTACAATACTTCGCGTTTTTCTGGAAGCTGAATCTGTTTGCTTCTGTAATTGGGACAACATACCGAATGAAAAGGTATTGGAACGGTTATCACTTCAATCAATGTCGAATATTTGGCAAGTTTACGAGACAAGATTGATAGTTAATTGCCGACAGTTAAGAAGATGGAAGGCTGTGGCAAAATAGAAACGAATTTCGTGCCATTGTTATTTTCTTTCAGTTGTCAAGATAAATGTTTCGTGAATAACCAGTAGCACAAAATCAGTCTGAAAGGTGCACCTTTCACTTTCAAAATCGTTCAGTTACAACTTTCAATACTAACATTTCTGAAATCACTGAATCTTCCATCAAACGAATACACACAGTTTATATCGTTAATAAATCCAATTGATTTTTTCATGAAAACAGTTGTTCGGATATCTATCAGATCGCCAAATCTTCGACTAAGTCGAAAAGACAAGTATTTACATTATTTATAACTCGACATTCTCCTGGCAAGTTATATAAGGACGACAACGATTAATGATTTAATTATCCATTATACTCCATATAGGGAAGCATTCTATCAGTTGGGGTAATAAAAAAGTAGTTCCATGTGTAACGATATTTTAATGTAACAAGGAAAAACATCTAGTGCATTTGAATGATACTTTGACTGACGATAAATATCAAGTTTAGTTGTAGAAACTATCTTTCATAAGGAAGACTTTTCCATAATCGAGTGATAAAAACCTAATTGCTTTCGAACCAACTAACGTTCAGAGCCGAATTCAGAATGGCTTGCTGGATAGAAGCCATCGACACGGAGCTCAAAGTGTAAAGATTGAGCCATAACTCTCTCCGACAGAAAGTTTTCTCTGTGAAAATGATGATGAGTATGGTGTTTCCTCTTCAAAAAATGTGAGCTCTGGAACTCATCAATCAGGAAGGTTTTCCTGATTGATGAGGGATTTAAAAAGATCACAAATACATATATCTCCCTTATCAGAAACTGTGAGTGTAATACAATTATGATATCAAAGGGAAACCAAGTTTGACCAATTCGAATATAAATCTGGGGCAATATCATTCTTTTAAAGACCAAGAGATATAATAATCAATACCTTCCAGTGATTAATGATTATGTCCCGATCCCAATAAAGTGCAAATGGAATTTTTGATCATATGAATTATCCTTGTTATTTCTTCGGTCAGTTGTATTCCCAATCAAGTGCAAATGAAAAATCACAAGTCGCTAGCTCAACTCAATGACATGAAATTATTCTATTCTAAACTCCGTAATGAAGCCGATAAAATTGTCACCAACATCCTATCGAAGCAGTTTCCATCCGGTCTTGATGAATGCCAATGAAAATATAAATGTTTGTGTAGTACAGCAAATGGTTTCAACAAATCGGAAAAAAAAATCCACTCAACCATCTCAATAATTTAACTGCATCAACAACTGTGTGTAAACGAAATGGATCCACTGTCATGCCTTCGGTGAAAAGAACTGTGAACTAATTCATGACACCAACAAGTTAATGATCTGGACACGAAAAATGCAGAGCTACATTTTCATGATGGAGTGCAAGCCATATAACAAACCATACATTCATCTACTAGCTAATCCATATATCAAACAGATTACAAGCTTCGGGCTCCTAATGCAGAGTTGTTCACTATCACACTACGTAGTCTCTAATGGTGACAAGCAGAGCGGTACATATAGCATCAATGAACCATTCACAAGTTAACAACTGGTTTCAAAAAATAACAATTCCATCTGCAATAGCTCTCAACATAGTACAATTACACGGAATACCACTAAGTTGTATAGTTACAGAATACCGGCGTTTCCTACCATTAAAACGACATACGAAAAAACGTATTCAGTACCGCACTGTGGCAGTAAACAAAACGGAAAGTCAAAATTGAATGATTGCACAACGCAGCGCTTGGGAGGCCCATGCAAGTTCACAAACTTTCGGAGATATCAAAACGCAACGACAACTAACGACGATAGAATCAAGTGAACAGCGCCAAACAAATAAATAAAAAGCTCTCATCACCTACTCACACTCATTGAAGCGTATTATTCATCGTGTTAATCTTCAATCACAGTTATTATGTCAATGACTTATTACATAAATCAAAGTGTTTATGCAAGGTCGAGAGATAATAGTCGTCTCATTATTATGCAAATAATTATCCTGCCACTTTCATTGATGTTTTTTTTGTTCAAATGCTTTCCTTCGTGGGACGGTGATGAAATTGAACGGAGATGAGATTACTGAATCATTTATGCGTTTGATTGAAGTCGTTATTGATACAGAAACATAAGAGAGTGGCCCGAGGTCGATGATCTTTTATCATCAATTGGCTCGTGTCGAAGGTAGGTCAAAATGCGGGAAGTTCCCCCTTAGTTCCGTAGGTTTATTAGACCATTGTGTGAACATTAACTGTTCTACTCTGAACCGATGAACTCACCAGCTTCTATCACATGAATTCTTATTCCTACCTGTTTGGAAAATGGTTAAACGATGAGAATGGAACCTTTGATGTGAAAGTTCGAAATTTATACTCATCAATATCGATTTTCTTCTACTGGAGATGCTAACCTTATGAGCGAAACGCGCTTCGGGTACAAATAATATTAGTTTGTTGTTAGGGTCTCTACAAGATAGTTTCAATGGGAGATGGTTGTCAACTCATCCTAAACGCTTCTGAAAATAAAACGTTTTATAGTTCGCGGATTCTGTTCAACCAAATGTTGAGTGGGATTTTACTCGGCCTGATATCCCAGGAACCTCAATTTTCACCTAAGGAAAATCGTTTCCCGACCTGAAGAAAATATATGAGGAAACTTGTATCCAAATTCTTCATAGGTACCGGTAGTGAACAAAATAAAAAGTCCCCAATCCGCCAAGCCCCCAAGCCGTCCATTCCGGGAAAACAGCAAGTTCAAATAATTTGTGAGACGATGACAGTGAATCCTTAACAGACTACTTCCTCTGTCGCGAAAGTTTGTGATGTGTGTCCTTCTACTGTGTGGAGACTTCTGAAGAAAGTATCATCCATACAAAATCAAAATGGTACACCAATATTCACAGACAAAATTGCCGTTATTGGAGTGACACCAACCCTCACGTCTTCCTCCGAGAATATCATACTCAATATCCAGAACAAAATATCGTCGGACAGGAATATTGGAAAACCATATTGTATTCATTGAACAAAATTCAACAGGGGAATTATATTTGAATATGCTGGAAACTACTGTTGGCCCTCTAATCAAGAAAATGGTCGAAGCGAATCCTGATGAAATCGATATGGATATTGTAGTACAACAGGATTGGGCACCACTACATCACTCCAGACAAGTAAGAATTATTTAGATGATATTTTTCCCGGTCGTTGGATTTGACATCGAGGTCCTACTGAATGGCCAGCCCGCTCGCCAGATTTGACGCCTTCAGACCTCTTTTCATGGGGCTATTTGAAGCGAAAGTTATTATTCAGTTCGATTCAATTTTCTTTGACTTTGTATAACAAAATAATCATTGAAATTGAAACAGTTCGAGAAACTTGGTAATAATGAAAGAGCTCGAAACTCTTAGTCGAGATACTTGATAATTATCAACTATGGAATTGTGGAAAATTGTTTTACCCAATAGAAATGAACGTAAAAAAATATATTGATATTACCGTTCACTATTCTTCGATTCCTTTTGTCTGCCTATTCCTCACTTTCAAAATGCGATGAAAAAGGAAAGTACATCAGATCATTATAGATTCGTATTTTCCTGAACTTTGGTTACCCATCTAAAGCTATACTCATTCCATGATCGTGAGAAATCAAAGGTTACAATAGATTTTTCTTCAGGCTATTTGGACTCGGGTATCATTGAATGTCTCTGAATTGAATACGCACATTTTATCAAAAATAAAAAAAGAGGTCTGATATTTCGCCAGAAAGAGCAAGGCGTCTTTGCTGCCTATAAAGTGAAAGAGAGGCAAATACTATTGAACGTATTCTTTTGTGTAACAGAAAGTACATAAGGTATTTTATTCCGAAGTATGGAATAATTGAAATCTTGAAGTGTTCCGACTTACATTTTAATCAATAAATCATTTCCTATCACTCAACATTCAAGCAATCAACAGTCGAGTCACAAACCCTTTATTCAGATCTACTTGCTATATTCCAAAAACTGCAATAAAATCAACATTAAAAACACACCCAGCACACCATGAATATTGATCAGAGCAACTTCAGGAATAAACAACTGAACGTGTTACAGAATGTGTTTGCATAAAATGCCAAATTTCACAATACAAAATTTCAAAGACTCTCCTTCGACAATGAGCTGGACTGTAATATTCTACATTCTCTGAATTCCCTCAAGTTTTTTATACCCATCACTTCTTACCGTCACACAGCTCCGAAACATTACAAAATTAGTTCAAGCTGTTTTCCACTCGAAGATCGCTCGGAATGCCAAAACTTCAGAAATGATTTCATAAGCGTGACACCAAAATTATTGAATCTTCAAACAACAAACAACACATGCTATTAATCAATACTAGCACTGAGTACCCGTCACAAGCGATGGAGCATTACATGAAATTCAGCTTCAACAAACACTTCCTACCTCCTATTTCATAGGGGTATGAAACGTGGCAGGGTCAATCCCCGATAAGACAGAGTGCCACATTGGCAGATTGAACCCAGGACCTCCGGCCACGGCGGGTATCAAGCACTTGTACCAACTCCCTCGACTTTCGATATTATGTATTCAGCATTTGCTTCATTCATCATATAAACTCGTGAAACTCTCAATACAAAGTTCAAAGGTACTCTCGCACCCAGATGAATGATTCCAAAACAATGAGGATATCATTTCCTGTATGAAATTCTCCCTATCGTATTGGAGAATGACTCTGCCACATTCCGTGGTTGACGGATTTAAGAAAAAAGATATAAGAAAACAAGCCATCTTTGCTGAAGGACTCCTATTGAATTCAATGACGTTTGGAATGAAGAAAATACCAACAAAACTACTACTAGCTCTTCTCTTTCTCCTTTCCGATAATTTGCCTGTACAAGTTAATTATAAATTCACCTACCTATTCAGTCAATAGTCTGACGCATCGTTCCCTGAATGGCCTAATTTGTTACACCTCCAATACGTGTCTGTCGTTCGGGCTGCCGATATTTTTCCGTGAAAACCAGTTAACGTAATTACCAGAAGAAATTTCGGACCACTTTTTATCACACATCAGTTGGCCAAATATAGCAATTATTTCATGCCGAGATTACCTGACGATAATTGCTCGTTTAGGGTTTCTTTAATAATGATAGAGCAGTACCGCCCTGTATTTATTTTTCTGACGAAAATTGGACTTGACGAATTGTTAATTGCCGGAGGCACGTTCATCAAAATTTTAATGAACGTATCTTCGCAATTTCAAGCAAACTGATAGAGAGTGCCCAGTATCGACAGAACGTTAACATTTTGGTAACCGAATGATGACCTCAAGCTTTCCCCCTCCTAAATCTCCAATGATGATATGAAATATCATATTCTGTGCCTTGTTTGTACCTCAGTGCAGCAGAAAAGCTCCGTATCTACTGGAAACCTAGTACAGATACTGAAGTTAAATTTCCTATATAACAGTTTTACTGGTGATATACTAAGTGCTTCCTGAAATAAGCAGAAGCCTTTTTTCCTGCTATATTTTCATGCAAGCCACACTTATGCTACGAAAGAAAAATCTGGACAACTATTATTGACTATGATAACAGAACAAAATAGTTGAGGCTTTCGCGGCCGAGGTTTTCAGTCTCACTACTTTTATTCGGGTTTGAAGGCCGTCGTTTTTTGGAATTTCTTCCTGACGTTTCGCTGGCTCGAGTGGCTAGCTTCTTCAGAGGTTCATTCATCTTGGAATTCACTCCGATGACTGGAGATTGTTTCTTCGCAAGTTGTATTTATGCCGATTCAGGTAGTTTGCGGTGCTAATTATTCCATTCGGATTCGGGGAATTGTCATTAATATTGATTACCTTGTTTACTTCCTGTGGGTTCGGAGAATAATCATCATTAATATCTGAAGAACTACCTGCAGTTACCATCGATTTTCTCAAAATGGGATTCCATATTCGGTTGAGGTTGACAGCTTCTTCTTTTCTGTTGAAATTATCCGTGTGTTTGTGGATTTCTATTGCCTCCCGTACCAGTCGGCTATGGTATCCCTGGTTGGGTGCAATCAGTTTTGCATTTTCAAACAGAATCCTGTGGTTTCCCTCACTAAGTGCGTGTTCCGCCACAGCCGACTTGTCAATTTGCCCTAGTCTGCAGACTACAACTTGCGAAGAAACAATCTCCAGTCATCGGAGTGAATTCCAAGATGAATGAACCTCTGAAGAAGCTAGCCACTCGAGCCAGCGAAACGTCAGGAAGAAATTCCAAAAAACGACGGCCTTCAAACCCGAATAAAAGTAGTGATACTATATGATAACAGAAACTAGTAACAACCGAGGTACTACCTCAGTCATTGAGAGGAAATCGCATGCACTCACAGTTTCTGCCACTCAAATATCTCTGCAGCTGTCAAAAATCGGTTTTAAAAAAATGTCAAGCTTTCTTAAGAGTATGAAACACGCGTCTTGTTCGGTTATATAGGACGGATTTGTATGAATCGATTGCACAGAATTTGGTGACCAAGGGTTGGTAATACCCATAAAATATGATCAAAACTGGTACGTCAATTGTCAGTTCCGGAACGTCAACTGTCAACCAATACATGAAAAATATAGTTCCTTCGTTTTGGCCAACACAATTAATTCAAGTCGAAGAGATATACATCCTTTCCAACACTCTATAATATGCATCTCTATCCAGAAAGAACTGTTTTTCAATAGACGCAACAACTTTCGGTTTTTCAATCTACCCTTCTACACTTGTATAGATTCCAATATCAATTCTCATTTTTTCAGATTGTGGTAGGTTACAATCTTCTATTGAAGATCTTAATGAATCGTTTGTTTATGAACAATAATAAGAAAACTGTTAGTGAATATGGAATCCATTATTGGAGAGTGGAGAAACAAATCGTTTCTAAATCATAAATGTCAGTTGATGTTCTCATAATACAGGCTCAATGTATCACTGTTGTATAAAAGGGAGCACATGTTACACTTATTAATGAGCTAGAGTAAAAGCTCACTCTGTCTTCTGATACATACATTAAAAGCTCATCAAAAGTAATAGAATTGAATAGTTGTATTACCTGCATGTAAGATCTCGATATCGATACTTCAGAAGTCGCTTCCAATATTTCACAACCTGTACGTATTTTCCCCAATCTGTTCTGAGGAACTATTCGTCCATTAAAAGCATCTAATAATATAATTATTTCATTTGCGAAATTGAAAAAGATAATAATAATTAGCTATTGAGAAACTATGCCTAGTATTCTCTAAAGGTTGTTACTGAAATAATTGCGTTCTAAGAAGAAATCCATTAGTTTCGAAGCAACAATATCTACAAGTAAATCACAAATCGACGAGTTCAACATATACTACCTTTGGGCCTGTGTTGTCTGCGAGAACTTTGCAAAAACTGATTCACTGCATGTTAGACTCATCTTTGGATAAATAACCTTTGAAGCCAACGACAGAAAGGAGGACGCAGAAACAAAATTGGTGGAAAGCCTCAAGTCTCGCACTAAATTAGACGATTTGAATATCAAAAGAACAAAACGGTACATTGAATTGCTCAACATCTCATCGTTGAAACGAAACGGAAGTTTAGCGTGAATGAATGGATCACAACGCAACATGGAACTGCGGATAGAAGGAGAATTGGCGGCACTGATTGATTTCAGTGAAATTAGAATTTTTTACGACCCGGTTCCAAAAATTACAATTGTACCAGGAGCATGCTGAATAGAGACGCCTTTCCGTTTTATTACCGCTAAATTATTAGTTCCTCTCGAATGGGATCTGATGAGATGCATTCAGATGAAAGACATTCGACAGAGGTCGTTCAATGAAGCTTTCACGAATAGGGAATAAGTAGTGAAGTCAAAGTTACAAATGAGATGAAGCTCATATCCAAATATTCTATCCTTTTAGCATCTTTCTGCTGAGTCCAAGCATGGTAGATTGAAAGGAAATGATGATAATAGAGAAATAATGAGAGAGATATTCATTTTAACTTGTCGAAACTTGCTGCAGTTCATTTGAGTGCGGTTGACAATGTTCCTTGTTGAATCGTAGAATATACTATAGTGATTTCTGTTGAAACTTTCGGGCAGAAGAATTGAAAGGATAGTGATGGAGCCGAATCGATTGAGCTAGTGATATCACCGGAAGGCCTTTGCGGATACTCAGGAATCGAAACGTAGTAGAGTCAAGATGAAACTTAATTTCAATGAGTTTCCAAATGTTTTTATGTAATCCAACATTTTCTTCATCTCATCCTCATTTCTTTCACTTTTATGTTCCCACTATTCCGCAATCGGTTTCATTTGTCACTAGGAGATTACTGCGCGGATCCAAGTGATCTGAAGCTCACTCACATAATATAGTTTGGAAAACTTCCATTATTCTCTAGTCTATTTTTTCAGTTTTCTGTATCTGTTCAATACTATTTCATTCACTAATGAATACTTTTTTCTTGTATTTTCATTTCATTTTTCCTGCTCAATTTTATTCATCTCGTTTTTTTCTAAATGATTCACCACAATATTTCAATTGATCTCAATAACTATATTACTTATTTCACTTTCATCATCTCAGATATTTCACGCACTAATCATTTATCAAAACAGTTTTCAATATAGTCGAATAATAAAAAGAATGGAGGAACAAAGCACGAAGCCAAGCTATTTTCTTCCGAAGAAAGCTGATCACACTGTTCAAAATAATGCGAAGACATATTTCTAAGCAATAATTGTTATATCAAAAATCAAGATTTTTCGTCTTCCTTCCACTTCTTTCTTTCTTAATTCGATTGTGAAAAGTATTAATTGAAACATCGTAAATATACCCAAATAGATTTTCAGTTTTAATATATTGTGTTTTTTTTTCATTTTCATTATGTCATTGATTTTTATATTGTTGACCAATTTTATTTCCATTTTGCTCATTTTTTTATCATTTCACCTCATTAACATTTCATTAAGAATATTTGGACCTCTTCACTTGCAGTCACGATATTTCACGAATGCCATAGAGACATATCCATCATGAACAAACAACGTTCCGTTTAAAAATCTAAGATTTGTTCAATCCTTCAACGCTATTCACACCTTCGGTAATAATGTTATCTCTAGAGTGCCTCTAGCTGTAAATCATTCGTTTCTTCAGCTATTTACTGGAATTCTTTGCCATAATGGGTGTTTTGGTTTCTTGGGATGTGCTTGCTTTGTATTGGCAATAAACACCTATCGATTATAAAAACTTCATTTGACCCGAACTATCTTGGGTGAAAGTCGTTAAGAACAGTCAGTCACAATAAGGGTATATCTGTTGGTATTGAATAAACAACTTGATTTCTCTGCGAACGACTGACGGAATCGAAAAATGTACTGTCTTCCACGCAGAAAAGCGGGAGAATGAAAGAAACATTCCTGGGGATACCGTATTGGGCATCACATTCCTTCTGAGAAACACCAAAGGGGCGTACCTGCACTTAGTATCGGAGTATTTGCTCCACATCAGAACAGGGCAGGTGGACACCAACAATGCAAACGAATTTCAACGAATTTTCCCATTGATGATTTTCGCAAACATATGATACCAAACTTCTGACAATATTCCAGATTTTTCGGACGTCCTCTCGAATTCTCTTCTGGCTGAACTTGCAGCTCAAACATATCCTTGAGCATTCATGAGGTGTTATAATTAGCCTTCACGTCCTTCAACAGGTTTCATCATCTTAGCGGAGGTTGGAAAAAGTCGAAATGAATGTCAAGCATTCCATGCTGTCTCTATAATTATTTCTGAAAAGAATATCATCAATCACGGGAGCTAATGAAGATTAATTCTTCTTTCGCATTATGGAGAGAAGGGGCCACCTATTAAATTAAATAATTACGGTGAAATTCTTTCGGAAATTTCACAAATTGATTTTTTTCAACAAAAGTTCGCTGATCTTCAAAGGTCACATCTATAAATCCCTCTCCAACGCATTAAAAATGAATTTTAGGTAGGTAAAATTTTTACTGATATAATTTTGGTGGTTTCGATTCATCTACTTAACCAAAAATTTGATATTTGACATTGTTGTGGAATATAACATGTTATTGAATCATACTAAATAATCACCTGAGTAGAGTAATGAATATTCGTAATTTGACCACTACATAGTGAAAGAATAAGTTTTTTTTCCATAATACTTTGTAGGTGCAATTCCTGTAAATAAAATGAGTTTTCATCAACATACGAGGTATGTTCAGAAAATTCAAATAAAAATATACAAATCAAATATTATTTTCGAATGTCATTCAAATTGAATTCAGTCGAAAATTGTTAACTATTTTCCGAGAAATATTGAACCACTCGTGACAAAATAAGTTGTTACCATTGGGTACAGTTCAAAAAGTAAGCTAGAATAAAACCTGCTGAGTAGGCATGATTACAAATTTCAAAAACATCTTCTTCAATGGGCGACTGTGTCTACCAATTACGAAAAGTAAATTATTTCTGCAATTATTGGATGTTTTATAGCAAAATTATGTATTTCTTGTAAGAGACTTTGCTACCACAGATATGCAGTTTATATTGTTGAGTCGAAATTTCAAATTCGATAAAAGTCAGAAATCATTATATAATCTGACACTGTGCGCTTGCCAATTGGTGTCCAGTTCATCGGTGAGGATATCAGAAAATACACCTAATAATATCTGTTTACGTTTCAGAGAGGAAAACAATATAATATAGTCAATACATCGAATCAATCAAATAAATTATCTGAATCTTGGTTTATATAATAACGATTATAAAATACGCTTTGATAAGGTTTCACTTCATATTATCGATTGCTGTATGTTATTGATAATACGATTTCAGATATTATGTAATATTTTTTGGATTCGATCTGGAATAGTTTTGTTCTCCACAAATGAAATATATTCAAGGTATAAAATGGCTTTGTGGTCATCCTCTAGCTACAATCGTCCACTGCATGTCGAATAAACAGAACAGGTATGCATGGAAAAAAAAATGAGAATTATCATTCATTTTCATTCATTATTCATTTCTTGTATTACATGAACACGTTTCAATTATAAAGACAAAATCATCTCACTTCTGTGAATTGAAACTTATTATAATCTGTATAAAACTGATCCTGCTTGATCTCCTTCTCAAAGATATGTGCAGTTCACCTATCGAGGTAACCAGATTACTACTTTTTGACAATACCTCGTAACATTCCCGATGAAAAGAAATACGGACCGAGCGATTGTCGAACCGTGAAGCCGTTGCTAATTTTGATGAACAAAACATTGACCGCATGCCCAGTATTATAGGTTCGGAGGCCGTTAAAAACCGGACACGCATACTTCTACCTTGCAATGCCCTAACATGAAATTCGACTAAAAATTGCTTCGAAACTCTTTTTTCGCTGTCTATATTCATACTCTTCGGACACACTCACCTACTGCGTGTTCTTATCGAAAAGAACTAACGATCAGGTTGACGAAATATTTTGTAGGCAAACTCCTGTCAGTAATACAATTATAAACTAAAACAAAAAAATTCTGAAGCGGCCCACAGATGTCAACTATATAGATTATTTCGCAACTCACCTATCAAACACAAAATAAAATTGCACAATATTGAAAATTGTTTATTATTACTACATATCTAATCAGTAAATCTTGTATCCTTCGCACGTATCAACTGAAGATTGAGCTTGTTTAGAATTAATTGAGAAATATTGAATAATTTGTACGTAAAAGGTCCATATTGAGCAATAATTATAGAAATACGGAAATATGAAAGAAATTAACGAACAGACTTTTTTTTTAAAGAAATTTTGATTTTTGTTTCATTAAAATAAATATTACACAAAACTATTGACTCGTTCAATATTAAAGAATTGTGATATATAGTATTTTGAATTATTATATCATATTATATTATTTAGCAGACGAGGAAAAGGGGAATCGAATGTGATACTATATGAAAATAGTGATAAATCAATTAGTCCTGTAGAAACTGTAACTATGCTGGGAATTGTTCTCGATAAAAAATTAATGTGGAATCAACATATCGATACATTATGTAATAAACTAAAAACAAGCTGTTATTCTATTAGTTTCATGTCAAATCATTGCAGCCCTAGTATACTCTTAACATTGTACCATGCTAACTTCCATTCACACCTTCGATATGGTATTCTCAACTGGGGTATGAGTGCTTCTGTCCAAAGGATATTTCTCCTCCAGAAATATGTTGTTAGAATAATAGCTAAGCTAGGGTACCGAGATTCATGTAGAGATGCTTTTAAAAGGCTAAAAATTCTTACAGTAGCCAGCACTTATATACTGGAGGCTAGTGCATACGTTTACAAAAATAAATCCAGTTTTCAGTCTTCTCGTCCAAAACATAACCACAATCCCCGTTCTAAGGAGCTGGTAATACCGAACGCTCATAGAACTTCATTGTATGAAAAAAGTATAGAGTACAGTGGGTGTAAATTATACAATATGCTTCCAATAACTCTCAAGAATTCCTCAAATATTAATGTTTTCAAGAGTCAGTTGAAAAAAATGCTGCTTCAAAGGACTTGTTACACTATTCAAGAGTTCACGGATCAACTAACCTAAGATCTTCAGCTTCAGCAAATATATATATTGTTTACTATTATAAGTGCTTTGCCTTGAATCATCGAATGCTTGAGAAATTGTATGTTGATTTTATTATATTAACCTGTTCTACATTTACACTTCTATTGCTTATATTGCTTATGGATGTTTATTGGCACCTTTGGATTGTTTGTGTTATCGTGTTGTTGATATTATTTTGACTGACTTTTAAGATATGGTTATATGTAGTTACTTACATTTATATGTTTTTTATATTCACTTTTGAACTTGACATTGATATTTTCTTTGTTTATTGTGCATTGATTTTTTTTTCAATTGTACTTTTCAACCGAAGAAATAAATATTATTATTATTATTATTATTATTATTATTATTATACAATTTGATGTCTAGGGGACATTCAAGTTAAACAAGTGATTTTATTGAAACCTATGAACAATAAGCGGATACAACGATAATGCAATTATGAAAGAACAATTCACGTGAGTTGGAAAATGAACAAATCTGACATACAAACAATAATCTGCACCATCGGTAACACTTGCCATACGAAACGTACGTTGTCAAAAATACCACCTGAAAATCTTCACATATAATTTTGTGACACCCTGTATTGCTTCTAGTGTCTTCAACTTCCTCAGTTTATCGTATAATATCTTTCACGTCTCATTTGCAATTCCAATACAGAAGGTTGGTTACAATCCGTTACATATTATCCAAACACGAGTCGAAAGACGGTTAGAGAACATTCTAAAACGTCATATTATGTCATTTTCGGCGCGTTACCTGTCAATCATTTTCATAATATTTAAAGAAGTGTCACCCTTCGATGTTAAGTCTACGCAACCAAACTAAGTTGCACTATTTTGGGCTGGATACATAATTACATAATTTGTATTGTTTTCATTATTATTATAAATTTTCACAATGCACTTTGTATATCATATGAATCGACAATAATTGATAGCCCCGATTTTCGTATTCTTGAGAAACAATTAACAACCGAATTCGCTAATGAAAACCATACTACTTCGAGATTCATGACTTGCAATCAACCTATCATTAAGGCATTCCTTTCGAGACAAAAAACAATTCTCGTTCATTTACATCAGCCAATAAATAAGTCAACGAAATAACGCCCACGAATAATTTTCGGTTTTCATTTGTTATTCGTTTTCATTTATGTATATTCACAATCTGTATTAATATTAATGTGTTATCATGTATTTCAACAATACTTTTTTATGTAAACCAGACATGTATGGCAGATAACAGCTCAATATAAATGAAGAAGAACATAGAGTCATAAACAACAATAACTATTGATTTTTTTTTGTACAAACAGAGGTCAAAGTGCCCCACTCTGCATTTACAGTGATTCACAATTTCATCGATTCAATTACTTCTATCGCTGTATTCACAGCATGAATTATTTTCGAACAAGAGTTCGGCATACCCGAAAGATAACAATTACAGATTATTCCGCTTGTAATGAGTGCTGCGTTAATCTTGTTGTTAATGCAACCGCCTCTAGGTAATTGGTGTGTTCCGAAGCCGTTTTATAATACACACAATATAACCGTTTCAGACAATTGAATAATGATGCTCCCATAATATCGTGTTTTTATTGGCATTCGTCAGATCATACTGACCCAATTTGTTGACTGCTCAATCATTAGAAATCATTTATACCAATTCTATCTATATATATATATATATATATATATATATATATATATATATATATATATATATATATATATATATATATATTGACAAAAACTTCACTTCTCGTTGATTTTGTCCCCAACTGGAGAAATTATGACTCGCTACAACCGTCCAACAAAAAGCGAACACTTCTGCTAGCATTTGCTGGAAACTCTCAGTATATTCTCTAGAAAAACAATTACCGAATAACTCTCAGTATACTAACATAGCAAAAACTTGCCAACGTTTCAAACTTCACTCAGTTCATCCACAGGGCTTCATAAATGAAAACGTTTCATGAGGAATATACCTGCCAATTAAGGTGGCTATATACTGGTGTGTTTACTCCATATAAGAGGTTGTCAGCAAATCAGACGACCGATATGGCCAACTTGATGAAAAATTTGATGATGTAGGCGTAGTAGTACTGCAAAAAATCCTCCAGGTACCGCCACTCTTGCAGTGGAGATGACAGTAGGTACTGTGTTGCCAAGTGGCCATGTCGTTGCGAATTCTGATCCAGATCAGTAGAAACACAATGCAAATTCATTCCAACTGAGAAATTATTTTCAAACTACATGGAATAAATAACGCATAAAGTTAAACACAAATTTGGCGCGTTTTGGTGTTTTCAATAACCTCACATATCCAGTTTCACCAATGCAGGAGGCTCATTTTGAAACATCCCTCTTTTATCCAATAACATTCATGATTAATGCGCATACGTAGTTTCTAAATGGAGTACTGCATAAAATAACGATATTTCTCAAAGAAATCACAGAGTAAAAGCGAAAATGAAAGTCAAAGTAAAAATTACTGTTGGATGAATCCACCTTAAATGATAAATACAAAGTAAGTACAAGATAACTACCTACCAAATGACAGTGTTAGCTTTATTTCACATCGGGGGGCGACAAACGTGCTGTCTATTGAATACAAATAGGCTTAATCATCAAGGCAATCAGAGGTTAATTTAAATTATCCGAAATAATGCCGAATTAAAACTCAAATTACTAATTATTTTGTTTCATAAAACGAATCGAGAAAAAAACTTTTCTCATAGAAGGATTCCATCGAGTTTTTTTCTGATGAGATATATGTACAAATTTTTCAAATCATTCGGGATCCTGCGGTAGAGCTCATATGCATGAAATATTCGATATAGTCAGGGATAAATCATGATTGGCAAGACGAATTTCATCACTAGTGATTCTTTATTTAGATCGTTCCGTATATTTGGCAGCTTTGTATCAAAAAATACAGAGAAATTTCAGTAGTAGCATCCAACTTTTCAAAAACTTTCTTCAAAGACATTAGGGACTTTTCGCCAAAGCGTCTCAGTTGTGTTCTTTCTGAGGAGTCTTCTGTCCGGTTGCTCTCTTTATGTATTTATCGACTTTGTTTCTCATCTACATTGATACCTCATCAATGCATGTGTTCCACAGGGATCAAATCCAGAACCCACACTATTTTTGCTTTATATCAACGATTAGCGGTAAGTGATATCTTGTTCAGTAAATAGTTCAGTAGGCCAGTTCCTCAACATGTTTTCAACAAAATAGCTTAAGAAAATGTTTCCTGAGGTTCACAACTCCAAAAATTCAACGTGAATGCCTATTGGTATCTTCTCTTTCTAGGTTAACGCGATGCTCTTTGGTCATTGTTTATCACTTTTTCTTTAAATCTCCTTTCAGGACAATTGTATAGTTATTAATTTCATAGCGATATTTCATTGTATTTTTTCAATAAAACCCAATGCACTATGCATAAATTTCTTTGAAACATCCTTATTTCTATGAACAACTTCTATCAAAAGTCGAAACTTGTACAAGCTAGGGGTCAACGGGGTCGTACCTTTCAACATGGGATTCTCGAAATTGCGTAGATTTAACCACATATATAAATGTATATATATATATATATATATATATATATATATATATATATATATATACATATATATATATATATATATATATATATATATATATATATATATATATATATATATATATATATATATAAAGCTCGAATGAACAGTATATGATTCAAATCGATTGGTTTCTCTAACACGATGCCCTGATTCGATTTGTATCGATATATTTCGCACATTTTTTGAGAAGTAAATAGGAAAATTATTCATCCCTGAATATATCATATTCCAGACTGTTTCCGAACCAAGTCAAAACTCTCATCAATAAAATTTGCGATATTCAGTGGCTATAGCAATTCATTCAAATATTCAATAGAAAGGGCTTATATACATCTGGTATGGATGCTGGTATGTCCTTTACGAAACACCTGGTACAAGTCAAGTTGAGCTTCCAACAGGATTCCAAAAGCATCATTCACTCATATTAAGAAAGACAGGTTCGCGAGACTTTAGAGAGACTATACAGTCGGACCACCCAATTACCATTGTGTGAGTACCTATACACATATCCACCATCAAAAGAACTTCTCTTTACGACCATATGACCACGCATATTTCAATGATATTTATTATACTGACCACACAATAGATCAAAATAAAACAAACCCGCGTTATCTGAAATTTTGACTTAATTATGCCTCTGTCATCAATTGTACGTCACCTTCAATGATAAGTCGAATAGAAATTGATTAGTACTTGTTCAGCTTTCTTCCATTGGCGTCGAGGTAGAAAAATACACAATAATTTCAATCTAACATTCGAATGAGAGTAGTTTGGAACTCCAAAAGGTCATTCTTTCAAACGAAATATTTGTAATGTAGTAATCAACATTTGAATTTCATATTTTGTAGTTCAATTTTTCTTTCACATAGGTACACCCAAAATCTTCCAACTCCCATTACCTACTCTCTGATGAAACATCTACAACACTTTTTCAGAATATTCCCATTCGCATTCATACCAACCCATCCAGATCAAGCTCATCTGATCTACGAAAAAGTACAAAAAATTAATGATGGAAGCGTTCATAAGAAACAAAAATAAGGTTTCACAGTAGATTGACTCGTTGCTTATTCATGAAATATCGGATGAGAGATAAAGACATAGAATCCTGAATATCAATTTGTCTCAGTCGAGGTGACTTTTCCTTTTGCAACTGTCACACGATTCAAACTAGTTCTATGGAATAACTCATACTTAATCTTGAAATAGCTCATGTAGGATGTGCAGCGTATATCTTATACCAATGTGATTTTAAAATGAACAGGGTGATAGGGATACAAAAATTTCTTGCAAGGGGTCATAGTAGTAGCGCATTTTAATGTTTTTTATACCACTTCGGAGAATCAAGTAGGTCTGAGTTAATTGAAATTTAAAAATTAATTGAAAACCCTTTTCCTGCAAACGACTAGCAATCCCTTCAAAACCAAAATAGGCTAAAAAATTGTGCTATTCTAGGTTGAAACCAAGTGTGTGAGAGTGATTTTTATTAAAAAAATCATGTTTGAAGAAAAAGAATAGAAAAGAAATACAATATTTCCAAAATTATTTTTGATAATAGTTCTAAAGTTTCGTGGGAATTATATAAATAATCTACACGTTACCATATAAACATACACAGCATTATGGAAATATCGATAGAGTGGCTAATATTGATTTGATTGGTCATTTCATCATTGTCTCACTCCTTTATAACTCTTACTCAATGCTAATACCTCATCCTGACTCACAACTAATTCCTAAATAGCTTGCAGTTATTGCAATTCATCTTTTCTTTCGTCCTTCAACTTAAAATGAATGATATATTGCATTCTCATTGTAAATAAACGGATGGATGTCATTTTTTTCACCAAATATGAATTGAAGAGTTGATTGATTCAGAAAGGTCTACCAGTGATGACCCTTTATAGAATAACAATGTGCTGTTTCCTAAGCATTCACGAAATTGTTTTGTTTTCTTTCGCCGTATATTATCATTGCCATGCCTTACAGTTCCCCACGACTCTGGCATTGTTCATTATAGCAACCATTCGACTATTGATGAATAACATTTACCGTGCTATTTTTTCATTCAAATATTAATTTCAAGGCCCATAACCTGATATCAAAATATTGTGCGTCTGAAAAATTGCTACTAGATCATACCGCTTCGAATGTTCACCCCTCTTCAGGTTCAACCCTCTCGTAATCAATAGGGACTTCGAGCAACCTCAGTCTGATGTCTTATATAAATTAAATCCTTTCACCAGGAAGTCAAAACAAGGCGTTCCTTTTATGACCTCAAATGTGATTGTGCCAGGGGCTCGAAAATTTATAGGCAAAATCGTAAGTCTGGAAAGATGGATTTATGCAACACATTAATTTTCATCGACTCTATAACTTCGAAAACTGAACCAATGGCAGTAGAGAATTCATACATAGTGGAAGTGAAAATGTTGATGTTGGTGTCAATTGAAAAAATCAATCGTTCGTCTGTCAAAATGGAAGTAGGAGTGAAACTGGATTTGAGGAGGAAATTTAATGTTGTATAATTCACCTTGAAAAGCTGTCTCTTATGAAAAATGAGTTCTTCAACTTGGGTTACACTTTTCATTCGAATAGTATTCTTCCAGACTTTCTCATGACTATATGCTACAGAAATGATATTTTTAATGAACTGCAAGCTAGCTCTCTATACCTTCACGGTACGTCAACAAGCACCGGAAATACTCCCCTTACAAATATACCTTATTCTGATAGATTCACATCGAAAGCAGGGTCAAAACTATAAGTATTGTGTATGAGTGGACATACATTTTTTACTTAATTTAAAATTCCTTGGTTGAGTCTTTGTAGCTTCTGTTCGAATTATCCGTAACTCTTTCGTGAAATTATGTGGGTTTTCGCCTCAGCCGAAGACTACAATTTTAGACTGAACCGTTATTAATTTTCAGTTAACCATCCTATGGTATGTTCAAAATAAGTTTGAAATGAGAGGTAATCATTAACATTCTCGACATAATCGAAATCATCCTCATTGGAGTCTACTTTGGACATACGAATAATAATGGACCCAAATTCGATCCTTGTGGCACATGTTTTCCTACCAGAAATAACAAATTGTAGGAAGAGTGGTGGAAAAACCGATACAATTTCACATAGTTGATATTAAAATAATGGTAGTGACGTTAACTCTTAAATAATTACAGTATAATCTTACTTTGGCCAGACAAATACACTCACAATACACGTTCTTTTGAGGAATATTAATCTAGCCCATAATTTAGTACCTTTACTAATCAATCTATTTCATCAATCAAAAATTTCAGTTAGTTGGACCGAACTTTCTAGTAGTATTTTCTGTAATTACTCCAAATTAGATGATGGACATGTGCCATTAATTTCCCCAAAAATGTCGATGGTTCACGATGGAACTGAGGTTCCATATGAAGTATTTCACAGTCGATTTGACATATATAATTTCTACTTCAAAAACTATCAATCTATAAAAATAATTGGGGCATGAATATTGTTTTGAGTTCTTGATTTTTTGGGTTCATCTCCTACCACAATCTGAAAAAAATAAGAATTAATATTGGAATCTATACAAGTGTAAAAAATGACATTCAAACAGAACTTATTGCTTTGAGCTTTTTCAGAGATTTTCCTGCTGAAAATCTGCAACAACAAAATTATATCCCGCTGCTTTTTCGTTCTGGTTTCTGTATTTTTTATTATAATAAATGTTTTTTATTTCGAACGAGGTGATCCACATACAAAATGCCAGAACGACGCTAATGCTTCATTAGGGCCTCAACACCGCGACTGACCAGAGTTGAGTAACAGGACTCCCGTGTAGATCTCCATAATCACTCAAATAGTATCAAGTCCATCATTCCTCGACGTTAAATATAAATATAGGACGGATAAATGTAAATGGTGTGTCTCCGTCTGGGAGTCCATTACACTGTGTGGGTTAAGCAGTTATCAATCTAATAAAATTTAAGTAGCTGTCAAGAAGGCACAGGTAATTCATTTTCCAATATATCAGACAAGGTGGTGGGCCTTCTACCCATTTGAATAACTATCACACAGAAAGGGCTACCGTGTGGTGTATGCTACCAGAAGGTTATTTATCAGACTTATTCCTAAATGTCGAAAAATGAAACTTACATTGGGTTACGATGGAGGAATATCTGCTTTTCATAAGTTCATTCAGAGCATTCACATATTCGAAAAACTTTGAAAAACACACAAAAAAAATCTGAATTCATTAAGGTTTTATTGTTTACTTCACGCGAATCATAAAAACTAATATGAGTTTGTTCCATAGCTATAATTTATTTGTCGAACAATCTGGACATATCTAATTGTAGTACTTACCATTAGTTACTTCACAAGTTGTCTTTCTATCGTGTTTCATTTTGAGAAGTTGCAACGAACACCATAGTCTCTCAAACGAAAGTTACACAATCTCATAACCAGGCCTGGATTCAGAATTTGGCGCTTTAAGCAGAACATATTTTGCCGCCCCCCAACACAAATGTTTGGTTACTACTTTTTCACATCGTATTGTGAAGAAAAAATCAGCGCCTCCAAGTTTTTTTCCAGACATTGTTTATAAAACCATATCTCAAATCGCCTGTGACATAATAATAGGTGAGCCTACTGCCTTCGATGCTAGTCCGCTAATGACTTGAATATCAAAAACAATGATCGCAACGCCACCCAAAAATTTTTTTTTTAATTTGTGTTGCTCGAATTGATGATCTAGAATCTCGAAGACAATCTGGCTCCTTGCCTGACCACCTAACGTAATTTTGAAATCTAGACAGAAATAAAATTCCGATGGTTTGCCGTCCCCTGATTTGACGCTTTGAGCATTTGCCTAATGCGCTCAATAGGTGATCTAGGCCTGCTCATAACTATGGATGACACTCAAATATGTTTTTTATTCTACTGTGACATCTCAAAGTTTAGTGCGCTTCGTAAACAAGCTGTGCATAAAAACTTACCTCTATGTGTTTTTTGTCGCCGGTAGCGGCATATAGGCCGGAGACTAGCTGTTTTAGATGGATTCTTTCTCCTTTTTTGTGAATAAATCGAACACCAATGAATGGTATACAGATATCAAGAGAGAGTGAGAAGTGTTACATCTTTTTGGATTTGGAGAAAAAAAACAAAAATAATTTTCCCAAAACTTCCTTCTCCCCGCAGAGTTTAGTTCGCGGAGGTAATGTTTTGGAAGGTTCATGTTTTTCATCCGTAGTTCCATCCGAAATAGGCTTCTGCAATACTCATTTTCTCGAATCGGTTTTGCCACACCTTGAAACATTCGGCCTACAACAGACGAACTCAAGGACGAACTACCGGACCTGTCTGATACACTTTCTATTTGTTTAAATTATCGATAATAAAAGTCTGATCGGAAGAGGGAACGACCTGAAAACATTCACCGAGGACACTATTAATTACAGGAAAATACTGTTGCGCTGATAAAATTTTGATGTGTTATGAACGATAGTTTCGTTACAGCACCATGAATACCATCGCATACTCCAATTAAATTAGTCACTTTGTTATCTTTACGCCACTTGACATGACTGTTTTGAGGAACGATACGATATAATAATACACAACTATGAAACTAAAAATATAATGAATATGTATGAACTTTCTCTGAAAATATTTGAATCTGATCCATAAAATGTTATACACGAAAACAACAAAGATACTCTATACGAAATATCCACCTCGATCCTTGCAGGACAGATATATAAGCATAGGAATTATTGTTTGACTTAAGCCTTTTTAGGTGTACCAATGCATGTTGAGTCTTGAAGGTTATGGGTACATGTTTTAGATGGACTCATTCTTCGTTTTGTCTATGAATAAAAAATCAGATATTATGAAACGCCGTTGTTTTCTTCTGAAATTTCGAATACAAGGGCTTGTTTCATTCATTATTTTTTCCTTATATACTTTCTTCGATTATTATCCATGAGATTTCAGTTTATTTTTGCTATCATACATGCGATCATGTAATGGTACATCTTTACGTATCTATTCTTTTCTCGATTATTTCAGAACTCCCAGAAGTAGATCTGAAATAACATTCATTTGTTGATTGTTATGAAAATGATATATATGTTCGTTCACACTCGCCGACTGGGGGGTTATCATAAATGATAATGTAATTGATATACTTTTTTCATATCTACACCTTTTTCAATTCATAGCCAACACTGTTTCGTGTTAGTTACCATCATTTCTTAAACATGCCAATCATGTCTCGTACATATTTGTAATGTTTCAAATGCTTCGAATGAGCAATGTTAGAATACTTTTTTCATATGTACAGATTCACACGAAAGGGGAGCCGTGTAATATTCAGAGAACGCCGCGTGAATCAAGAGACAGGAGATATGAATTAGCATTAACTTTTGATTTTTGGAGTTTGTAAGCCTTCAGGAGAACCTTCCTCGAGCAAGGAGTTCCAAAGTTCAGCTGTTCCATTGCAAAAAGACCCCTGAGCAAGGGAGAATCGACAGGTTTCCAAGCCGACAACAAAGAGGTGAGAATTTTGCACTTGGGTCATTCGTGTTTCCAAGGGTGGAACGATTGACGACAATTCAGAAGAGCACCGACCGTGATAATATTCAGAGAAGGAAGACAAGTTTTCGACCCTTCTACGATGTTCCAATGAAGTGAGCGAGTCTGTGAGCAAAGAATCACTATCAAGATGGATTGCTTTTCTCTGAATGAAATCAAGAAGTTCCAATGAAAGTTTTGGTGCCGAGTCCCACACTATACTCCAAGACCGTATCTGTGCCTTGTAGTTCATTAGAAGCTGACAAGAAGAAGTGTGTTTTTTCGCACAAAATGGAAATTCAAGATTCTGGGAAGCACCTTTGGTGTTCGATCTCACATGGCTTTCCTATGCTGATCGTAATTCGTAGCATCGAAATACTTGACTTTGTAGGAATAGTTTCTCATGATATCTGAATATTGGATTGAGATATATCGACCTTCTTTGAGAAGAGACATACTTGTAGTCTCGGTAGTGTAGTGGTTAGCATATCTGCCTATCAAGCGGAAGGCCGGGGTTCGAATCCTCGCCGGGCCACCGTGCTGGGTAATTGCACATTAAAAGGTAAGGCCTCGTTGATCCATTTCTCGCACAAGTTTCGACTTCTGAGGGTTGATGTTCGTCAGCTGGTTAACGGAAACGAACAATTTTAGAACAATTTTAGAACTTGGGATTTCCCAGCATTGAATTCCACCAAGTTGATGCTTCCCCGTTTCAGTATTCTCGCCAAGTCATCGTTAATACTATTGACGCTAATACCTTTTTATATTTTTGTTTCTCGTGCTGAAATATTAGTAGCATTTTCGACAATAGAAGAAATTGAAAGGTATTTTCTACTGGCGGGTAAGTACCATATACTTCAAACAATTGAGTAATCCTGAGCGAGAGAGACCGAGTTCGAAGAAGAATAGGTAGATGAGTTGCTTGACAAAATTTCTGATGAACCCGTTACGTTTTATTTCTGGTTAGTGGTGTGAGGTCGTATGAATTGTATAGGTTGGGGAGTTTAAAAGGAAGAAAGTGAATACCTTCATCTTTTTTATTCGCTCGGTATTGAAATAATATCATGTCGATTACTCTGATTTGCACACGTTAGCGAAGAACACATCTTGAATTCCGATGAGAGGAAAGACGTTTCAATTGACAGAAAAACAGATGTTTCGGCCAGTTCAATTCAGGGGGTCGGAAAAGTGACAATAAGACGTCGAAAGAGTTTTTTTTTGTTGCCGAGGTTTCTATACTATTTGATTCAATATCATTCGAAATGATCTCATGAAATGAACAAGATATGAGTTCTTTCATGATCAATTTCAACACATTTTGTGTTTCAAGTAGGCATCGAAAATAAACGAGCTTCATTAAGCTGCTAGAAAATATCATTTTTAAATGTTCTGGATGAACGATTTGTTCAGGCCAGCCTAAACTCACCTACACTGTAGGTTGATAGACCAACACCTAGCAAAAAAAAAAACTAATCCCCTGGCTAATAACACGAAGGGCATTACATCCTACAGGTGTTAGCGCAGGATTCTTCACAGAAGAAATTCCTGCATATGCTCTTGGCGATACAATTGCATACCGGTTTCGGGCTATCCGGCCTCTCGTCAGTGCAAGGCAGTGCCATCATCAACATAAGTCGATGACTTCCCATAATTGTTTTTCGATAGGTGTTTGTCCATTAACCTATAGTGTAGATGAGTTAAGGCTGGCCTGAACAAATTGTTCATTTAGAATATTTGAAATGACATTATTGGTTAATTCCCTCATCCTATGTATAGGTTGGGAATATAATAATGAATGCGTTTGGCATACCAATATCATTTCACAAATGTCAGTTGTGTCACAACAGAGGATTACTGCATGTAGGCAATGTTTGGGTTATTCACTGAAATATTGGAGGGATTTCGAACAATAAAAATGGACTGGCCATGATGAGCTCAAGTTAAACATATGCTGCATTTTGATAAATGGCTGATGTTAAGGCGAAGGTTTTGATATCGGAGTGAGGCTTCAGTTGTTGTAGAGGGTTTTGATGAAAAAGTGAGTCTATATATCTTTTTTGTACGGTCGGTACCGATGTACTATGTGGTTTAGCTGCGTTAATGTCTTTGTATTACCGGGATCTAAACACTTTTTAAATTCCGATGGGCAGAATGACGTTTTGGATAGGAGACGAAGGGGTTGGCAAGTCCGAATGAGGTTCGTCTTCTTCTGGGAGAACAATTCGACCCTTTCCAACCTTGAAGTAGGTTAGTCGCTTAATATTTGTAGCGCTGGCTAAATTTTGGGAGATACATCAAAATAATGTATAACGGAAATGTATTTCCTGATAAGGCTTTCTCAATCGCTCGGTCAACTTAGATATGGGTATAATGAGAAAAAGGTTTGAGTCTCCTCGAGCCTGTCACTCCATTGAGCTTTAATATTTTTATACTTACGACCGCTTTTGGTTTAGATCATTTCAAACACTATTTTTCGCTTATTTCCCAACTCAGTGTGCATTTGTATAAAATATATAGTCATCTCGAGTTTCTCATAATCGAGATGATCAATTCCTACGTGATCATCTCTCGATCGAACCAAGATTTTCTCCAACGACAATCAGATTTTCACCAGATAAAAAGTAAACAACTTCAGCGCGTTATTGGCCATAAATCACGTTAATCGCCCATAATAATTCATTGAGGAACTATAACACTCCAGAAAAGTAGGACGCTGGCGTTAGTGTTGTTCTAAGATGAACTCTTCGAAATTAATGTGTGTGTACTAAGATAACAAGTCATACGAAATGATTACATTTCATAATTTCGGTGAAAGGAAGAGAAACATGCGCACGTACATTCACGAAAGTGCCGTGGTAAATGCAGCATTCTTCATTGAAGGAAGTCAATAAATCAAGGGCGACCGTGATAACAAAAAGTATGTGTATACCTAATAAAATGAAATGCTTCCAAAAAGTCTGAAAATGTTTTCGGAGTCGACTGGATGTAGAAAAAAAAACTGAAGTTCTAACAATAAAATTATTATTTCTTCCACGAATAGAAAGTAGTAATTCAAAAGAACTTATATATTATTTGTCTCCACAGGCGTTGAATATTGTATAAATCACTCTATCTCAAAAAGATGTATATCACTTGCAAAATATTTCTATACTACAAAATGAGGTTTATTATACAGTCCGTTTTTTTTATGTCGTACCACTATTGGCATCTCGAAAACGATGAATGGTACGAACTTGGTTGAATTAGACAAAAGTTGCCTATTTTACTGAACAATGAAACGATGTTTCCAAATCGAAAATGTCATGGACCGTTTCTGAGATATACGTTTTCTTTTCTTTGCGCTGGCGCCTTCATTTTTAGGAATATGGAAATGTGTTCAGGAGACTTTTTTCTCTATTACAAATTTGCTTCGATGTGCTGTGCTTTGATTTTCAATACGACGTTCCGTTTCACGGCGGCCACCCTCAACTCTCTTTTTTCAAATGAATACGGAACTGTAATTTTTTTCAATGAATTTGAGTAGTCCTTGTCTTACCCACTTCAGATATGTATCTCACCTGATATTTATTTCTACGTTTCTGCCCATGAATTCCATTATCAAAGTCCAAACAATGAAAATCCTCCCCTTCGGAATACGGTCCTGATTTTATTTTTGATCTTATTTGAAATGATATTTGACTTCAGTTGCGAGAATGAACTTCAAAATGAATCTACCTCGAATGAATACTCTTCAAAACATAATACCAAAACTTCAGATAAAATCGAGATCAAATCCAATGAGATAGAAAATGAAAATTGAGAGGAATAACTGGGAATGATTGAAACATTCATTTTATACATTTTTTTGGCAAATAGGCGAGAATCATTTTGCTTGTGTGTCAAATCCTAGGCAAATTTTGAAGTTCATTCTTGCAACTGAAGTCAAATATCATTTCAAATGAGATCAAAAATAAAATCAGGACCGTATTCCGAAGGGGAGGATTTTCATTGTTCGGACTTTGATAATGGCGTTTATGGCAGGAACGTAGAAATAAATATCAGGTAAGATACATATCTGAACTGGGTAAGAATAGGAATACTCAAATTCAGGAAAAAAAGTACAGGTCCGTATTTGAAAAAATAAAATTGAGGGTGGCCCCGAAGAAAGAAACGTCGTATCGAAAATTAAAGTACAGTACATCGAAAAAATTCAAAACAGAGGAGAAAGTTTCCTGAACACATTTCCATATTCCTAAAAATAGAGGCGCCAGCACAAAGAAAAGAAAACGGGCCATTTCGGTTTTCCCTGTATATCTCGGAAACGGTCCGTGATATTTTCGATTTTGAAACATCGTTTCATTGTTCACTAAAATCGACAACTATTGTCTGATTTAATCAAGTTCGTATCATTTATAGTTTTGGAGATGCCAATAGTGGTACGACAAAAAAAAACGGGCTGTATTAAAAAAATCAATAATCTATCAAGTATTTATGTAGCTTGCATCACTTGACTGAAATAGAATCTTCGAAAGAGGCTTTTTAATACTTCGATGTGTCTCCAAAAAATACTTGGACGCTTATATTCCAAGAGAGTGGAATATTAACCATCCACATGCCTATGCTACGTGAAACAAATTCCTGCAAAACCAAATATCAAACTCTCGTCATTAGAGAATTCCACAATTATATTGTTTCATAAATTCATTTTGATCTTGAAATAAACATATTCATTTGAGATATAAAAAATTGAAGAATAATTGACTGGAGGAAAATATATTACCTGTAGAAAAAGAGGTTTCAAGAAAGAGGAAATGAGTGAACAAATTTTCACAGAAATATCAACAGTGAATATTCATTATGAATTTTTCATTTCATTTTGATGTTATATATGTATATTTTCAGTGTTTTTTCTTGTGATGGAAATTGTTTATGAGAATATGTATAATATATTTTATACTATCCATTGCTTTATTCTGATAGTCCTTCATCATAACTGATTTTTTGCTGATAACCCCATTCATAAAGAGCTACAACACTTAATCCAATATTGATCGAAATACTGGGTGTCGATAGATGAGAAAGAAAAACAAAATTCAACACTACTCCTCGTTCTGTAGGTGTCATAATGGAAGGCACAACCATGCACTAAACTAAATACAAGGCATAAAGAACTCGTCTGTTATATATATATATATATATATATATATATATATATATATATATATATATATATATATATATATATATTCCAATATTCCGATATTGCAAAGTATTTTCGTGGCGAGAATTGAGATTTGAGAAACCATTTTTTCTTTTTCTTCACCAAATCAATGTATCATATCGTTCAAAAGCATATTAATAATGAACATGATAAATCGACAATCAAATTACAAGATTTGTGGTCGACAATTAGAACTGAATGTCATAGTAAGCGTTCAGATTGGATCAGCGAAAGCTTTCGTGCAATTACCTAAATATATCTATCATTAAGTATACATTTTTACCCCTGGATTTACTAAAAAATGAGTTGTTCTGTAATGTTCAGATGGGCTCATCAATTTTTTTGTACTTTCTTGAGAGTTTGTGAGACCATCTTTTTAATTTTTATATAATAGAAAATTTTCTCGAAGCTCAATAAATTGAATATGCAGAATATTCGTATGTACAAAACATAAATATTGTTCTTTCTTGTTATTGAAAAAAACGAGGAATCCATTCTCGAAGATCCCCGTCAAATTTTCAACTGTGCTTTAGGTTTCACGTAAGACGTTCAAGACTGCCAACTGACTACTCCAAGTGACACGCAGAGAACGTGATACTTATATAAATAATACATTTACAAATTGATGGCATCTGGAGGTGCTCCAGATTCTAAAATTGTTTAACGAATTCGTTCAAACAATACCTCAATTGTTGCAGCTGCATAAAACGCATATTAACTCAATTGCTGCTTTCGTCCTATTGAATCCGCAGGGTGATTTTTATTTTAATGCATGCTCTCGTCAAAATCATCTCAGACATGCTGTTCCTTTTCATGTGTTGCATCGAAAATGAAATATCCGAAGCTCGTTCCAGTACTATATTTTTATTTCAGAACTGACATTGGCATTTTGAGAAAGGTAAGACTGGCATCACTGATATTTGGCATAATGTCATGTGAACAATGATATTGTTCTTCCCTACTTCTTGGAAATTGTACTCCATTTTTTATGATTTGACTCCGTAATTTGAGGTTTTTCATAACATACAAAGTCTGTTTTTGAGTTTCACTATTCAGCGTTATTCATGGACGAATATTGAGTTTGAGTAACCGTAAGATGACGTTTAATGGTAGTGGTTCGACCATTTGTCAATTTATGGGTTTTGTGAAAAACTTAAGATTTCGAGTCAATAAAATACTTGGGACCTTAGGTATTTTTGTGGGGAAAATGAATTTTGATGAATTATTTTCTGTTTTTTTTTTTCTCCTCCGAATCAAAAAATAGAAATTACAACTTCTATGAAAAAAGTAAAATCAACAGAGTGTTTGTGAATTTTTTTGATTTTACTTCTTCCAAAGGAGATTTAATTTCTATTTTTTGATTGGGAGAAGCAAAAAGCCAAAAAATAATTCAACAATTGAATTATATTGAAATGAATCTTGGAGAGAGAGAGATATCAAAAATGAAAATAATTGTATGAATGAAAAATAATAGAAATTATCAAAATAACATAATTATTGAAAATTCAATCACCAACAAAGGATTACGGCGGATGCATATTTTTAAAAATTTCTTGGGGATATTCAACCGTGAACTTCGTTTCAATATTCCTACATGAAATATTATTCATTTTATCATTTTTCCATTATTTCTCAATTGTTTTTCTATAATTTCTTCAATATTCTCATTTCCTATTGCTCTTTCGCGGGATAATTTACTATAAGGGCCCGTTCATAAAATACGTTCGCATACAAGGGGGAGGGAGGGGTCTGGCTGAGTGTGACAAGATGTGACAAGGGGGGACGGGGGGTATAAGGCAACGTGACGTTCGCCGTTTATTATTCTTTGACATGAGCGCTAGAAGCCAGCGTGACCACTTTTGGTAGAAATCTACTTTTTTAGTAGATTTCTGACGAAAATTGAAAAATTTTGGTATGAAAGAAATCTCCAGTAGATTTTGGTAGAAATCTACATGTGCGACATCTTCTAACGACTTCTTAAACTCGTCAGATTTTTTTTTCAAATCTATAGTGACTCCATCTTTGCGAATGAATTTTCAATTGAGAGTGCGAATTAATCTTGTTACAGTACACTGTATTTCACTATACAAATGAAACAAAATAAAGCGATTTTTTACTGTTTCATTGTGTTATTGAGCATTGAATCTTCTGATTATGTGAAATATGTATATTATTTGTGGCCATCCATAAATAAATATTTTTAATTTTCAGAATTTGTGTACTATCATTTAGAATTTATCATACCCAGCAGGGGGGGGTCTTAGTTTTTGTGACGAAATATTTCTAGGGGAGGTCACAAAAAGTGTGACACAGCGTGACAATGGGGGGGAGGGGGTCAAAAAAAGCTGATTTAAGTGTGACGTATTTTATGAACGGCCCCTAATAACGTTTCATTCGATCTCAAAAACATCTCTGTGTTTTGCAAAGGTTATGACATACCATGTATTATATAACGAAGTCAGTAGTTCAAGGACCTGGAAAGGAAATCACCCATCCAATACAATCCATCTGCATATTATGAAGAATCGAACCGAAATCGAATCCCATACACCTTTGCATTAATATATTCAAACCAAAACTGGGCCATTAAATTACTCTATCAGTAATGGTCATAAACAGTACCTAATTAGGATTTAGAAACATCATTTGGGCGGATATAATACCTGAGTCTACCAATTGATGTCGGCGATATTAATGTTATTGATGTGTTCTGAAAAAAAGTAACCTCGTTGGAATAGGAGTGTATACGAGCACGAACGTGCGACCTTTTACCCAGAACTGTACCTATCACATTTTCACATGAACATGAACGCCCCGATTGAAAGCTTTCTCAATTTTATGTTGGTCATATTCTCTAACACTCCAAAAATATTTATGGCGTCAAGAGGAATAAAAATTCAAAACAGCACCTACTTCGACCATCGATTCGTTTGCAAGGGGATTCCGCAAATTGATTTTTTCATCTGTGCGGGGCTCATTACAATATTATCATCAATATATCGCGAAAAAAGAATGGGATCGTTAACTATTCTCCCTATAATTTGTTTGCATCCACTTCATTAAAATCACTTGCACGTGTTTTGAATGAGGTGGCTGTAATTTCGATTGATAATTACATTCATTCATCAGTTTGCCGCCACTTGATAATTTCAGACGAAGATGTAGGCGTAAATTATTGACGATTAACACTCGATGAAGATAATTGTCCCTAATTGCCTGACATCGTTCGAAATGGCAGTGCTACCCCAAGGACATTGACGGATTTTTTGTTCGAAGGAAATAACTTTTGAAAGCTTTTTTGACAAGATAATCATTAGTAGTAAAACCTATCGATTCACTTTTCTTGAATCAATTCATGGATCATGCATGCTGAAAATTTCAGAAATGGAAAATGTCCTTATATCATTCATTGAAGTTGCAATCGAGATGATCTCAGGAATGTGATCATCAATCCGTCATCAGATTTCACTCAATGGAATATCAAGGTTGATTGAATCTAAACGGATCTCTTTCCATTCCTACGACCGGCTATAACCATGTTTCAAAAATTCCTTGTTTTTTGGCCCTCTCATGCGCTAATAGAAGCCTACCAGTTGCTACAGTAACAGTTATGTAAACAATCTTCGCTTTTGATATTTCTACTGAGAGCTGAACGTGTTGCCGATTATACCAATTCTCATCCAAGTAAATTATAATAAAAATGTATTTATACAACAAGCGCTCGTGGCAACCATTATTTTGCCAAAATTAACGATACAAACATTTAGTGCATCAAACGAATATTTGATGAAGCACCTTTTATATGTGATCCTTCACTGGAATCGCTATTTTTATAGGTAGTTGTTTTCATATGAAATACCAGCAATGTAGGTTCAGATTACTCATAGATGCATGGTATTCAACCTTTTAGAGTTCTCGTTGAACAGGGGAGTCCAAATATCTATACTTCTTGAATTACCTGTCTGTCCTACCTGCAAAACTCAAAATACTTTTCCACAATCAAATACGTCTGCTCGTGGCGAAATACGTAGCACAACCTTTCTTCTCTGCATAGGATTCTCATTAATGTATAGTGGGATCAGACATTACTGTAAAAACCAATTGAATGAAACCAAACTTTTATGATGGGAAAAAAGGTCGACAACTAATTAATAATAACAGCAATGTTGAAAAAATGACAAATTGAATGGATAATTAAAAATGTGATAGGAAACTAAGACTTATGAGAATTGGTGGAGAGCTAAAACAATGGTAGATGTGGAAAAGACAGGGTGGGCCATCGATTTATTCGAACCATATAGATTGCTGGGTCCAGGCGGCATTTATCCTGTATTTACGCAAAAGGGGCTGGAACGGTTGCATCAAATACTATGCATATTGCTAAGAGCTAGTTTGGCACTGGGCCATATACCAAAGGCAAGGAGAATGATGAAGGTTCACACCGAAACCTGGAAAAACTGGACAAAAAACTGCAAAAGCTCTGAAACCTATAAGTCTTAAGTCATCCATGCTCAAGACTCTCGAAAAAATGCTTGACAGACACATAAGGGATAATGTATTGGCCAGACCACTGCTCGAGTACCAATATGCTTGAAGATCAGGTATGTCAACAGAAACGTTGTTACAATCGCTCATTTCCAGATGAAAAATCACATCTCTAAATGATATTCAATATTCAAATATTTGGATCCATATTATACAGAAATGTATCAATGAGATTGTTCCCGTCTTGTGAAGACAAATGTATTTATATATGTCTCTAACAAAAAATGAAATGATGTTAGTTGCGAAAATATGATTGTCTGGCATATTTTCAATTGAAGATATCCTAAGGGCTATATCTAATCTAATGTATCTGCATTTGAGAGTTTCTCTTTCTCCTATCCTGACTAATGTTTCATTTTCCTTGTGATAACTGATGGTTATTATTTTGGAATTTTTTTGGTTTATTATTTTCTCTATGCTTCTCAACGAGTTCACACTTTAGCTAAACTAATCCCAACGCTCGTCACCAGTGTAGTGATCGGCGAAAAGGGTATTGTATCTGGTAGCTTCCTTACATTTCAACTTCTCTTCATATTGAATTATCTTTCACAAAAACAGTTCGAAGCAGATTTCAATCCCTATGCTCGTCACCCGTATGGTAATCCTGTCTTGGTGGTCTATCACTTTTGAAATGGTAATAGTACTAGGCGGTTACGCTATTACAGTGATGATAATGATTTTATTTTTATAGCAGCTGCTGTCACCAGATAATTCGCGCTCGAGCTCTCAGCTTCGGTTCCCACTCCCAATCTTTTTCTCTCCCGAGAAATGCCTCACAAGTCAACAGCCTTTTTTCTTGTTGCTGACTCGCTGATCAGTCTCCAAGCATATTTGTTTATTCTCGAACAAATACTGCTAACATTGTGTCTAGACCGGTACATATCCGTTCGTGAATTATTCGTGAGACAAAACTCTAAACTGAAATTCTTATACTTATAAGACTCGCATACAGGATGTGTATTACCTCGCTAGTGAGGGAAAGAAATGAGATAGATGGAATTGGAATTTTTAAATCACTTCGATTTGTCAGGACCTCCGTATCTTCTGCGAATGAGCAGCAGAAAATTATACGGGATATCGAACCGTCAAAAAACTGGATAACTTGAAACAAACTGAAAGGGGTTGCTCTTATGGTGTGGTTATTTCGTTATAAAAACAGTGAACACCGCGAAAACTTCTTGTAATACAACTGGTTAACTCGAAATTATCGACAATTAAACTCAGTAAACAACTTTCGATCGCACTAATAAATCGTTTGTTCCCACTTAGATATGTATCGTCGTTAAATGTTTGTTGAATTTGTTTTGAATACTAATATAATGAGACCAGCTCGACCAACACCGACTAATCTGGATTTTTAGAGCGGCCCTTTGGAGTTTATTCATAATTAACTATCGACCATGAGATATAGATATATTCCCACTCATTTACATCCATTAAAAAACGGGCATAAGTCAATGTCGTTTAAACTGGGATAAAGCTTGCACACGAAATGAACTACAGAGATACACAACGTGATGTTATAGAGAATTTCATTCAGCTTAAACATTTCAACTATTGGAAGTGAAACGGTATTTGAATTAACTGTAAAACCGTAGACTAGAATAGTGATGATGATAATGGTTTATTTATTGCCGAAAAAAATATATTTAATTCTTTGTTACATACACTGTGTAATAACTGCAAGCTGAATGAAATAATTTCACGACAATCATTGTGAATAATGTCACTTCAATCATGGTACATATTTCGATTATGGTTTTTAAGATATAGAGATATATAATTTCTTCCCTCAACTAGATTACTCTCCTTGTCAGTTTTGAAGCTTGCATTTTTTTGTTTAAGACTCTTTTGGTGTTTCATTGAAATGATATTTGCATTATCTATTCAGAAATACTATACATCTGAAATCATTATGTCCACTCAAAATTCAAGTCGGCTACAAGAAATACGAACATTGAAATTCAAGACGAAATACTTTTGTGAATATGAGCTACGAAAAATAAAAATATCTTGATCATCAGAAGACCAATATTGAAATAAACATTGAAAATCAAGACCAATTACTTTTGTGAATAGGAGAATCAATAGTCGGCCTGATCATTTTTATAGTGTTCATTTCTACAATGAATCTCACAACCATAACACTTCTGAATAGAAAATGAATGGCGTTGTTCAAGAACTAACTTATCAAAAAGTCATGAGTTGCAAAAGTCACTTGAGGAGTTCCATTCAGAGATGAAACTTTACGTTTCAGGATGCCACGTCAAAACCTGAAAATGAAACTATTGAAATGAAGGTGATGGATTGGTTTCATCCACACCGTTACACTATGGTGAGATAACATTAAAAAAATTATCAACTCACGAAAATCACCTTGACAAAAGCATCAATATCTCTTACAATGGATACTATAGTACCCTATAATCACGTGAGATCAATAATCTTGTAAATCTCTCGTTGTGGAGGATATTTGTCCATATTTTTCATGTGTCAATTAATCTCAGACCTACCACCTTCTGAAGCCCCAACATCAAAACATCTCCTCGTGTTGCCCTATAAGATAAGCACAATTCAAAGTCCATATTTTGACACCAACAGAAGCCGAATCAGATGAACATCTTGTCAACGAAACTTTGCAAAAGGAAATCCAACTGCATGTCCAAATACAATGAAACTTACTTATTCTTGAATTTTTTTGTGAAATGTGTGTTCCGCAGAAGAATTTTAATTCGAACAGTTCGAAGTTCACACCAAGAAATATGGGTTCAACACTCAAGGAGATTTCATGTTGTTGTTGTTGATGGAAAACGAGATAATAAATTTCAATCTTCAAATTATAAATTTGACTACGTCAATAGATAACTATCTCGAGTGATTTATTTCCGCAACTTCTAGTTAATTCAAAAACGGAACCACGAAAGTTATAAAAAGTGTGTCTAGCCAATTGACCTCAGGGTGAATTTGCTACTGCTTACAGATCTCATTGGAGCCTGTTGAGGACTTCCTAATAATATTCTCAGGTAACAGAAATATTACCAATTTCTGTATAATATACATGACCTCCTCGAACCGGCTATGGAGGGAATAAATTCGTAAACATATTTTTATTATTCGCATTACTTTTTGGCTTTTTCTTATCCAAATCAATATAAAAAATACAAAACTTTGTGAAAGAAGTAACATCAGGAAAAGTCAAAAAATAGTTCTCAAAACTTCATTCTCTCTATAAAAATGATCATGAACTAAGAGTTTATGTACATCTATCTATGAGACTATGAAACATTCTAGTTGCATGTCACCATTGGAATTTTTCATTAAATACTTGGAATTTGTTTGTGTGAAATACTAATTCACAATATTTCAAATCAGAAAATAATATACATAGCGACAAATAATGTATTCATCTGATATTTCAAAGAGTAATTTAGGTAATCACAATAAGATACTGTATTTTCCTTTCTGAACTTCATTTCTTACGTATTACTAGTTCATTTGGTGTAAAAATGCATTTTCCAGAGTTCATCTTCCTGAATAGCGAAAAACTTTGCATTGTACTTTTTCGAATAGACTACGACTCATAAGTCTGATTTGCACTGGGTATCAAGAACAGCAATGAAAATATAGCACAACGCCATAGGGGCTATAGAATTGGAAAAAGAACCAGGAAGTAGGAAACTAATAAACACTAAATACGATTTTATGTAAGATTTTTAATGGGTAAAATAAGGTTCAGGGCCCTTTCCTATATTACTATAACTTCTTCAAATAGTAATTTATGTTGTATCGCAAAACACATTGTGTGGTTCTGTTAACATCATTATAATTAAAGTTTCACAAGGAACTGTAGGTGTATTTTTCAATACAGAATTTCATCAAGTATCGGCCAGTTCTATTCAAGTTACAAAGTACATTCCATCACATAAAAATTTCAGCATACGATAAAAATCAGCAGACACTCAAGAATCCGGAAATTGAATATTTTCAATTGAAAAATCAAATCTGAAACATTTATGGCCCAACAGACATCTGCGCAATATCTACGCTCACTTTCTTATAAGTTATTCCGTTTGCTAAGGCTAGACGTACCGACTATAAACTAAAAGTTTTTATATTTACGGTGCTTTTCTATAACTAGAACATTCGTCGTGGTGCCAAATTGGTTAATAAATAAATAGAAAAACAAACACGCTCCAACTGTAAATCATTCCTCCGAACAATCTATCACATTATATATTCTTGAGTAATTTCATTTGCTGGAGTTTCACAGGTGACACGTGTAGTGAAGTATATTTTTTCAGGAATGTCATAATAAACGGAATTTCATTGAATCTCGAGAAGGTCAATGACACCCGATCATTTTTTGGTGCAGTTCGTGACATGTGTTGTCTTTACTACGGGCAATTTTATTTGGAGCAAACATTTCACAGAACGATTGCCGAATGATACAAATCTTCGTCGATGAGTTGTTGAACCTCCTTGTTGAGATTTCCTATTCTTATTACCGAGTGAAACTATTCCATATTCAATGGTTGACCTCAATTCACTAATGCACTTGTATCTCAAGAAAAATTCCCATAAAATGTAACGAATTGAAATTTTTTGGAATGCTATAATGAACATACCGCATTCAATGACTTACCCGTGCGCGTATAAACATTCCTATATGTAATTCGACAACTGTGATCATTTATCGTTTTTGAATGAAGTGCAATTCATTGATGTAAATACAGAACATGTTAGGAAGCTTGTGGCAATCGACCGCCAGATATTTTTTTCAAGAATGTTCCGTACAAACTTATCCTTTATATTGGGTACCTATACATTTTTTACCAGAATGTCCTTCACTTAATCCCACAAATCATTTCATAATTAACATTATCACAAAAACCTTGATGGATAAACATCATATCTACATTAGGTATGATGGAACCATTTGTGAAGGAAACCACCAAAGTTCATGTCCTGGAATGGAAATGAATGCCACGATTATATCAGATGATAAGTTTGGAGATTGTCTAGAAACTAAATCTGGTTGTGAATTCAAGAAATGTGCCTATGAACTAACACCCGTACCTTTCAGGTTGGTATTTGATCATCTCGACTCATTCACCAAAAAGGGAAAGGCTCAAAAATAAACAACTGATTCACTGAAACAATAAGATGAACTCCCCAGTTGAAGGTTCACAAATCACGATACTTTGACATTATTCAACCTTTTGATCCTGATAATAGAAACAGAATCAGGTTCTCTTAGAGAAGATAATGAAACCACGATACATTCCATGAATATCTCCGTAAGAACGATATCTATTAATCGGCTCTGTCATAATTTCACATCATTCATTACAATCATGACTAAAAAGATCAACATTATGTAATACGATAGATTGAACACAGGTACAGACTACGAACAAGCATTCCTACAGAGTAAATCTATACTTTATTTTGTTGTTTACGGTGTCATTACTATATAAATATGCTCCCTAATAGTCGATAAACTCTGTACGGGTGATTTCAAATTGAATGCCATAATAAATCTTGGAGAATGTGGAAATTATTGTTAATGAAGATTAGAGCTGAATTTATGGAGATAAAACACAACCCATTACAGATGCACCTCATATCTTTCGTCAATGAAATACGAACGTATTCGATTCTGACTGGCTTTAATGAAATTAACTGGAAACGGAATTATACTGTCAGCAGTAAAATAATTTAAGTGCAGAACCTGGTTAGCAAAGTGCAAAGCGTACCGAATTAACGCCCTCCAATTACTGCGTAATGTCGTGTAATACCGATTACTTGAAGTGTTCGTTTTTGATTTCTACAACTCCCATACCAATATCAATGCTTGTAGTTGTAATAAGTTTCAGAAGTTCTGATGGGATTCATATCTATTTACAGTGCCAAACTTGACTCTTGAATCAATAATTTGTATTAGGGTCAGTTCAAGACTAAACTGGAGTTAACCAAGTCCAATTAGCAACTCGAGCTGTAGATGAAATACCTCCACATGAAAATAGGCCAAATACCATTTTTCCATTGAGTTATTACCAGAATTCCACCGAAGACTTCGAGTAAATAAGGCATGTTCAATACTAGACTCTATTTCTAGCTTTCAAATTGAACCGCTTTGCATCCCTCTGGCAGGGAAATGTAAGCATCTGCACCTTTTTAGAAGATTTTCCGTAATCTCAATTTAACGAGTTGGACACTGGTATTAACTGAGTTCCACTTCTTGATCAACATTAGTAGAAGAGTGATCTCAGATATTCTATTTTTACATAAAATTATCTCACATACCGTAGAAAATGCAAATATATTGATTCAAATTGAATTCAACGTCCCTATTCGGCCACTTAGAACAAACCACCTATTTCACATACCTTTTCGGAGAACTAATTCGTCTCAAAATTCTCCATTATGCAAAATTGTTCGCAATACTAACAAGTACAACGATTAAAGACCATTTTGAAATATCTCATGTCAGTCAATGATACCGACTATTGAACTATTATGTTATTACTTTTTAACTGCCTTTCTGATTTGGTTTAAGTCAAAATCAACTTATATATAGCTTATAGTTTTATACCTACTACTAAGAAGATATACCAATCTTTTATAAGAATGTAGATACTTTAGTGGACCTTTGTCTGTTTGTATCTTTTATGACCATTAAATGAATAAATGAATAAATAAATAAATAAATACTGTATAGACCTCTAGTTTCTAATAGGATTGGATGTAACTCTTGTTTGGTACTGGCCAGCAAGTATCAGCGTGAAACTGAAATAACTCGAATTTCATACTTTTAATGGTCTACAATATAGCTCCAGTTGAAAGTTGCATAATCGAATAAATTTCTGTTACTTTGATTGTATGCGGATAAAAAATTCAGTTCTTGACTGAAAGGTGCTTTGCTCCAGTCTGAAAGGGAACTATTTTTAGAATACGTTTACTAACCGCATGGTTGTAATTCCTCAAGCCGTGGGAGGAAGCATCGCTGGCGGTCGTCGGTGTGGATGAGCTCCCAAAGCTTACCAAAGCCTTGCTCTGGATCCCGGAGGACGTCCACAAGACGACATCCGGTGAAAAGGAGAGGGTGCTGGGTAGGCTGAAGGCGCAGAATCCGGACCTGAGGATAGCGAGGTGGTGCACTTTCCACCATGAGGTGAGAGTGAACCCTCAAGGACACCTCTTCGTCTTCGGAATAGGAGACGATGATATGGCTGTCCTCAAGAAAAAGTCAATGAGGATAAGCTACGCAGCCCCTCTTCAGAAACACTCTTCACCGAGCTTTATGTAATTTCCCATGGAGTCCAGACGGTATCCAATCTTAAATCTGAAAAAAGTTCAAACCTTATCATTTTGAAGTACCATGGTTGAGATTTCATTCAGTTTCAGAATGGATGTTTTTATTTGATGTATACCAAGAGTGTATGCAGTTCCTGTTAGATTGTAAACTGTATCCAGCACAACGTGGACATGGATCATATAATGCATTTACTTTCCAATTCATATACATTTTCTCTTCATCCAGTTCGAAACTATGGAAATCAGTTCATACTGGAATACTTTCAGTTTCTGTAAACCATAAATTGTATTAATATAGACATTGTTCGATTCTAGACTGTATTCAGATCCACTCTGAAAATAGATTATTTCAGTTCCAGGTAAGGGCTGGAAAGCGCTTGCTCAACCCACCTAGCTCTATTTGTAGCCCTATAAAGCAGCATTTCTCAGCTTCATCAGCAAAATTACAACTTCAAACTGGATACTTGGAGTTTCTATACAATCAATGTATCTATAAGGCTGTGTTCAATTCCAGACTGTATCTACCTGTGATTCTAAACTGGAAAGTGCAGCTTCGAAGAACAACTGAACTATGTATAGTATCACTTCCGGATTGGTTATGTTTCATTCAGTAGCAGCCCCTTCACTCGGCTAGCGTATTCCTATAGCTTTATCGGCCAAATATCAACATCATTCCGAAATATATGGAACATATCATTTAGCAGAAAGACGAAAACAAGTGCTTGTTCTGATACGGCTATTGAAGCCCGTTTTCCTGTAACAGATGAGCAACAGGAATCACTTTATTCCTATTCAGAGACATTCCAACTCATGCCTGATAACACTTAGTTCAGTTCGTCTGTCACACAGCACACTATTCCCATTGTACGTCCGCATTGTTCAGCATCTCTGCACTCCATCCTTCTCCCATCGGGGAAGCCAATTTGTACACGTACAGTATAAATCACTTTCATCTATTCATATTCATCCTCGCGATAAACATTATTGCATATACTAATATCCCACTTAGGCACGCATCAACGCTTTTGAACTAATACATATCGGACGCTCAAAGAAGTATGGCATATACGGGGTGTTCCACATAAGACTCATTGTTTTGAATAATTAGTCAAATCACAAGTAGGTTCTGACACGATTATTTCAAATGTTCATGATATGAAAGAATTTTGTATCGATGAAGGAGACGGAATCAGGCTTAGGCCCTTCCAGATGGTATAGTTCTAATAATGCCGGTAGAGGTCGTATCAGAATGATGAGACTTTCCTAATCACGATAAAACACCCTTCCACGATAAAACGTCTTTCGATTCAAAATATTGTTTCCACCTCATTCAGATTTCTGAGTAGAAATGTGTCGCATTTCAAATGGAGACAGCAATTTTTTTTGCTATTTGGAGAAATACAGATTTGGTTTTCGCAGAGGTAGGCATACAGATTGAAAAATCTAAAAACAGCGTCGATACTCCTCAAGGGACAGGAGATACGAATTAACATCCACTTTGAATTTTTGAAGTTTGTAAGACTTAGGAAAAACCTCTCTCGGCAAGGAGTTCCAAAGCTCAGCTGTTCTATTGAAAAATAATAATAATACACATGAATGTCGGACAATTGAAACTTTAACAGGTTTAGTTATTTTTTCCGTTAACCAGCTTACGAACATCAAACCACAGAATTCGAAACTTGTGCGAGCAATGGATTGACGAGACCTCATCTTTCAACGTGTGAACCCCAGCACAGTCCGGAGGAGATTTGAACCCCTGCCTTCCGCTTGATAGGTGGACGTGCTAGCATCTGCACTACCGAGAACAAAACAATTATCTTGGGCCCAGTTCAATGGAGTGAATATTTTTTACCCGTTTCTGGTTGAGTCATTATCACTTGGATTACCATGAAAAACAAGAATATGCAATGCTGGATATTTTCAATTGTTATTTTCCTTTGAACAACAGAAATGTATCTTGATTCACCACGGATATATCCGTAGGGAAAAATATGATGACTTGGGACAAAATGAGATCATGATATCGTTATCTGCCACTTGACAATTCGCTTGTCTTTCATCACATATCTGAGTTTTCGAATGTGACCCGTGTACAAATCACTTCATGGGATACGTTACGTCGTTCTATTCATTGATAAATATATTGGATTCCTGTTATCTATCGTGGTATCGACTCAACATTTATAGAAAACGAGTAATGAGCAAATATTTGAGGCGAGAGAGTTGAATCAAATATTTACAAATTTCTAAACAAATAGTTCAAAAGTGTGTGTATGGCAATCTTCCAATGGTAGGGCCAAAAATTACTGTAGGTCAACAATTTTTTTTCTGCTGTTCAAAGTGAATGGGTCAATTCGACCCTCCACTGCAGCCGCAAGGGTTATTGTGGCTCACAGGCTTGTAACTAACTCCCTACGCCTTATTCAGGAGTAGGATGGTTATTCACAGACCCGTCAACCATGAAACGGGGCATGAACCATTCGCCAACACGAAGAAAAATTTCTGCTCGTTGGGGAAGCGAACCTAGGACCTTTGGGTCAGTAGACGGATGCGGAATCACAGCACCAAGGGACAGGAGACGGGAATTAATGTTGAATTGAAATTTTCGAAGTTCGCAAGCCTCAGGAAAACCCCCGTCGTTAAGAGTTCCAAAGTTCAGCTGTTTTACTGAAAAAAGGTCTCTGAACGAGAAAGTTTCGACAAGTCTCCAAGCTCACAACGAAGGAGTGGGAAATCAGGACTTGTCGGGTAATCCGTGTTGATGCTGCCAAGGTAGGAAAGATTGATGACCATTCAAAAGAGCGCCAATCGTGAAAATATTTTTATTTCAATTCAATTCATTTATTTAACCACATTATGTATAAATACATTTGTAGCAAGTCACAATGGGTTGTGAGGAAGGATTTCTCATGTGGAAGTTTGTAAATGAAATATACATCATATTCGGCACCTCATTGTGCAGGTCAACAATATCACAACAAATTTTTTTTTTCATACAATTAACATTAATAAATTTATATTTAACAAATATCACGAGCATTGGGCACCATGAATATGCATGTAAACAACATTATCACATGGTAACAGAATTAAAAAAATACCACACATATTAATTATTGTGCAGGTCTACTTTTACAAATTAAAATCTACATGTGTGAACGGAACTGTCTGGATGAGAAATGGTCAGTGCCATAACTGAGAGTCACTAATAGCATTATTTAAAAATTCGTCGACCGAGTAGTGATTGTTATTCATTAGGTGATTTTTCACAATATTTTTGAAGGACAGAAAATTCAAATTTTTTCAGTTACTGGGTAATTTATTATAAAAATTCAAATTAAGAGAATTGCGTTCTGTCATAACGAGTTTGTACCTAGGAGGTCTCAGATGATCAGCGTCCCTAGTACTATAGTTGTGGAAATTGAGGTTCTGGCTTAATTCAGCTTTACTTCAATGAATTTCTGAGAGACTCTGCTATATAAAGATAGAAGGAAGACACATTATTTTTAAATGTTTGAATAATTCTCTGCATGTAGAATTGTATGGTACACCAGCCATTATTCTCACAGCACGTTTTTGAATTCGAAAAGCTGTCATTGCATATGGTGAATTTCCCCATTGAAGGATTCCGTAGATCAAATAATGTGAATGAAACAGTGCAAAATAAACGGATAGAAGAGTTTGGGAGTCTATAGCACTGTTGAGGCGACGGATCAGGTGGAGTTGTGAGGTTAATTTTTTGCACAGACTATCAATATGAGGTTGCCAATTCAATCTATTATCTAGGGTTATACCAAGCAGATTTACTGACTGGTTTTCGCAAATATTTCTATTGGACGAGAATACGATCCGTTGAGTTTTACTTCTATTGAGGTTCAATTTGTTTGTTGTGAACCAAATTTCGGCCTGTCTCTCCACACTTGACGTGGCTTTGTCGAGGAGAGTTATATTTTCATGGGATTGAATAAGAGAAGTATCATCGGCGTAAATAACACAAAAACCCGGCGATTTATAATCAAAGATGGCATTCAAGTAAATAATGAATAATAGTGGCCCCAGCCATAAAAGAGAAACAAGTCTCCAAGCTTTCTACGATGCTCCAACGAAATGAGCTAGTCCGTGAACGAAGAATCACCAACAAGACAGTTTGCTTTTCCCTGAATAGATCATTAGCTGACAAGAAGTGAATAATTTCTTCGCGAAAAATAGAAATCCAAGCATCTGGGAAGCACTTTTAGCGATCGATTTCAGATAGTTTTCCCATGAGAGATCATTATTGATCGTAATTCTTAGAATCCAGATACTTTCGCTTTTGTATGAATAGTTACTCCTGACATCTGGACACTAGATAAAAAAGATCGCCTTTCTTTGAGAAAAGACATGCCTGCGTCTGAACCCAATGGAACACCAGATTTATTGATGACACAACATTGGCGACACAAGCAAATACTTTCAATAAATATCGAAGAAAATCGAACAATTGTTTAATTAACAAACTAATGCAATCAAAAAGGCACTAAAAATATACTCTTTTTTTCTGAATAGTTTATCGCCCAAATTCCATAATTAAACAATTGTCAAGAGGTATGTTTCTTCAGGCTCATGACATTCGCAAAATTGAGTGCTTTCTTGGTTTTCACGATAATATTCGAACATTACAGGATTTCGTTTTCGTGTGAGCAATTCTCAATTGTTTCAATTTTCATCTCACTTGATTCACACACTGGCCTCCGAAAATCACAAAAAAAAATTCTTCTATGTGAACCTGTAAATTCAAATAATATTATATTGTTTACCAAGTAGAAAAAGCCTAACATTCGTGGACGAAGATTGCTAAGTCGAGGCGCAAGCCGAGACTTAGCAACACAGTCTCCCGGAATGAGGCTTTCCCCACCAGGTTAACATACTATCGTTTGAAATTCGTCAGATAATAAATAATTTTGAAAAAATCGCGAATAATTCTATTCACAAATGAATGATGCTTTGCAATTCGTAATAAAATTTCTTGGTTTACCATGGAAACTGTACTTACAATAAGAAAATCTTGACTTAATATCAAGATTTAATGAATAATTATCATCCACATTCGAGGACAGTACAGGGTGTTGGCAATTATCCCCCCTTATAGCTCTGTGGCGGAAAAAGTATCAACCCGTCTCGGCACCACAATTCATCCAGTGAACCAGAAACAGTTTTTAGATGTCAGTTATTACCGGTTTTCAACAATATCGGCGAATGATGAACTTTTGGCTGCATTCCAAGACAACATTGATGTAATTAATATAGCATAGTGAAGAAGGTCGTCCGCCTTGAAATATCCGAATGCACGTGACAAATCGAGTTAGCCGAGGAAAATCGTTATGTTCACAATTCGAGAAATTTTCACCGATTTATTACACAATCAAACTGTCACCCGGCTAGGATAAAACGATTTTTCGTTGACATTGAAAATCCCAAATTAATTATCATTTCTCCATTTTTCAGAGCACGAAGGAGGCCATGAACATGGTTTCTTGGCACGAATACGAGTCGGATCGTCTTCCTATATAAAAAATATTTCGTGTGATGTAACTGCTAGGGATTGATATAGTTTTGAAACGTCCAGTGCGATGAATTTCTCAAGCAGAAAAATCATCCCTAATGCACGTACACCATCTGGTTATTCCATGAAAAGGCGTAGAAAATCGAATTCTTCAAATAACGGGTAGTGTATTTTATCAGAGTTTTCAATTTCTTATTCGGCAACTGATTTTCAAAACTATATACCTCATATACTGGACGTCTAAGTTTCGACGTGTTACAGAACATCCACGATAAGAGGGTACTGGGTTCGATTCCCCAACAGAGCAGAGATTTTTCTTTGAGAATTTCTCTCTGTCGTGTTGGGGAGTGACTCTACCACGTTTCATGGTTGACATGTCCGCGAATAACCATGCTGCTTCTGAGGTATGACGTATTTAGTAACAAGCCTACTTGCTGAAGGACTTCGAAAGAAGTCCATGGCGTTTGGTACATAATACCATGAATCACGTTTACTACTATCACTACCATTCAGACAATATATTCAAGTGAAGACTTCAGACCATTTAATGAAATCGTAACTTCAATATTCAGTTATATTACAGAACTCTTGGAATAACAAATGATGGCCTCGGTATCATACGATATCGAATTTTACTGAGTGCTATTTTCGGACCTCATTGAATTGGAGTCGGAGAGGAATGTTCGAGCTTAGGTCGGGAAAGTGAGAGTACCAAGGTTTTGTTCACAACTTTTCGACTTCCATGCAGTGATCTTCAGGGCAATAAACATAAAATGATAAATAGCAGATAAACGTCGAGCAATGCATAAGGACTAAAGCGTATCGGATTCATTTTATTATCTTCATATGAGAGGAATGTCCCTATAATATTCAGAAAAAATAATCGTATGAATCGTACGATATGAGAAATGTCTTACTGCTCAGAACTTCCATTAAATTATTGATAATGAAGTGTAAGAAAAATTAAGTGGATTATTCTAATGAAAAATTGGAATTCAAATACTGAAAATGGAATATAAGTAGTGAATGAGAAGAAAAAAAATCAATATCCATAAACATCCGAAAGAGAAGAAGAAAGGCAGAAGGTAACGATTGAACTGCGAATAATTCAAATAAAACGATTTTTTCACAATGAAAATGTTCCATATTTATGATTGAACAGTTTGAATGGTAATGGTTCGGACTTCCATTGTCTATATTTTTAACTCTATTAAAACCTGTTGCTAGGAACGGAAATATTAAAATACAAATCAAGTGAGAAAAAATCAAATCAAAATCAAATTTTTGGTCAATGATGAAATTAGGGATTGATTGATCAAAGAAAATACTGTTGTTACAAAAAAATCGAAATTTCGAATATGAAATATAAGTCAAAAAATTATTATCAAATCAATGATGAAATTAGGGATTGATTGATCAAAGAAAATACTGCTGTTACAAAAAAATCGAGATTTCGAATATGAAATATAAGTCAAAAAATTATTATTAAATAAAATAAAAAGATAATGAAATATAAGTCAAAAAATTATTATTAAATAATTTTTTTGACTTATATTTCATATTCGAAATCTCGATTTTTTTGTAACAACAGTATTTTCTTCGATCAATCATAAATAATTTTTTTGACTCATATTTCATATTCGAAATCTCGATTTTTTTGTAACAACAGTATTTTCTTCGATCAATCATAAATAATTTTTTTGACTCATATTTCATATTCGAAATCTCGATTTTTTTGTAACAACAGTATTTTCTTTGATCAATCAATCCCTAATTTCATCATTGACCAAAAATTTGATTTTGATTTGATTTTTTCTCACTTGATTTGTATTTTAATATTTCCGTTCCTAGCAACAGGTTTCAATAGAGTTAAAAATATAGACAATGGTAGTCCGAACCATTACCATTCAGCAAGGAACATGGTCAACCACTTTCAAGCAAACATTGAACAGTTTATTATAGTTAGTATTCACTTCCAGTGAAATGGTAATAATTACAAAAATTGCATATCTGAGGACTTTTTCGTAGCAGTGCTTACACTAGTATGGTTCCAGACTATGATCTGTGTCAATCATGACATTCCTTTTCGAAAATGAAAAATTATTTCTTCAATTCAAACCTTCCACCTGTTCCACCTATTTCACTCTCAGTCTAGCCGAAATTCAGATACCTACCACAAATGAAACTGATTCTCATGGCCGTTCCATAATGGTACAATGTGTGACCTTTCACTCAAATCAACATATCATCCAAACTTATGCCATTGTCCCTCATTCAACTAGCTGGATATCAACCTAGCGATCGCTTCTAACTAGACTCGAGCTCGTATGAATGAAATGACACATCAATAAATTATCCGAGGCCCCATAAAAATAAATATTATCATCATTACAAGTCTTTCACTTAGGAATACAATGCGACAAGTTCCCCACCTCCATGTACGACATCCACCACAGATACGTGTAAGAACGTCAAATCTAAATCAAGGAGGATGATAATAAAGTTACAAGGAGATAATAATAGCCCGCCAGTATTAGTACCCAGTCCATAATAGGAAACAAGTGTGATAAATCTATTGGAATGGCGCGAACTACAGAATACTTGCCCTATTGTCTCTCCAATGTCTAGCGGAGTACGTGTGCAGCAAAACGAGCTTCAATCACTATAAATTGCTTTTCGATGAATAAATCTCGAGAGTTGTGTTGTTTTGCCTTTAGGGGACACGCGGTGCGTCGATTGAGATTGCCGGAAAAATAAAAGTCAGGAAGCGCAAGGTCGTATTTGATTGTGTTAATTATAATACACCGAGCCCGCATGAACTTGGGTTGACAAAAAAAATCGTTTTCGTGCGAAAAAAGCAGTCTCGTAAACAAGAAAACAAGGAGACTTGTCTGGCCGAGATTGGCAAATGTATTTGAAATATATCTATGATCTGAAATAACCATGTTTCTACGATGGCGTATTACTGTCATTGCAAAAATAAAACAATCTCGCAATTGCGACTCTTAATCTGTCAATTGGCACTTTTTTCAAAGTGAATTGGAGCCAATTGAATCACTGAATTAATTTCAAATCAATTGAATTCACAATTCTGTCGACCTCTGGTTCCAAAAAATCCAAGAAGTTATTCATTTCTGGAAAATTATTGGTTGAACAATCCTTTTATCAATCCCCTTTACTATTGAAATCGAGTTAATTTCCTGTCATGTGAATAAAAAGCAAATCCCATTTATCGAATCCTTGTCCTGAATTCTTCAAAGCCCGAAAAATCCTTTTTGACTATATCCAATAATTTTCTGAGTTGCGAAGCAGACTCTCCCATTATTGAGGGAAAATTGAAAAATGAATCAATGTGACTCAATGAAATGAGCCTTCTGTTTTCATAACGTTCCTTGGGTGAATTACAAGCCTCAATGTAATTTTTTTCTGAATTTTCAAATGAGCTTATGACTTCGGCTGCAGTACCTTCAATGGAACTTTTCAAATAATGGAAACGTTCAATGTCGGAAAGCTTCGAATAAGTATGAATGATTTATTAAATATGTTATAAAATTCCAAGCACTGCTGAAAAGTTGGAATTTACATCGTAGATAACTTGACGTTATTGCTTGTATGATAATAATGTAAATTGTTTAAACTGAACAATCTGAAACTTAATCAAGATCTTTCATAAAAGTACAATGTGTCATTAGACACATTCAATCTTTCAGTTGACAGATTAAAAGTCGCAATTGCCAGATTGAATCTGTCAATTGACACATTCAATCTGTCAATTGACAGATTGAAAGTTGCAACTGCCAGATTGAATCTGTCAATTAACAGATTGAAATTCGCAACTGCCAGATCAAATCTGTCAATTGACAGATTAAAAGTAGCAATTGCCAGATCAAATCTGTCAATTGACAGATTGAATGTGTCAATTGACAGATTTAATCTGGCAATTGCGACTTTTAATCTGTCAATTGGCACTTTTTTCAAAGTGAATTGGAGCCAATTGAATCACTGAATTAATTTCAAATCAATTGAATTCACAATTCTGTCGACCTCTGGTTCCAAAAAATCCAAGAAGTTATTCATTTCTGGAAAATTATTGGTTGAACAATCCTTTCATCAATCCCCTTTACTATTGAAATCGAGTTAATTTCCTGTCATGTGAATAAAAAGCAAATCCCATTTATCGAATCCTTGTCCTGAATTCTTCAAAGCCCGAAAAATCCTTTTTGACTTTATCCAATAATTTTCTGAGTTGCGAAGCAGACTCTCTAATTATTGAGGGAAAATGAATTAATGTGACTCAATGAAATGAGCCTTCTTTTTTCATAACGTTCCTTGGGTGAAGTACAAGCCTCAATGTAATTTTTTTTTGAATTTTCAAATGAGCTTATGACTTCGACTGCAGAACCTTGAATGGAACTTTTCAAATAATGAAAACGTTCAATGTCGGAAAGCTTCGAATAACTATGAATGATATTATTAAATATGTTATAAAATTCCAACCACTGCTGAAAAGTTGGAATTTACATCGTATATAACTTGACGTTATTGCTTGTATGATAATAATGTAAATTGTTTAAACTGAACAATCTGAACCTTGATCAAGATCTTTCATAAAAGTACAATGTGTCAATTGACACATTCAATCTTTCAGTTGACAGATTAAAAGTCGCAATTGCCAGATTGAATCTGTCAATTGACACATTCAATCTGTCAATTGACAGATTGAAAGTTGCAACTGCCAGATTAAATCTGTCAATTGACAGATTAGAAGTTGCAATTGCCAGATCAAATCTGTCAATTGACAGATTTAATCTGGCAATTGCGACTTTTAATCTGTCAATTGGCATTTTTTTCAAAGTGAATCGCAGCCAATAGAATCACTGAATTGATTTCAAATCAATTGAATTCACAATTCTGTCGACCTCTGGATCCAAAAAATCCAAGAAATTTTTCATTTCTGGAAAATTATTGGTTGAACAATCCTTTTATCACTCCCCTTAACTATTGAAATCGAGTTAATTTCCAGTCATGTGAATAAAAAGCAAATCCCATTTATCGAATCCTTGTCCTGAATTCTTCAAAGCCCGAAAAATCCTTTTTGACTATATCCAATAATTTTCTGAGTTGCGAAGCAGACTCTCCCATTATTGAGGGAAAATTGAAAAATGAATCAATGTGACTCGATGAAATGAGCCTTCTTTTTTCATAACGTTCCTTGGGTGAAGTACAAGCCTCAATGTAATTTTTTTCTGAATTTTCAAATGAGCTTATGACTTCGACTGCAGAACCTTGAATGGAACTTTTCAAATAATGAAAACGTTCAATGTCGGAAAGCTTCGAATAAGTATGATTGATATTATTAAATATGTTATAAAATTCAAACCACTGCTGAAAAGTTGGAATTTACATCGTAGATAACTTGACGTTATTGCTTGTATGATAATAATTGTTTGAACTGAACAATCTAAACCCTAATCAAGATCTTTCATAGAAGTCGCAATTGCCAGATTAAATCTGTCGATTGACACATTCAATTGACAGATTAAAAGTCGCAATTGCCAAATTAAATCTGTCGATTGACACATTCAATTGACAGATTAAAAGTCGCAATTGCCAGATTAAATCTGTCAATTGACACATTCAATCTGTCAATTGACAGATTGAAAGTCGCAACTGCCAGATTAAATCTGTCAATTGACAGATTAAAAGTCGCAATTGCGAGAGTTTTTATTTTTGCAGTGGCACTAATACGCCATCGTATGTATCAGTCTACCTTTGGTCGTTTCATTTATATTGACCAGCAAGTGGAGGGTTCCCACCTTTTTGTTGTTATTTTGGAGATTTGTCGACAGTCTGTTATTCTGTGTTGTCTAAAAGTTGAAAACTACAAAAAGTCAAGCAAACAAATTTTTATTCTTTTTCCCTTCATCATGATGATTCTTGAACACTACAGGAAATTCTCTCCTGAATTTTTTATTTTTCGTAGTGATTTGGAAGGAAAATACCGAAAGAAAGTTTAATCAAAACTCCATTATATAAATACTCATATATTACGATCTATTAACTTGTATCTTCTCTTTCACATGAGAGTGAAAAATAGTGGATTTTTTTTATTCATTTGATGATTTGTTTCTTGGCAACTAGCTGCTTTCCAAGAGGCCTCAGGCTTGTGTCAGCTCTGGGAAGACGGAGTCTCATGTTTCAACATGCGATGCCAAGCAACGTCCACTATAAAGAGCGATAGTTCACACAGGCCACCACAATTCCCAAGTGCTTTCACAGTTGAAAATTTCACTGTTCTTCCGCCACAAAATATTTATTGTTGAAAGTTTCGTAAGAATGCCGCAAGAACGATCCTAATTTTCGTTTCATTATATCTGCATATCGTGATAATACGACTTTCACACGGCTTTTTCTTCACAATGCGACCATTTGATAAAGTTATGAAATTGTGTAATGTTAATTTAATTGATCGCAACTCTATACGCTTGGGTTCAGTAAGATCACAGTATGATTTCACAAAAAAAACTCCATGATATCTACCTGTTACAAATCATGGCAAAAACGAGTTTGTATTAGTGACCGACGCTTTTCTCACACATGGGCTGAACATGAACATAGTAATCTCTAGAAAGAGACCGATCGTTATCTTCATTAGTAATGAATTTGAGACATATCAGGGCCGTTTTCTAACTTGCTGCAAACGGAATCGCATAAGCGCCTGAAAAGACTGATTGATTTGGATTAGCAAGTCGATATGCCAGGAATAGAAAAGCTGGTAAAAATATTTTGAATAAATGTGCAAATCTATCTCTCCTGCACATTCTTCGCTCACAGACTAGCTCACTTCGTTGGAGCATCGTAGAAGGGTCGGCGATTTGCTTCTCTTTTATAAATATTTTCACGGTCGATGCTCTTCTGGATTGTCTTCAATCGTTCCACCCTTGGCAGTATTCACACGGATGACCCGACGAGTACAGAATTCCCACCCTTTTGTTGTGAGCTTGGAGAGCTGTCGAACATCTCTTGCTTAGGGAATTTTTTTTCAATAGAACAGCTGAACTTTGGAACTCCTTACCGAGAAAGCTTTTTTCTGAGGCTTACAAACTTCGAAAAGTTAAAGTGAATGTTATTTCGCATTCCCTGTCCCTTGATCCACGCGGTGTTCTTTGAACATTACAGAGCTCACCTCTTGTTCGAATCTGCATATGAAATAAAAACAAATTCCGAATTAGTAGATAGACTAACTGAAAACAACTACTTCCCTGAGCGATACCACAAACAGAAACAATCGTTACGGAAAAAACAAGAAATCCAACTGCATGCCCTTTTCGAAGTAACTGCTTCTCATCAGTACAGGGTATGTCGACACCAACGTTCTGAATTCTGCCGTTTGTCACAATGAGCACTTCAAAGCTTTCCGTAAATATCCGCTGACGTATCACCCAGAAAAGTAGTTGATTTCTGACAAACAATGAATTCGATTCTATTCACCAGATGAGATTTCTTCCCACTAATCAATTCGGAACTGTTTGATAACAATGAATCGGTTATCATCCCCCAACGAACGAAAAACCTTCAGAAGTCGAGCTGACGACTAACGAGGTCTAATCTCTCAACGTGCTATTCCTAACACAAGATATTACAAGTGAAGAATATGACTACCGAATTCTGAGCGACTCTGCTTCATATTGTTGTCGGTGCTCTATGAATTATACATGTCGATCTGGACGTGTTCGAAGAATAAAATACGCAAACAAACATGAATACATTAGCACAACAAATTATTGTGCAGTAGTGAACCGAGTGTGGGAGGTCCTTGCTATTTAATTGCATGTCAATGGCTTGTTGATGCTGATGAGTAGTTGAATATTGATGAATTAACTAGTAACAAATCTGCTATTGTGTAATTTATGTCCGATTTTTTATTGTAGTGTTGGCCCGTTTCAGAATTGGGCAATTTCGTTCGAACTGTCTATGAAAAATGTTGTGAAAACTGTCAAAAAAAATTCCAGAAAAATTGAATGCTTCTTGAGAAATTGTCTATTATCTTTAATCGACAGTTTGAACTGTCGGTTATACAAAAAAAAATCTCGTGACACCTCAGCGCCATCGAATAAAAGTCAATGGTTATCCATCTAAATCATCAAATAAATTGAATTTCGTTCGTGAATTCCCAAATCTGGATTCATAAATACTCGCAATCGACTTTCGTCTTGATGGTTGACCATATATTTCACCAAAAAATATAGTACTAGTGACGTGATTAGACAAGATCGATACCTTGTTTTTCAAATTCAGTGAGAGCAGAAACCACTCTTATTTTTCAATTGTTTCGAATTCTTCGAGTTTTAGAAAAAAATCCCTAGTTATGACATGAGATGTCATATTCTACACTTTGTTCAATCTGTCATTGACAGACTAAAATCTGTCAATGGATATATTTTTTATTTTTACAGTGACCCTAATACGCCGTCGTACTTACTCATCAATTAATGATGAAAACTAACAACAACGGGCCTGTCCTCTAATCAATCAATCAATTTATTAGTTAGATAAGTGTTCAATTACAATACAGTTACCTACATTGCAACATACTAACTTAGGTAACACGTCAGATGAGCTTAAAACAAACTAGACGATAATAGAAATAACATTAAAGCTAGAGAAGTTGAAGAATGTCAGAATCAAAAAAAAAAACAGTGTTTGTGACTAAAAAATATGCAATATTTATAATAAATAAACAACACAGTAACAGACAAAACATGTTAAAATCAAATGCTATTTGAAACAATCGGTAGGCAATTCATTTTTGGAAAAATTCATCAATGGAGTAGTATGCTTTCGACACAAGATGGTTTTTAAGACTAGCCTTAAAGCAATGCAAGCTAGGGGCGGATTTGATACTGTCATCAAGAGCGTTACAAAGCTTTATACCAATCGATCCCGAATGATTCTGCGACACTGACAGTCTAGTGAAAGGTTGTTGGAGTTTGTACTCATTTCTAGTTTGATAATAATGTGTCTGTCCACAAGTAGGAATGTTAGTAATATTTCTTCTCACATAAAGAATACAGTGATATAAGTATAGACAGGGTAGAGTCATGATTCCTATTTTTATAAAAAGTGGTTTGCAATGTTCTCTCAGAGGTACTGCCATCATTAACCTTACTGCTTTTTTCTAAATTGCAAATATTTTCTGTGCCTTGGATGTTGCACCCCAGTGAATGATTTCATAGCATATGAATGACTGAATCAGACTAAAATATACAAGTTTTAAGACTTCGAGAGAAACAGTGTTTCTCAGTTGACGGAGTAGAAATATGTGTTTACTAAGCTTGCATTTTATGTTTTCAATATGATTGCCCCAGGTGAGTTTTGAATCAATATTAATTCCTAGAAATTTTTTGTCAAAGACTTATCGAATAGACATATTTTTCATCTTAACTAAGTAGCTGGTATATATTGATGAATTTTTTGTAACAAAATTGATCATTTGAGTTTTGGTCGTATTGAGAATAGCATAGCACAGCAGCGATATTGGATGATTCGCCGATTTTCTTGTATTGATACCGAATTGAATTGATACATAATGACTTGTAAACACACCAGATGAATTATTGGTAGGTTGATTTCCATTTCGTGTGGATATTTTTATATAACGAACTCTTTATCTCTCGGACATTGTAACCTCGTTGAACTACATACGCTGCATTTCGATGCAGATTTCGTCACATCGGAATAATATCAATGAAAAAATATCGGCCTACCTTCATTTTTGCACGTATTCGCTAACCTTATCGTCACATGAAAGTGGACGAATTCATTAATGTCACCTGCAAAGGCGACAATTATCTAAATAGTTGTAAGTATGCTTCGCGATTCCTAGTACCTCGTGATATATTTGTGTAAATACAATACTTTAGTGAAACGTGGTTTGAAGAATATCGAAGAAACCGAAAACAAATCACAAAATTAGAAAGTGGCTTGCCAAATCCATTCACAACTTCAAATAGCTAACAATCTCAGTCAAAGCTAAAATTACTTCATAACAAACAAATTGAGTGTGGTTTTCAATAACAGATTATTAACAAAGGCCATGATTTAACAAAATTTCATTTCAGAAGAGAACCAGTATCTGGAATACAATCTGTTGCAGAATGTAGGTATCAAGAGTGACTTATAATTCATAGTCCAAACTGAGGAAGATCAATTCTGATGAAAAAGTTTATATAACATGGGGTCCGATTCCTTCTCCCTTTCAAGTAATGTTCATAAAAGTTACAAAGCAAAAATATTTATCCAATAAGGATATCTCTTTCGACGGGTATTTCACCTCCATGAAATTTGTTCACCAAATCAGGATTTCTTCTGGATTTCAGGATTTCAACATGGATGTCCAAAGTTTTTAGTGAAAGTGAAACACTCCTCGATCTCTTTTGACTGTGTTAGCTCGAGTTACACGCATTCAAACTAGTGCAACTTTTTAAAGAACAGACACATAAAACAGAAAAAAGCTTCCTGGTTTTATGGATACTATTGAGTAGCAAAGATGCTGCGAACTAAATACCAACAATCTGGCCACTCACTCCTAAAAAAATCATAGAAATCGTCTTCGAATTCGTTACAATATTGATTTATTTCTTGAGAAAAAGGTTATTTGTGAAATAACACAAAAAATCACTCGAAAACATTGAAGAATCGTTTCAATGTTATATTAATATTTTTATCGGCAATTACATCCTTTATCACCTCTTTCGCTTTGGAGTATGACTTAGAAGACACCCTGTTCCATTTTACTCATTGTTCATAATATATCTTTTGGTACCCATTCTCATAACATTGGAGGAAATACAACTGATTGCAATAATTTAATTTATTCATATTAATACCCATTTTCAATCAAAATTGAAGAAAGCTTCACAAAATGACAAAATAAATACATGAGTGCCATTTTGATCGTAATAGATTCACCAGTATATTTCCAATGGTAGATGAGTTTTTCGAAGATGAAAGTCATGGCACAAATTCGATGATATAAACTTTCAAAGACCTCAATAGAATCATTTCAACACCCAACATAATTAGCCGACCCTTGCCCGCACAAGGCTCTGCTTTCTGGGCGCACTCGTGTTCAACTAAGGGAAAATATAAATAAATGAATAAATAAAATTGTTCTTTTCTTATTTCAAAAAAATCATGTTTCATGAATTGATTATATTTATAACACTAAACTGAGCAAAATAAAAATTGATCACTGCTAGAATACATTTCAACTCTATACAATTATGTGCATGAGGTTTGAATGAATAAACAGAGTCACTTGGAACTGTCAGTTATTTCAATAACTTCTAGCAATTAAAAAAAAACGAATATAAGCTTTTTTTCTTCAACTAATAGCTTCAATTTTATCAATGCTCAGAAGCTGTAATATAATTAATGAATAGAATGGAATAGGATAGAAATTTATTCGTGTACACAATAATTCATGAATAAATTTTTTATTGTGTACACGAATAAATATCTATTCTATTTATTAAATATATTACACCTTTTGAGCATTGATAAAATTGAAGCTATTAGTTGAAGAAAATAAGCTTATATTCGTTTAATTTCAATTGCTAGAAGCTATTGAAATAACTGACAGTTCCAGGTGACTCTGTATATTTATTCGAACCTCATGTATCAGTATGATGTCACTAGTTTTCATCCTCTAAAAAATTCACATCTCTCCATAATGGCTCATATGTCGGGATATTATTTTGACCAATTACGCATTCTCTCTTTGATTTCCTACAAATTTTGTCATACCTTCTGCTGTGAAATAGATGCCTCATCAATTTTATTCATTTAATTAACATTCCTCAAAGCTTATCGCCGACACTCAAGTGTGCCTTGTTTGACCAAAATTATTTCATCTGATACGTGAATCACGTAGTTTTATATTTACGAAAAGTCATCAACATCTAACCAAAAATCTTGGTGGAAACGATATTTATTGCACATAGGATTCAGTAATTTATATTCGTAAATTCAAAAGGCTTTTGGAAAATTTTTGAAATGTTTACAGATATTCAGCTTCAAAGTCACAGGGTTTATATTATGAGCCAGCGATTTATTTGAAAGTTAATGCCAAATACCACAACTCAATTTTCTGAAATGTACAAAATTTGCAGCTTTCAGAACTTTTAGTTGAAAACAAAAAATATTGCCGTCACCATTGACAAACGATGACAATGAGCCGAACCGCCAATGAAACTAGATCCTATCTGCAAAATACTTTTTGCCAAAATAAGCTTCCGAAGAATGCGATTGTTTTTCGTCTAAGCCGATGATATATTTATTGCATGACCATGTAGGTCTGTAGAGCGCGATTGAATAGGTGGTGAATAAAGATGAGGCGATTTCGTATTTGAAGACGTTTCATAGATGTAATAAATACAAAAACGAAATGCTATAAATCACCGAGAATCAAATATGTCGTATACAACATATATATTATAGAAATGCCACACACGACCTTCTGGCTACCGAACACATTCGAAAAAATCGTTTCATGTCTCTAGATTTCATTGAATTTCATGAATTCAATTGGTAACCTAGTGAGAATAGAATATATATTGAGTTTCCAGAATCAACAGTTAAAAAGTTCAATCGACTACTCATAAAAATTCATATCCAAGAGTCGTATAGACAAGACATTGATCACATAGTGAATTCTTTAAACTCCCAATCACAGGGATGCAAGTAATCGAATTCCTAACTATATAGTAGTTTTCACAATGATGGTATTGACTGAAGGATTATAATAAAACCAATTAGACCCTTAAGCTGTAAAATCCGAGATGCACATAAATGTAAAAGGACTGGATTCAGGTAATTTTGTTTCTCAGGGAGGGATTGTAAATATTGAGGACTCTTGTGTTGATTATCACGAAGATACGACAGCAGAGCTTTTTGAAGATTGGTTTGAAAATTGTCTGTTACCCAACATTCCGCCAAACAGCGTTATAGTAATGGACAACGCAAGCTATCATAGTCGACAATTGCAAAAAATTCCTGGCCCAAAGAATACGAAATTGGAGATTCAAAACTTCATGGCTGCAAATGACATATATTTTGAGGAAAATTATACAAAAAAAGAACTTTAACAAGTGCTGCAGTCATTTTCTTTGAAAAAAAAAACGTATGTTTGTGATATAATTGCAGAAGAATTGGGACATACAGTGTTACGACTACCTCCCTACTACTGCGTGTTCAAACCCATAGAGCTTATGTGGCACCAACTTAAATCGAGCGTGCGCGGAAAAAATACTTCTCCGACTTTAAGTGGTAGTGTGGTAGAATTAATTAGGAACTGTATGAATGACATTCCTACCGAGAGTTGATAAAGTTCTGTTAGTCATGTTATGAATGTTGAAAACTCGTACCTTTCTGTAAAATCAATTGCGCCAATTATAATTAATCTAGATGAGGATAGCGATAGCGACACTGAACTAAATATAGAATAGCATTGTAACATTTAAATAAATTACTTGTATATCTCCTACATTATACAAAATTCAAATTTCTTAAGTTCGACCCTGTAGCACATTTGCATCTTTTACCAGATGATTTTCTACACAATGGGATTGAATCGGGTAGTTTATTGCAGTTAATAAGCCAATACCATTTACTGTGAAAAATACTATACCATTCGAATAAGATTGAAATTTCTAATTATCGTACCGAGGACACTCAATTAGTAGAGATGTAGACTCTTTTTTCGTTATAATCATGAAAATACGACAGTGAAATCACTTTGGAGATGAATTTGAAAATAAGCAAGATTTCGGAGGGATGCAGATGGTTAATTTAAAGGAGTGAGTCATCATCTACTGGCTTGCAGTGTGAGGTTAGTTGACTCCCTCTTATATCTCAATTTTCTACAATATTGTTCAAGAATGAATTCCTTTCTATTTTTTGGTTTTCTAGTCAATTATGATCAAATGACCCATGGAAATTGACTTAAAACTTAATTTTTCAAGAAAACTGCAACTGAAAAAAAAAGGGTCTGAAATCTATTGGCCCTGCTGCAAGCCACTGAATGGTGACAAAAAACTTTAATTTGGGAATAGGAGTTTATGCAATAAGATGATTTCCAGAATTACATGGTAAACAATTATTATTTCAAAAGTTTTGGGAAAAAAATATTTATTCATTATGAGTCTCAACACGCTGTATCACGAAAATGGTGTTATGAAATGGAAAAGAACATGAAAGCGTTTTCAAAATATTTGAAAAAAATACCCCATTTTTGGTTCATTCATTCAATGTGTCAATCTTCCATAATATAAAAACTTTGAAGGGCGTTTCGTAAAGGCCACCTTCAAAATCTTCAGTTTTCTTTGGGAGTTCGTAATCATTCCTATCTTGCATTCGGCTATAAATCACACTCCATGTATTTTCAACCGTTTCGATCCATGACGTCCATCATCATTCGACCTATACTCAGAAATTCATATTTTTTTTCTGCTCATATAAATGAAACTGAAATCGCCTTTTTTAATTTTGTAAACTTCCTGTTTCTATTTCAGTACACCGTTTGACTGACATTAAAAGTAGTCAATTTTTTGTAATTTAACCGATCTAACCTCTAAGTTATCGATATCCTAAGAGTGATGCCCTTAAAGAAGACAAGTGGTCATATTATAATATCCAAATTTAACAAGGCATTATCAGGAAAAGTTTCACTTTAAAAATGAATAATGGTTTCTTGAGAAGAACCTACCTGTATTAATTTGAAAATGGTTTTCATGAACACAAAATATCATTTGACAGCCAAAGATATACCAAATTTCACCCACATCACCAGAGAAACTTTGAATTTTTTTAGGTGTTTGCCATGAATGAAATGTTTGTGCTTGAAGTCGAGGGGAACAGTGTGTTCCACCTGGTATCAGCCCTTGTAGTATCTGTATAAAAAACCATCTCAAGACAAATTTAGTCAGCATTTTCAATTTTGCTTTAAGCTTGATTATAACCTCGATAAGTTAAAGGCACATGTAGGTCAAGCTTTTTGAAGCGTTCCCCTATATTGAAGGTGGATTCATGCAACAGTCATTTTCATGTTGATTTTCAGTTCCACTTCCACTATAATAGATAAATCTGTCATTTTCAGTGGACCATTTTATGCACCAACATTCTCACTTTTACCTCAGAAAATCAAAGTCTTCGAAATAAAAGTTTAATTTCCTTTCCCGTTTGGGAATGTTACAGAACATATATGACAATAGAACTCTAAAACCTACCAATGAGAGAAGCTGAATAAAATGCCAATACTCTTTCAGTGGAAATTCCAATGGTGAAGTAGAAGTGGAAGTTAAAATGAAAATTACCGTGGCATATATTCACCCAGCACCTAGCTTTCGTCCTTCATTTGAAATTTGAATCAAAAAGCCTCGAACACATAAAGTAAGATTTTCACATTTCACAGATATTTTTCAACCTCTGTCTTCAAACCCCTAGCTAAAGGGTGTTACAACCCTAAAATTTCAAATGGAAAGCGGGGTCGAGTGATATTTCATGCGAAAAAGTATAAAATGATTTTTCCAATGATACCCTATTCCTTGACATTTATCCAAACATTCGACCCCACTTTCCATTTGAAATTTCAGGATTGTGACACCTCCTCGCTAGGGGGTTGATGGTCATGTTGAACTATGTCCAAGTTGTATCCCCCTCACAATAAAACTCTACGGTGTCCGAGCATAATTGCTTTGAATTACAACCAGAAGAGAAAAGGTGCACACTTTTCATTGGACCACTCTGTATAGATATGATCCTGAAAGTAAGTAAAATGAAGTTTCAAACATTAATACGGGGGGATATTAGAAGATTGTACCCAGGGGCGGCAGCCCTATTGCCCCCGTAGATGTGTAGAATGATAAATACACAGTTGATTCTCTTGTTGCGGTTTTGAAAAATTTGAGAAGTTGCATACATTACATCGAAAATTGAAAGTGGTAATGCTGCTCGATGTATTTATTACCTCCACTAACTCTCTGGCTTAGAGCATAATGAGTGGCAGATCAACTATTACCCGTGCTTATGTGAAATTCGTTTATTTTTAAAAAGTTTTGGATTGTACTCTACCCACGCTTCATTGAAAAGTAGCCAAATGGTAATATTTGATATAAAACAATGTGACTAAAACCGGTTCATGCCATCATCTCATCACTGAAAACACCTCAGAATCTACCGATTCCATAATATTCCAAGCACAAAAGATTCTATTCTTGGAATACCTCAGTATTTCTAAATCACCGGAAAAATTCATTTCAACATTCATTCTAAAATCATTTCTGGTGATTCTCTATAGTATGGCTCTTCAAGGGTAGCAATAGGGCCAAGGCCATAACTTCTTAACGGGGAGAACGCCACGTTTTGAATTTAGGTTCGTATTCTACGTATTAAAACGTTGGTACGGAATGAAGTTTTCAAAAGCCTCGGGTGTGGGAATAACAAACTTCTGCCTGACGCACCCTGTATATTCCTTGAGAAAACAACAATAACATGTAATCAGAAATGTTACTTACCTTGATTCAGAAATGTAGCTTGGTCAGGAAAAACAGCAACTGGAAACTACGAAAACCGTGAAAAGGATAAACCATAACCTGTAAAAAGGTTATTCGAGTTTTAGTTACAAATAAAAAAACCACAACGGAAATGAAAATGAACGTTTAGTGTGTTGGTTACGGTTTCTTTTTGATGTAAAGTCCCATTTCAATAAAAATGTATAACTGGAAACAGTAATTCTGCCAGATATAAAAACTATTAATAACTACTTCATGGAATGTGAATTTGTATCTCAATTCAGAAACATTATAGAATGCTCCCATAATCCAAGGCTGAAAAAATGCGTTGTTATCAAATTAGAGTGGGTATTGTCTCTTTCAATTACTTGCTCCAAAGACATACCAGTCTCCAAATACAGCAAAATATCATTAAAAACTCTTTTCACCACGCGATTTGGAATAAAATTCACAAGCACTTCTGATAAGAAATTGAACACTGACGCCAAATTCTGTCAAACGTGCATCTGTGAACAAAACACGACTCTGAATATCCAACGATCATAAAGTAGCGTTCACAGCAATCTACGACTTGAGATACATTTTTTCTTCATCACATATAACTAAGTGTGTAGAAAGTCACTGTTGATCCAATAAATTCTTCGGAAAACAGAAAAACTAGATCACATATTCCTTCTCCGTAATAGGCATGTGAATATGCTTATAAATTACAGGATTATCAATTATCAATATAGTGTTTTGCAAAGAAGGCATGACTAATGATTGAAAAATATATTTTTCAGTTTCAGGTACTAGATAACAGAGATTTATTTCGTTTTACGCATATTTCGAATCAATTAGCGTATATCAGGCACACTCCATTCAATACATTTGAATATCTTGATAGTGAACTTAGCATAATAATAGCAGTAGCAATAACATATTAGCCTTAGATATTGTAGTGAGTAGGCACAAACAAAGCGATAGAGATCTTGCTGTGAAGAAAATATGAACCGAATATGCTATTATGGTGCCTATAGATCTATAAACACTTGACATCCTGATGTACAGGGGGTCCCCATGGCATGGATAAATCTCCAATTTACCTGTATACCAAATTTCAAATCATTCACAAATCGGGTTATGAGAACAATATGACAAAAGAAAACCGTAAAAATAAGCATTAAAGTCGTCAATGGGAACTCTCACCTTAATGCCTGTTTATATCAGCTTTGCGGTATAGAAAAACTCAGGATTACCAACAATTTTAGAGCAAGTGAGATTAAGCTTTGACAATCTCGCACTTTTTAGCATGTTTGATGGATTCTACCATGAAAAGGAAAGATGTCCATTTATTGCTGAATCAGAATATTGTAGGAATTTGATTTTTGATACACATAAAATTCATGAAGGTTTATAAAAATTCAAGAAGAATCGATTTGAAAAATATCAATTTATATCACTATATACTATTTCAATTCGAATTTCAATCTCGTTCTATATAACAAAGATAGCTTGAATGAAATCATGATTTCCATCATTTTTTATCAACTGCTCCAAATCGTCTATACTATGGTTCAGTTTCGAATAGATTATTCAAATTTTCTAAACCTAATAATGTTCCCCATTTCAATTAATTTGGATGTAAGTTGTATTATTGAAACTCATTTTCAGCAGAATCAGGGCAGAGTTGGAAAAATCGTGCCTCACTTTCCTCATATTGTTTTATTATCTATCTGGAATAAGATGATTGTGCAAACAATTTTCGAGAACCAACAACAGACAATCGTATCAGTATCAAACGAAGAAAGTCATATTAGGCTAGGTTAGGTTTTTCAAATAAAGCAAGCGATTAGATAATATTATAACTCGTGTAAAATATTGAATAACATATCGATAAACAATGTGAAAACTATCAATCAGATGAATTGGTGAATAACAAAACATGATTCATCGGACTGAATCTTTGAGTTCTCATTTTCGACTGATCAACAGTTCGCGAGTAATGTAATTTTCGAAAAATCTGAAATTATTGAACTTTTAGAAGAACCTTCGGTAATTTTTAAATAAAACTTCGATGAGTACAAAAACGCAAACAAATGAAACGACCAAAACGAATTGACTCCGAGAAAAGAACTGAACTATCATGATTCATATTTGTCGGCAACATCACCCTGAAAAATACACCAAATATTGTTATGGGTAGGTACCCATTTAGTGTGTTGTTATATCATGCTCTAACGCCTCCATTTCCTAATAATAGTTTCATATCTGCCTATCAAGCGGAAGGCCGGGGTTCGAATCCTCGCCGGGCCACCATGCTGGGTAATCGCACGTTAAAAGGTAAGGCCTCGTTGATCCATTGCTCGCACAAGTTTCGACTTTTGAGGGTTGACGTTCGTCAGCTGGTAAATAGAACGAACAATTTTAGAAACAACAATTAATTTGGAGTACAATAGATAGTTTTGTTCGTTCAGCGTATAGTTGAGAAATCTATTAATGATGAGATGCTCATTGAATCAGCGGTGTGTTTCGAATGAAATCCAAATTTTCAACATTCCCTCACGAAAAATTGTATCGAATGATATAACCAGCCTTGTGGAGTCTGGGTGAATGTCCGATAATGGAAAAGATAACGAACATTTTTTGTAATCTCTTGCAATATCCTTTTCTATCTCGCTACCTAATTAAAAAGACATAATGATGGTAAAACTTCAACACTGCCACAAATGAAGTCATCTTTGTTGACTGCCAGACCCTAATCGAAACAAGCGAATGCTTTGAGAAAGATTACAGCTCGGAGAAACGGTTTCCACGGAAACATTCACAAGTGTCGAATGACCTTGCAGATTGCGTGAACTGAAATCAAGGAAGTTACTTTTCGTTACTATGAAGAGATAACTTATCTGAAATTGAACTGTTACTGTTTCTTTCAGAATATGAATCATGCCGATCCAATTATTTACATCGTACCAACGAGTGTAACCAGTAATAACTACCATTACCAGTTTCTACATTGAGTCCATGATTTCATTATCAATATACCATGCAGCATTTCCAATGAGCTGTTTCATCCCATCAACATCAGCAGAACAAGGTCCTAAAGGTGCCATAAACAATTAAGTAAATGTTCACAACAATTCCAAAAAACAGATTCGTACTTATCCATGGACTGAAGTCAGAAATATGACACTGAATTAGTTCCAAAATATTTCTCTAGAAGACATGTTCGTTCCTTAACAAATCCCTCCAAAAACAAATGTGACTATGGTGACCAACAACCCCAATAGTATATTGAACATTTGCCCTTATCACCTCCGGGTCACGAAGACAGTTTTCATTCTTTCACAAGAATGTATCTGTTCCATTTTCATTTTGCTTGTGGCTGTCAAACTTTCAGAAATAACATCTTCAATGTGAGCCTTCTTTTCGTCTATCTAGATACCGAAACATTAAAGTTGACCATCCTGACAAGCAGAGGCGATAAGTGATCATTATCTAAATCGCTCATAAACGTTGCATTTGATTTATTGCTATATTTAAGAGTTGGAACTTGTTAGATATCAGATGTCAAGAGCCCAAATGTTTCAAAATAATGCTACTGATTTATTTCATTCCAATTAATAGCAAACGGTTCTTATAGGGTAACACTATCAAGGAGTATCGAAAATAACAGTGAACTGAATAGCTTTAATAATATCTGCGGAAGGCATAATTGGAGGTAATAGGCGAAGAAGGAATATAGGTATAGCTGCAAATTTTTAAATTTCCCAATTTTTCGAACACTCTAGGAGTGAGCCCAGCAAGTAAAGTATTCTGTAGAAAGGGATGTTTCTGGTGCCGTGATTGAACTGAACTCCTAAGGAATTTTGTAAGCAACAGCAACATTTCATTTCCTTATGATTTAGATAATCTGAGGACTTGTCATACGAACCCTCAAAATACAACCAAAATTTTTTTTTCTTCAAATTCACTTCGGCAATGCCGTATCCTGATCACATTACGTATTGGCAGTCTATATATGGAATATTCAGCGATTTTAATAACAGGAAGTCTGTTTATGTAATAGAAATATTAATTTGACATTTGAACTTCGATTTCAGTCCAGGGCAAACTTGATTTATGGAATTATTATTGCACATAATCACATTAGTGAGACCTTATCAGCGTAGCTATAATTATATTCGAACAAATCACTTCACACTCAACAGTATTATATTACCTTCTAGAGGGAGCCACATAGTCATCAAAATTTTCATTGCAGTAAAATCAATCATAAGTTACTATATATAATGATTTCTCACATTGGCATATGAATGAATTTTGTTTCTATATACCAAAGACTTTAAAATCAAATATCGACGAGAACAAGGTATATTCACAGCCGATCGTATATTCCAGCAGCTGTTACAAATTGAAAACAATTCAGTCTGGCCAAAATAGAATGGTTGTCAAAGATCAAAGAGGCATCTTGACAATCAATTGTCATATTACCTATAGAGTACATAAAACTAATTCCTTCGAAACCCAGGATGTAAAGGCTTCAGACAAAGCTATCTGGTATTTGCCTGTGGCTCATATGTGTGAGAATTTATCGATTATTTGTAACCACTTCAAACTACATACTTTTTCGAATCGTATTTTACTGTCATTTCATCGCTGGATTTGAGCAAGAGGTTCACTATCTACCACTCATATTACTAATATTCAAATTTACTATCAGCTAAATCATTTTATTACACACACTTAAGATCACAGTAAAAATCTGTAATTTCTAGCTCCAAGAGTGTTAACTGTTACATTTATTGCACTGTGCTGATTTTTATACCCAGCATATCAGTGAAACATGCGTTATCTTAATTTTTATGATATTTGTGTGACCAGTGGATATACTTTTGCTGACAAACCCCGGTTCACCCTTATGCTAGTTGATTCTGGGGGTCATCACTCCCATTGAATTTGACATCTTCATTATATGTGGAATCCCTGCATCAAGTTTCTATATAATCGCTTCAAGAATCCATAAAATATGTTTCGAAAAGTGATAAATGCAGCAACGCATTCATATTTCATTTGTTTTCGAACGAGAGAATCGCTTGGTTGGGATTTCTAAACTGTAATATATATTTCTGCCCTAGTTTGATAAGGTGCCATGAAAAGAACAGTTCCATTCATGATATTGTTTCCAATATATCACAGACGAGTTTGTTTAGTACTCACAGTCGTAGTGACACATTCGAATATTTCAAACAGTGCCGTAGAAGGATAAAATGCAGGAATAAGGAGACAACTGTTTCAATGTCATTGATACGGGAACAATTTTCGATGTTGACTCCTGTAACTATCGTTACTGAAACTTATTCACCTCAACATTTCATAGAAGATGTGAATTGACTGATTTTTCGTTTATTTCCACCCAAAAGTTTTCACAAAAACTCTTTACATGTTTTGGTTTACAATGCCTTCCTCATGAAGGCATATATATTGCAAAACTTTCAACAGAGTTCAATTACCAGAGCACTAAACTAAAAACTCTTGCACTTCTCACGAGAGACATTTCCATGAAAAGTATTTTTACTTACCACAAAAACGTATTGCAATGTAGATTAAAAATAACTTTAGGAGTTCTGCTTCGAGCATATTTTTGTAACGCTTTATAACTTCTGATTAATATATTTCCGTGGTATTTCTATCTTCGACATAAAAACGCATTGAGCCTTCTTTCCAATTATGCTTGAAATGGATAATATACTCAAACAGCATCAGATACCTTTCATTATTTTGAGATTCTAAGGAATAAACTAACAATAAACAAAACACATTTGTCGACCTAATGTTGCAACTCAAAAACACATATCAAAGGAAAGAATATAGCGTTGAGAATGAGTGTCAACATACTATGCCAAAAAGTTCTCAACACAGTCGTCAGAATACATTTTTCAATCATTGGTAAAGTAATAATACCATCTGTCTTTCAAATGCCTCGTAACGTTGTTTGTGAATAGACTGAATTGCGGGGGTCCACAGTGGGAACCTTGTGGCTCTCCACAAGGAATAAAGTAGAACATGAAGGAATATCGATTTGAACACACAGAATGATAAAGTAAGGATCAACATTTCCCGAATTCATAGAGATAATCCATTACTACAAAATCTGTTTCAAAAAATACAGGGCGTTTCCCAAAATGAATACTGATTGAAATAACTTTTTTATTGGTATGCTCATGAGAATTTTACTCCTATCAGTATGTGCGTAATGTAATATTATCGTTGCAATCAACTATAAAAAAACTCATGTGTCCTCTTTTGGTCCAACTAAACAAAAGATAGTTGGCATCTTTCTCTGCCTGTCTGGTTACATCAGTGAATGGGGCTAAATTCACGAAAGGTCGTTGCACTGGAAAGGCGGTAAAAGAAAATAGAGATATAAATAGAAATCAGCAGATTTATTGGTTGACCTTGTTCAAAATAGTTGAGACGAAGGTTGCGTGGAAATTTTGTTTATTTTTATAACAACCTGTTCAAATTTAATAGTCTGGCAATCGAAGATATAAACTACTGAAAGGTACCACTTTTCAAAGAAAATGTGCTCTGTAATTTGTGATGGGCCGAGCTTTCACATTTGAAGGTGATCCGTTTGATGCTCGAAAAATTATCGGAGTTTACCTTGTACCACCTGAATTGAGTTCTCCATTCGAAGCAGAGGCGTGCCCAAAGACCTTCATCCTCATGAATGGGAGATATTTGTTTATTTTATTGACCACCAAGAGCTATGTGCAACATTAGATCACACCATCACATAACATTAGCATGTTTCATGAAATTCAAACAAAGCGAGTAGAAATAGCAACTAGTCTAAATTTACTTGATCAACATCGAAAATAAGTAACATTTCATGTGACTGTTTTTTATCAGGTGCTAAAAATACATTCACGTATGAGAATTTCTATTTCTGAATAGAGACCAAATATTCAACGGCACATGAAAATTATTCAAAAGCACGAGATTATGCAATCTGTTTTGATAAATGACATTTGCACAACTGCCAAATCGATGTTCCAGGAGGCCTAACTAGCATTTTTTATAACATGTACGTATTCTCACACCTCAAGAGAGAGATTATAAAATGATAAAATGATTGAATCAATAAATAATTAAGATCTTAGATCATGGGTTAACAAAATGGGCTTTTTTCGTTAACCGTTTGCAGCTGAAAAAAGCAATAGTGGAAGGGATTCGTTCTTTAGTTATTGTCAGGTCGAAAAGTTGATGTATACAATTCCCATAAGGCTAGTACTTTAAAACACCACAGAAATTGTCTTCATTCATTATATTCAATTCGGACAGCTATAACCTCGATAACGTCAAAAAGTAACTGCTATTCTGAATGAAAGAAATTCTCGTAAACAGTTGCCCACTCTCAGAAATTGCTGAATTATTTTGGCAACCGTGGACGAGAATCGTTTGTCGCCAACTAACATCACCTGTCAAAATTGCTTATGGCCTAGGTTACTGAGGATCATTAGCCAAGGTATCGAATACGTCTTTTCAAGTCGAAAAATTGTCACTTGTCCGAATACCATAAGACTTGTGCTTTGTAAGAAAAACACCACAGTCATCGGGATCATTTATTCAATATAATCTGGACAGCAATACTCTCGATAACGTCACGTACTAATTGCTATTCGTCATGAAAAAAAATCCTTCTCGTATATAATTGGCCTGTCTCCTGATTTCTATCCGTCTTTAACCGGCGAATTCCCCGCCTAAAAAGTCAATCACGCATTCGACGTCACTACCGAACGAGAGAGTGGAACAAACTCGAAAGATAAGCGTTATGAATTCTCGCAAACTGATGGAATTCCGCGAGCAAAGTTCGACACGCGGAAAACAAATACACATGATATGGCTGTTAATGATTCAGGAGGTCTGAATTAGAAAATTGGCATTGCTACGTGAGGACTGTCTCGTTTTGCATAGGCGAACGTCAGATAGCGCTTGTTCGATCAAAGTCGGAACGGGTTACATAAGCCGATTTGGGAGTGTATAATGGTACTTCCTGAAGTGAAATAATCGGATGAACTCTCAGGAGGTTATCAATGAATGTTTGGAACTTGTTAAATACATCCAGTGAACGTCCTTCAATGAAATAAGGATATCCATAAGCCACTGATTAAGAAGTCAAATGAATATCCATGCATAAGACCTTAGAGGGAATTTAACGAAGGAATAGAACTGGTCATGAGTTCCTTGGACCTTCTGAAAGTTGAATAGAGCTGGTATGGCTATTGAGTGCAGCTATTATGGACATAAAACATATTCTAGGGGATCATAGGGATCAATGTCTGTATCTTGATAACTTCATTCTTTATACTAGTTTTTATAAATGTCTCTATCCTTATCTCTCGACATGAGAAAAACTCTTTGTGACTTGCTACAAACATTTCTTCTAATATGTAACGTAGTCAATAAACTCTACTCTTCTCGAGGATTGAACCAGCGACCACCAGTTTATGGGACGAGCTTTCTAACCTTTGGTCAATGAGAATTCTTACTTTTCGTTAGAGAAGAAATATGGTAGAAGTGTGGTGAACACGATTGCAAATAGATACTAGACAACATGTAGGTATGATAGAACACACTAAAGAGTGTACCAAAACCAAAAACCGAATAATAGAAATTTTGTATTGAGTTCCTCAGATATCAATCGTATGGTCGACGAAGGACATTTCAAAAGAGAAGACTGTTTCTTTAAATATATATAAGATAATGTTTATTATCAATATGAAAATTTTCAAAATAGTATTGACGAATAGCCATGCTTGGGAAGTTCTGAAAAAAGTTTCAACCTTGTTGTCACTAAATTCATGGAATTTGCCATCCTTCTATAGGCAGAGAAACATATATGTTAATTCACAACATGTTCAAACAATATTGTTTGTTATGCTTCGGGCTTTCGAAAAGCATATATTACCTGACTCACTGGTATGAATTTGAAAAATTATGAGAAAAAAATCGTAATATATGCTTCAGGAGAAAAGATTAGCCTTGAGTAAAGTCACGTTATCACATTGATTCTTCTCTGTCTGTATATCCAGTCCTGTTGCAATTCCTGATATGAATTCAGTATCCGCTTGTTGACCAAGAGCTGGCTAGCAAAATCTCCATCAGTTTTCCAATTCTCAATTTTTTGATAATATATAGTTTTGAGGGTGTACATGAGTCAGCACCCACTAGCAATGTCAGGTGGTGGAACATCTGGCAACGGCGCAGTTCGAATTCTTAAGCATGTTATACATTATTTCATAGTATCTGAACTTAGCACCGGAATAGTTTAGACTGTTTAGAGTAATCAAAAACGTGTGAAATTGGTAAGACAGCATACTTATGGAACGCAAAGAGTCAGCGCATCGCACAAGTTGTCCTGATATTGAGGTTGGTAACATAGATAGCTTTCCATAGATCAGAAGCAGTCCTCAGTCGCTCGGAGTGCAGATATCGAGCCACCGGCCAGGTGTTCCACCACCTTTCCTAAAGAATTGATTCTGACTCATGCAGGTATCATATGGCCTCAAGGTCATATCAAAGTTGTCGATTAGAAAACTTGTTGAATCTTGATCTATCTAGATTACGGCTAATTATGGGAAGAATGAGTCAAATATATTCTATGATACTGCCCTACACTTCTATTTGAAAATGATAATGCAGTCTGTTATTACACGATTCTGGTAGAGCGTTCATCTCATCTGTAGCTGGCGGTAAAATATACACTCCCAAGCAATTATGTCCATATTGCAAAATTTTGCGAGATAGATCATGGCTAAAGGTGTCTGCGTCACTAATTTGCGTACTCCTTTCACGGTTATAAATAAATAATCATTTAATTTTTAATTATGACATGCAGTTCACCGGCTTTAGAGTTCACGATCGTTGGTACTGTTACACTAGGTTTGCACGTACGCACTATTGATGACCTTGTCTCTTTATTTATTCAAATGTTATTGTTGAAGGCCTATTACGGCTCCAATGATCTCCTGGTCACGATCTCTTATCTTTTTATAGCTTGTCATTTTATAATACATAAAAATTCTTTCTCTTCCGTAGAAATATCGAGACCTTTATTTCAGAATGGATTTGTTTGCAAAATTGAACTTGTAGGCTTTTTGTGATTGTAGTCCAGACTGAATTTTATGGAAAGTTCAAAAACAATTACCTACTGATTACGCCAACTTAGCTGGCGGAACATGTGTTGAAAATAGATGGCTGTAGTTTTGATTTTTTTTTCTCTCTGCCTCCGAAGGATATTTTTCATTATGTTTAGGTTATCCGCTACAGTCACCATCCCAACATACTACATCCTTACATCCATAGGTTCTCGTTTCATTCGTATCTTTCAATCCATCGGTCCGTGGAATCCCCGAAATAATCTCAACAAGGATTTGAATTCGTTATGGCAACCAAATTCTGCGTATTGAGAATCTTGCTTTCTTCAAATAATGAATCACACCTGACTTGACCATGGTTATGTCATTTACAGTTCCCAGTACCATGTACAAAATAACTCAAGATTATTACGAATTCAACCGGCTTGAATATAAACAACAGGAATTTTTCCGAAAACAAATTCACGAGCAGTTTCTACGGTAATCGAGATAGCATTCTTTCAATTATTCTCCACCGCCTCGGTTTTAATGTGATCATACCCATGACATTAAAAAAATATTTGGCAAGAGTACAACTCTGACTCAAAACATGCTACTTGGTTTATTTTTTCTACAATACATCACAGCGAGCAATGATTTTGCGTAATATAGAGGGGTAATGCCCTCTTTAATGTGTTTAATTGTTTCCTTTTTACGGTCACATTTTAAGAATAATTATCTCGCTTGTTAATGGCAATGTAATATTGTAATACTAGGTTATTACATCACTAATTGATGGTTTATGCTTCTCGTACTTGCAGCACGGTGGTCTTTGTTTAATTTCAATTGGCATGAAGAAAAAATTCAATTATAAATTGCGGCTACTAGTGACTACCGCCAAATCATTCGGAGAAATTAGGATCATAGAGAAAGCAGCTGGTGAACTCATTAAAATACCTATACGAACGAATTCGATAAACTTTTGTTAATTAGGATTAAGAGTTATAACCCATTAGGAAAGTAGCCGCGCTTATGTTCTTTGAAATATTGATTATGTATAACATAACATTTTAGCTATAATTCCTTCCAGGAAACTTGGAAAATACTGCTCCTGTAGTTATAGGTACCGAAGATAGTTTTCATTATAGGTAACTGTTGAATCGAATACATTTTACTGAAAGAAAAATGCGCGCACTGCTATGAACCTAGAGAAACAATTTTCTCATTGGCCCAATCCACCAGTTTCTGAAATGTATTTGTTACATTTTTAATCCAGAAGGTATGCGGAAATATTAGTATCACTGATGATCCTATACTTACATTATAAAACGAATACTAATAATTTATATAAGTTTTTTTCAGTAGAAGATTATAGAATTCGTTTGATGATGTCCGCATAGGACGAAATTGCAGTACCGTTAATTACAAATAAATATAAGTAGTACAAAAGAGAGAAAGTTTCATTTCTCAATTACCACATGGTAACGGTTAAATCTATCAATTTGTTTCAGTTTTGTTGAATATATATCATATTGATAGATTGACATAATGGTGATAATTATAAGTTCATTTGAGTTGTGGAAAAGAATACGCATGCTGTTGATGAAGATTGGAGCTAGAAAGGATGATGAAATATGTGCAGAAATGAAGTACACTAACCTTCACTTCGAATTTGACATAAACACAGTCCTTCCACCTTAATGAACGTTCACGTCGAAATGGTATTTTTTGTCTTGTTCAATGATAAACAGAATGAGCAAACACATTAAACACAAAATAGGTAGGTGAGACGATCTTGGTACCAGACACTATCCAATATGTTGGGCATATTTAGTGCCACGGAATGATATTCACTTTTTTCTCTTTGCTGCCATTTCTACAAAAACAATAACCTCCAAGTTATGCGAGAAGTTGACGAACCCTCGATCAGTTTTTGATGGTAGTGGACTATGGTCAGTTTCCCATATTATCTTCCTCTGGAAAGTGGTGAACATATTGGTTGATTTTATTCCTTTCTACATGTTCTTATCTCAGTCCAATTCCCAGATTCTAGCGTCAGCCATAGTATATCTAACATAAAATGTGAAAAGTAACATTATCAAACTGAGATGCATTCATAAATGTGTCGTCTTATCTACTTTCTCCCACCGAATGTATACGATCTCAGATCTATTCCAAATGAAACTGACCAGGCAGGAATAGAATATGAATTCACTTGAAACAATGCCAGAATAGGTATATTATTTTAGTTTTTTGACCTACAGATTTCAATAATGTAAGTGATACATCATTGACATCTGAATATTAATGAGAAAGTATAGCAATATAGCATTTCGACCAATCAAACGCCCTACGATATATATGACTAGCAAAATTAAAATATTGGCTTTCACTGCCTGTTCCACGTTCGAGTTTCTGGTATATAAAATACTCTTCTCATAATTCGAAATGACCCATGCTGATTTCATTAGCCAAACAGCATTGATGAGTCAGTCCCCTCGTCGCTCTTGAAGAAATCCTGCCCGATCAGATGTGGTGCTGAAATGAATATTTTAACGAACACTGAAGTATGGAAAAAAGTCATTAAGAATACTTGAGGCTCATAGGATCGGAAACCAGCAAATTCATTTCTATTAAACTTTCGAGAAATGCAAAATACTGTTCAATCCACGTGTTGTAATATTGTGTACATATCACATATCTTTGGGTTTTGATCCTATATACCTCACACATTCTTGCAAATTAACCGTGCTTTGGTCTAATTTGAGTGGCCTATAGGTATGAAGCTGACTCCATAGCTATTCAGTTGTTCGCATCAGACAAAACGCAGACACAGTTCCACGCGACTTCCAGTTGCTAAAATTAAAACGTTCTGCATAAATAATGACATAACACTATTTATAGAATTTTCGAGCGGATCTTCTGTCCTTTTTTCTCTTCTGTTATCTAACACTCAATTGTAGGCAAGAGGAATACGTGAGATTTTCTAATTATAAAGCGCCGTTTGGAATAATAGATGGATGAATAATGGAATGGAATGATGAATGGAAGGAGAGGATGCTGTGGAAGGATGAAAGGGCAAATGATGGTGAAGCCAAAGGGAAACGTGTTATCTGATGCACAAGGATCATTGACGGTGTCTACAATTTTCTTTATTGATTGTTTGAATGTGCGAGTAGCAAGAAAAACGAATGTTGTTGATACAGGTTGTTCAGACAAATATGAAATAGTAGTTTCTTACTGGGATATCAACATGCGATTTGAATGGGTAATTTATTTTCACTGGACCAAATTCATTCGATCTGGTATGTGAAGTGGGCCTGATATTTGCGATAATAGATTAGTGCACCAGCTCTGTAGAAACCTTAAGGAAATCTCAACCCTTATATTCAAATCGATATCCAAATTGATGTTTCAGTAGTTTATACTAAAAAAAGATTAAGTGAAACAGCAACATATTTTGATAACATTACAGAAATAAAAAACGATGAGTCTCATTGCAATTCTTTTAGTACATGATAAATAATTTTTCTCTCATTATTTTCAGTGTTGTTATAGTCTGGGAGTTCATTTCTACAGGTATCTGTTCTTTGCTAGAACCAAGGCCGCGGGGGTCAGAGGGGTTGAAACCCCCCTAAAAATTTTCCAAAAAAAAACGCATTACTCAAGTTATAATTGTTCTTTTTCTTCTTCATAGGTAAATAAGGAAGAGTTCAATCCAATTTCTAGTTAAAAATGTAAGTAAATAATTTGTCAAATTTATTATACGTAGACGTGATCCGCCGCTAACGGGCTAGACCGAAGCGTTTCATTACGTTAGTTGCCGTAAAGCATATAGTTAGGCGCTATCACGATAGGTAGCAGCACGAAAAAAAGACCGCCATTCGCTTTCGCAAGTCTCTGACTTTGACTACCTACTTTCGGAAAAAAATTCGTTTTTATATGTTGGCAGTACAATACTGGGGGCTTACTGAGAAACTGAACGAACGAGAAAATAGACGTTGAATCTTTGGAACTTTATGAAAAGATGGTTGATCTAGAACTAGTACCTAGTGAGTACTCACTGTGGTAATTGTTTTGGGAAAAACAAATGGAACTCGACAAGCCATTGAGGCATTAAGCCAATGTAATAGGGAACTTTTTCCTAACATATTCACCCTCCTGAAAATATTTGCTTCTTTGCCAGTGACCACTGCAACTGTTGAGAGGACCTTCTCCACTCTCAAGCGATTGAAGACGTACTTGAGAAATCCGTGTGGACAAGACAGACTAAGCGGACTGGCTCTCATGTCGGTTCATAGAAGCCATAAAATCTCAACAGACAAAGTGATCGATGAATTCGCAAGAAAAAAGAACAGAATAATAGATTTTGTTTTGTAATGTAACTTTTATTGTCTACAGTCGTAATTTTGTACTGTATTATACTGAACAGTGTTGAGTCTATTCGCATTGTCAATCTATTTATTTTCCTAGACACCAAATTAACAGGGAAAATTATTTTGTTACTTGTTCGTTTGAACAAATCTAGTCGGGTCTGTACTCCCCACTGCTCCGACCCAGTGGGCGAACGCGCTAGTATAATTAACCAATGACCACTCCCCGCACCGCGGGGTAAGTGGTCACGGGCTCCGAGAATCGTGAGTCCTGAGCAGACGCAACGAACCGAGAATAACGGCCTTCTGCATGCGGCCGGCCAAGATCTCTACCGCATAACGCATTACCGCATGCCGGTATGATGTTGAGCTCCGAGAGTAGCGTTGGTCTAGAACCACCGAGAACACCTATAATCAGAACCACTAACTTGACAGAATAGTCCGGGTGGAGCCTGCGGAGTACGTAAAGTAAATCCTGGTACTTTGTCAGTTTTTCCTTCTCTTTTCGGACGATATTCGTTTCGGCAGGGGCCGAAAACTCAAAAACGAATATCGTCTTACTTCGGTGATCGAAGAGGACTATATCAGGCTTATTGGCCTGTATTTGCCTGTGTGGGGGGGGGAGGGAATGAGAAGTTCCAAAAAATTCGACACCTTTCATTCTCCACTTCTCCACAACGGACTCAATATCCTCTGGAGCGTAAGGCAGTACCGGTGTCCTGTCTATTTCATACGAGTGCCGAAGAAAATAGTACAGCACTCGTAAGGCCGCACTAGGGTGTTGAAGATACACCGTCTTGGCACGCTATGATGAACCCTTCAGTCTGCGACTTCAGCTCACCTGACCTGAGGAAGGCAAATGTCAGCTTAACAGAGAAGCCATGGTCCTCGATGTTCTTAAAGAAGACTCCTTGCATGGGCTTGTCTGTATGCAGCTGCAGCATTTTAGCATTCTCTGCAGCCTTGATGTGAGCTTTTCTCTGTGCGGGCTTCAACTCGGTGACAGAGAGTTGGTTTACCCGCTCGGTGTCGAAGACTATACCAAGTTCATCAGCAGCGCGCCTTGCTGCCTTGAATGGAAAGGCTCCGACTCCTGCATGTTCATGATCTCGGACCATGCAGTGTAGGGGATCCGAACTCCTGATGACTCTACAGGCTCCATCCAGTACCATTCTGTTGTGAAGACACTCCAAACTCAAAAGTCCACGGCCCCCTTGTTGTCGAAGAAGATATTTGTTATTATTATTTATATATTTATTATTTAGTATCGTCCTAACTTTTGTTAATGAAGCTTGAAATGGCGTGAAAATGGGATATTTGACAATCAGTTTTGACGTTCTTTTGGGAGGGCCTACGGCCCTGCCTGGTGCCACAACCTCCCCCGAAAACTTTTTCTGGGTACGGCCTTGGCTAGAACAATGTATTACTATTTGGTTGTCTGAAGAAAAATTGCATCAACCACCCTTAAATTCAAGTTCTTGTTATAAATCCTTAGTAGATGTTATCGAACCATGGCATGAAAACATTTTTGGCCCTACTAACGTACTTTCATATATTATCACGTGTTTCAAATGAACATCTACTACGAATTTGAAACAGAAATAAAATTTGTAAGAAGTTGCTGATAATTTTGCCTGGACAATCGATAGAAGATGTAAAAACAGATGCCTCCAGAAATGAGCATCCGAATTTCATCCTACAAAAAACGCCCAAATAAATATTGAGTACTTCCCAAAACATACCCATGCACGTTCTTATTCTGAACCTGCTACTTCTATAACACCCGCGTTTTCGATATTTGAGGACCAGTAGACACAAATTACGGCATCTTTACAAATATGTACATGGTACTCTCTCGGTGAGATTTCAAATGAAGTTGCTCAAAATACTACCGGAGCGTTTTCTACTGGCCACCCCGTATATCCCACATTCTCAGACTTCATTCATTGTTTTATTTGAGCTCTTCAAAATGCGAATTTATTGTAATCAAGCCAGCTGTCTATTCCCTGATTGAAAACGTAACCATGTCGAACGATTTATTTTTCTGTCTTTTCCGGAATGAAGTAGGATAAATATTTACAAGTGGTGCAAGTCAGTCAATGAGTTAATAAATAAGAGATACCTACATTGTAACGAATTCACCTATTCGAGTATTTCAAATAAACATCCTTCGCTAAATGTATAAGTTATAGTCAGCCACCGGTTTTGATCTTGTTGAGCATCAATCTACACTTTAGACGAAAAGTATTCATTAAGTTGGAAAACCACATAAAGGAGTCATCCAATATTTTGATTTTCAAGTCCTGGCTAAAACCCTGTCTCGTTCTAGAAGGAAATGTAATGAATTATCAGTTATGTTATTAACTTTCATGGACGTCTTCTCTTGTTATTGCGTACAATTCTGTTGAAGAAATTTCACACTTTGTAACGTAACACCTAAATATTATTATTATTACTATACGTCTTATATAACTATTATGCGTCCGCCCACTGCTCCGACACTGTAGCAGACGCGCTAGTGACATATACTAATGACCATTTTCCTCACCTCGAGGTGAGTGAGCACTGGATCTGGGAATCGTGAATCCTGTGCAAGGTTTCGATCCGATAATAACAGCCTTTTGCATGCGACCAGCCAAAATTTCCACCACATTTTCGCATGCCGGTATGATCTTTAGTCTCGAGAATAGCATTGATTAGTCAGAACTACCAATTTGACAGACTAGTCCTGGTAGATCCTGCGAAGTTCGTAGACTGAATATTGATATTTTGTTCGTCTTTCCTCCTCTTTTCAGACGATATTCGTTACAGATGGGACCGAGAACTCAATGGCAAGCTTATTTGCCTAAGTTCTTTATTCTCCACAGCAGACTCGATATCCTCTGGAGCAAAATGCAGTACCGATATCCTATATATTTCATACGAGTGCCAAAGAAAATAGTAACGCACTCGTAAAGCCACGTTATGGCGACTACATAAACTGCACTACACCGAATGCATCATAGTATTGGTCGCCTGTTGGCAGGCCCTGCATCTATCATTAGGAACCTCTGTACCCAGCACTTGGCTCCGATAGACCAGGGTGTTGAAGACACCGTCTTTGCACGCCATGATCCCAAATAGCACACGACGTCCTGAAGACGAACCATTTATGTCCCAGTTACGTCGATACGTCCCGGGACGGATAGGAGACATTCGAAGAACGTAAATTACCGGATGTACCATGTATGTACTGGTTAGACGTTCCATGTAGGTACATACTTGGTCCCGTTCCAATCGGAATGTAATAAAAACGTACATGCTTGGAAGTACTATGTACGTACTTTATTAAGTGTCCCTGATACGTTTACATTAACTCCTCTTCAGGTACGTACTTTTCGGAATGAATTAGGGACATACCAATGACGTGTTTTTTTCTGAATCCCATGTACGTACTGCTCAGACGTATCATTTACGTACATGTTTGGAAGAACTATGTTCGTACTATTTGGACCTTCCAGGTGCGTACATATTGAGTCCTTTTCAGATACGTATATTTCGAAACGTTTGCGGGACATAATAGTAATGACGTACATTTTTGGAAATCGTATGTACATACTATCTGGACGTCTCGTTGACGTACTTTTTTGTACATACTGTTTGGACCTCCCAAGTACGTACGGATTGGGTTCCTTTCATTTTCTACATTTCTGTTAGTATGTACATACTGTTTGGACCTCCCAAGTACGTACGTATTGGGTCCCTTTCGGTTCAAGGGGTATTGGGATTTTGAGAGTGATCACTCAGTGTATTCATACATATATCGATACTGGTAATGGAATATTCATAATGAATTATTCCTAAAAAAATTTGGAAAAATTGAAACATCGACGTGGTGAATTTAAATACCAGAAAATTACATACAGAATTTTTTGCACAGCAAGTTTGATATTCCAAAACCGCCATCACATGAGACAGTGATCCTTTAGTGTTTTTTCGAATATATATTTTCATTGTTACTGAACTTTCTGAAATTTTAATATTATCTCGAACAAAACTAACTTGAAGTCATCACATCTATAGCACCCAACTCCTTCTTAAAAACAAGTCTCTCCGTGCCGTAGAGCGTAACAGTGGTCGACAACAATATCTCCATAGAAAAGGTCGAGAGTTCAAGCCCCGCAGCAGCCAGGTCTTTTTCCAGGTAAGTATTCGGTTAGATGGTCAGTACACGTGAATGAGTTAAATTTCCAACTTGACTATTTGGTAAAAAAGAAATGGATAATCCCGAATATGAAAACTTAGATTCATTAAGTGATATCATATGATAAATCATTACGTTGTTTTCGAATATTGAGCTAATATCGCCGAATGTTTACATTTTTTTGTGGCCACTATTGATATCATCTACAATATAAGGTTAATATTCCCGTAATATTGAACCAATATTGGTCAAATATGTTTGTTCTACTTGGGATAGCGCATACAGAATGGAAAATGTACGTTTTCGGAATGTCCCAAACAGTTCCCCTTTCTGTACATTTCAGGTCCTGTGTGGACTAGAAAAGTACGTACCTGGGATTACCGACTATGCGGAAACGGTAAGTCGCAGGGAGGTCTTATGTACGTCTGTCGGAGACAAAAGTACGTCCTAAATACGTACAATGCATCCTCACCGTACATATGCAGTACGTCCACTGGACGTACTTGTGCTATTTGGGATGAACCATTCATTCTCCAACTTCAGCTCACCTGATCCAACCTGAGGAAAGCAAATATCAGCTCAACAGACAAACCATGGTCCTCTTTGCTCATGAAGAAGATTTTATACTCGATTTTATACATAAGCTTGTCTATATGTATCTGCAGCATTTTAGCACTCTCTGCATATTAGACGTCAATTTTTTTTCTTTGGTTTATCGTCTTGCTGCCTATAAAGGAAAGTTTCAATTCCTTCGCTAAGTGGTCCATCATACATTGAATACGAGACGCGTGTTGTCCCGCCGACTCGATCTCAGCCTCCATCTTGTGTATGCGCTGCTCATGCTTTCTGGAGGAGTCAAGGATCTGCTTCCCTCTTCTCTGCGCAAAAGAGCCGGATCAGATTCTTACACAGGACAGTTGATCTGACAGATGTCAGCCTCTTCTGTAACCCCTCCCCCACGAACCCTTGCACTCATTCGAGTCAGTCGTTTTGCAGGGAACACGATCGACCAGATTCAAATAAATATTTCCTTTTCGGTATTATTATCATTATATTATGTTTCAAAAAACGGATCAGCATCGCAAACATTCAATTTGCCTTCTAATAAAACTGCTGCATAGCTTCAGCGTAAATATATACATATATGTATATATATATATATATATATATATATATATATATATATATATATATATATATATATATATATATAAGAGTTGCCTATTCATCAGCTTTCCAGAGGTTCCTCACAGTCATTACATCCAAAAATTGTTGACAAATGCATTTCTTTTTTCTGTCTCTAATTTCTCTTGATATTCTATGCATTCTAGAAAATGTCGCTTTTTATGTAATGACTTGGAATATCGATCATTTTTATACGGATGACGTCCCCATATGAAAAACCATGATCAAACGTCGGAACATTGTGTACCCAAGGCTCAACGAGGTCTCATCTTTTTGAGTGTGATGCCTAACACCATATGTTTCTGTTTCTGGTATTTGGACTCAGTGATCATCTTCTCAGACCGACAAATGTATTGTTTCTCAACTCATCGTTTTGCTATTCAAAGTTTTCAAAAATGAATACACCCACTGCACAAATTCAAGAGACGTCAAAATAATACATTTTAAGTCTCTCAGTCTCGAACCAATTTATCAACTGTGGACATTACATCATTCAAACCAAAATTTATAGAAATATCCCGCGGTAGCACACATTCCCTGAATATTTTGTAGAAATTCATGTCGAATTTGAATAAATTCAATGAGGTCGTATATAAGGTTTATTTGTGGACAAGTTCCAGTAATAAATTGGAGAGCATTCGAAGTTTCATTCATAAATAAAAGCCCATATAAAGCGCAGCTGGCGACAAACACAGAGCGTCTTGAAATTTCATTGAATAATTGAGACATTGAGAATCTCAATATTATGCACCGACTCGAGAGTCCTGCTGAGTCGAAATGTTTCTCAAGATGTATATGGTGTTGGTGAATTGCTCTTTTGTCAAATACCTGGGCGAGAACAGATATTAGAGGCGAATCTAGTAAGCTACCAATGAAAAGCAGAAACATCAATACTACCAGGTGTAACAATGTTTCAAGCCGCCCTCTGAAAATACCCGTAAAATTTGGTTTGATGAACTGAATGGCACCGCTTCAACAATTTAAAAATATTAAGTTTCAATTTCTTCATCGAAATGGTCGAAATCGCCCAGTTACCAATTTTATAAATGCATATTGTTCACATGCACGAAAAGGACTACTTTATCAACGATTCTTGACAGATATTTGATGATATAATCAATTCATTTCAGATGCACCATCATGGCTGATTTTACAGGTATATTCCTGTTCCACCACCATTTTGACATTATGAATACCTGAATCAACTTGGGCAATATCATGAAATCGTGCTACAAATGAGGTTATCCGCAAATTCACCAGGATCTAGCCTGTAGTATTCTATTCTCAATAATGTATCTATATAATTCTGAACTATTTTTTCTTTTTGGTGTAAGAGCGTATGTGCAAAGATTTTTCAAAATTCCAATATCAATATTATACCAAAACAAAAGATTATAGTAATTTAGTGCAGACAATAACAATTACTATTTGCCAAGACGATGAATGTTGAAAAGAAAGCAAAAGATGCTCGTAACAGAGATCAGAGGAATGAATTAATACGTTTTCTCCATCAATTTTTTCAGGAAATGGATTCAATATTTCTCAATTATGTTTGTGATAATCGATTATTTGAGGTTGATTTTGAGACAAAAAATTCTTTGAATAAATGTATTATCATCTATTTTGGCCTATATTCAATTAATTCTACAGTTCTTGAAGTTACTTTCTCCCTCGAATTTTCAATTCACTTTTAACATAGCAATCAAATCTTTCGAAGATTAAATTTTTCACACGATTTGTAATGAAAAATTAAATGAAAAACACCTGATTTCCAAACACCACAGTCTCGTGTTTTTTTTTCTAATTTATTTGAAGACAGTCCCTCCAAAATGTATTGACTTTCACTGAAATAATAATTTTTCTGGATTCCCTCAGATACAATCCAACTCCTCTATTCTCCATAACATAGAGGATTCAAAGTCTCTCAAGCAAGTGAGAACTGAGTTTCGCTTTGTTTATTTTGAAAAGGAAAGGATGAAAAGACCTAAGTGCAGATACAAAAGCTGAATCAGATCTGCTTGAATTTTTTTTTTTAGAAAAAAACTTCTCGATTAATTTAATCTCAATTGCCTCATTGTTTTTCGATAACATAGATTCAGATAATTTATTAATAGAGATTGCAGTAGTACGGTGATCAAAAGATAATAAATGTAGGACAGACTATATTGTGAAGGGACCATATCGCACACTATTCTTTTAACATTTATTTGCATTCACTTGTACTGGCTTAGTTTAATGGTTCCCACTTGAAATATTATACTTTGAACCCGAGCACTTGACGTGTTTAGTGCTGGTAGTTGCTTTTATCATAAATATGTTATACTATAAAAATCCTAAATTTGAAAATAAATAAATCCGGACCGCCTCCGACAGTTGTTTTGTTTTTCATGGCACTCTAATATGTTTATTATTTCTCATTGCTTATTTTCGATGATGGAATCAAAGCATATGGCAAGTAAATAATCCAAAAAGGTTGAAAAAAGCGAATATATCCAATTAAGCTAATACACTTATGTTTATAGCTACTTTCTGTTTGTTTTCTGTATTACGCTATCTTCATTGAATTTTATATGGCATGGGGGAAAAATCATCATAACATTCTGCATTGTCGTCACTGTTTATTCAATCATACATCGGCTATTCACTTCAAAGACTTTCTTCTTATCCTTATGTCTTTCATTTGTGATCGGCTCTCCAGAGCAGTCGCTCCCGAATAATTGTTGGAATTAATATTCGTAAGATCACAACACTAATAAAACCAAGAGGTCTGATAGAACTCCAGATGTCGAATCAAATGTGACCCAAATTCTGCACCTGTAGATACTCCGCGAGATATTTCACCACTTGTATTATTTGGAGAATTTTCTGAAGAACAGACATCTCACAACTATAGACATGCTTTGCTATTTATCATCTCAAATATTCTGAATGAATTATTGAGATCATACAATTCTTGAAATAATCAGGAAATACAAATGATTGATAATATAATATAACGTGTATAATAACGTTTGATTTTCAGGACAATGAGCCGATTTACAGTTTTTGAACTTAGAGACCCTTTCCAGCTCATTCTGATCTCCGAACCTGCCAATTATTATCATTTCGTATAAATCTAATCAAAATATCTATGAAAAAAATCCACAGCTTTGCATACATTTCTGTTTTCCACAACTCACTATCAATAAAAGGCACATGCTCATTTCATCTACAAACGATAATTTCCTCACTGCATAACTGTAACAGGCTCTAATCGCAGCAGAAGATAGAGCAGCATTCTTGATTTTTATCGATCAAATCCGATTTAAACGAAAATATTCCAACCTGCAGGCATATTGAATGTATGTAATTATCATCCACAAGATCAACTAGTATTCACTATGAAATTGCATGCAAAATAGGGTATAATAATACCAAAAATGAACAATCGAGTATAATTATTCCTATGGGTGGTCCAAACACAACTAGACTTCTTTCTTACTGATCGTTTTGGCCATCAAATTGGGGTAATAAAAATGAGCTTGCGTAAAAGTTTCCTGAATGTCATTCACAATATTCGAAATATCGAATACAAAGTTTTCAGCTTTTATAAAAATATTCAACAGTTAAAAAGATAATGGTGATAACCGATTCATTATACCAGTGGTTCATAGAAAGCATGTCATTTCATTACGGTTATGAGAAAATCAAATTGACAAAAATCAAAATCGGTATTTTTGACTAGTTCAACACATGTACAAGCATCGTACATTCCAATCAGAGCCCCAGTAAATATTTACTTGAAAACAATTGTAATGCTGAGAGCCATATCTATACTATACTGAGTTTCAGGAAATGAAAATATCTAATTCAGCTGAACTGAATGTATATTTAGAAAATAGGCAATCCGTCTTCTCGGTGATTCTTCGCTCACAGACTCGCTCACTTCATTGGAGCATCGTAGAAGGGTCGGAGACTTGTCTCTCTTCCATAGATATTTTCACGGTCGGTGCTCTTCTGAATTGTTATCAATCGTTCCATCCTTGGCAATATCTACACGGATGACTCGACGAGTACAGAATTCCCACCCCTTTGTTGTGAACTTAGAGACCTGTAGAACCTCTCTTGCTCAGGGATTTTTTTTAATAGAACAGCTGAGCTTTGGAACTCCTTGCCGAGAGAGGGTTTTTCTGAGGCTTACAAACTTCAAAAATTCAAAGTGGATGTTAACTCGTATCTCCTGTTCCTTGATTCATGCGGTGTTCTTTCAACATACCAGGGCTTCCCTTTCGTGTGGATCTGCATATAAAAAAATATGCAATGAAATTCTGGAATTGATTATGTTTTCTTAGAGAGAATTGAAGAATTCTTTTTTTAACATATTTCTCCGCGCTCACTTATCAACCATGATATCCAAGAACCCCTTCAGAGTTGAAGATATGATTGTCACAGTTGAAAACACGCTCGTGAAATCGAGGATATGTGAGAATGCCCTGGATAGTGAAAATCAGTGTAAAACGTGTATTTGTATTTCACCATAATCTCAAAGTATATTGAACGTAATATACATTGTTTTTATCAACTTTACTACGCATTTTCTTTCTCAGAAACTTTTCACTACTTATTTTAATTGTGCAACATTTGATAAGTATTAAAACAATTAGTCGCAAATGATTTCCATGTATTATTGTCGATAGCATAAAAGTTTGCCAACTGGAATTGTCCAACTGACAGATCAATATACTTCTGACAATAATACATCAACTATCAAAAAATAATTGACTATTTCGTTTGTCTTCTGCAATATCCAGAAAACATTGTGGAAAAATGAGAAAAAGGAGAGTTGGAAAACTGTGAGGTCAGCCGTGCTCAACAGGTGTTCCAGAAGTGAGCTTGTTACCGAACAAAGAGGGATAGATGTCCTTTTTCTGGAAGGAATTCAGAAGTCCCAATTTATTTTGGTGTCATGCTCCACACATAGGAACAGTACCAAACCAAGTGATTGTCATTCCCATTATCGGGGTGCATGTTTTCATTGGATCGTCCGATATTTTGATACCGAAAATGTTTTAGTGGTTTTTCTCTAGAAGGGTCTTTGATTGAAATCCACCTAGTGATTGAAACTATTCTAGATTATTTATATATTTCGGTAAAATAAGTAGCTATAGAGGATGAAGTGATAATAAATGATGTAGTCTACAGCACTACCTTCTTGATATTGAATAGACAGAGCTTCGTTCTAGCATGGATCCCAGCAGAACACCAGCATTCATTGATAGACAGTTTTATTGGTGTTCCACAAAGATTGCTAACAGATGTCAGTGGGTACCTTCGAAATGTGAGTTATATAAAAATACTTTCAAAATGTGAATGTACACTAAAATATGATGAAATTCAATACATTCAGAATCAGAGCGTCTAGATCTAGAATATCACCGAAATTACCACTGAAATAGAAGGGTGAGAAAAAATATTGGGCAAATTTTTTAGGTCGACAAAAGCATGTTTCCGTCGTTATATAATATTTTCATCAATGAGCGGATGGGGCTTATATCCCCGCATATCTAATTCGCGACTGAATGAAATTATGATAAGATGCAATAAAAACAACAATGTACTGGTAAGACGTCTCAGTGAAAATGTCGAAAAAGCTTTTTTGTAGAATATCGGTATTGTTTTACCAATTCGGCTCCAAGGACCGGGGTTAGGTTACGTTAGGTTAGGCTTCAGGGACCAAAGACCAAGGTTAGACCAAAAAACCTGAAGAATATTCAATAATGATAGGCGATATATTTTTTAAAGTGGAGAACATTGTTTTCTTTTCATTCAGGCATAGACACTTACTTATCATTCAATCATTCATTGCTATTTTTGTATCATCAGCAGACACCCACTTTATAAATTTTCACCGCAAGCAATGGTTTCATTGATGTTTATCAAAAACATAATCGATTCCAATACGTGGCATGCAAGTGAATAGTTTGAGCTAGTAAGTCATTGATATATACATATAAATTTTGTTTTCGTCCGGAGAAATATAACTTCAACTACTACATCCATAGTATTTCAGTTTATATACCTCCTATGTGCTCTTTCCTTTCAAAACCTTCTTCAATAAATAAAAATCGACAATGAGTAAAGTGGTGGCCCGGTTTATTGGCAATCATGATTCCTGTCACTAGTGTCAATATTGTCGAATCACTTGTCATAATTATTCAAATTGACAGTATTCTGATGAGTCAGGTGACAAATGAAATCGAAAACCATGACTTTAAAATCACTAATGCTAACAACCAAACATGAAACCGAGTCACCACTTAGGTCCTTATCGAATATTATTTATTGATTCAGGCCCGCATTCACCAAAACCGAAAGCGAGTTCTAACGCTCGAAAAAAAATCTGATAGAATCAGCATGCATTTTTTGTCAGATTTCCTTTTTCGAGTGCCACTTGGAGTTCTAACTCAGTTATCGTCTTTGGTGAAATCGGGCCCGATTCAATTTATGATGGAGAGTTTGATGTATTTGACAATTGTCGTAGATGTCACCACAAATGAGTAATTTCGTCAAACAATTATTATCGCCAGTATTCGCTCTTCAATGAAGATGCAACATCCGACAGCTGTAAGGAAATGAAAGCCGTAAAATGAAAAGAAAAGCATGCCAAGTCATTGCCTGTAATAAGCAACCACAAAATAATCTCGACAACCAAGCGCGTTATTATAACTGAAGTAGAACATCATCCGTGAACGAATTTATCGGCGGTGATGAGAGATGGATTAACTCGCTGCATTTACTCAATGCAAACTGCATACAAACGATATTATTGTTGGTAAAATCCGGACAGGACAAGTGATCACATGATGACATCACAAGAACCGTGATTAACACCAGTGGCAGAAAGAAGGAGGTGAATTGAAACGAGTCATCTTCATCTCGTCCTTTTTGGCTCTTTTCGTGATGCAACATTGTATTCTGGTGCTCGGTAGAGCATTGGATGCATTTTGTTTTGAATGTTCTGCTTTATTTGTCAGTGGGAGGAGGAGTTGACTCTCCACCACACTAGACCCACTAAGGACCAGTTTCCCAATACTTGATTACCTGATAGTTGAATCTAAACCAGGTCTAGAAATTGAATTTGTTTCACCAGAGGTGGTGAAGCATTTAGCCTAGAAGAAAAGTTACCAGAATATTGTTGTTTCCGTGACCATCAAGATCACGATACTTTGCAAAACTGGCCGTGAAAGGATCTGTTGTTGAAACTGAAGTTAAGTGTGATTCAAGTGAGCCGAGGTCAGTTGTCAAGCAATAAACAATTCGATTGGACTGAACCGAGTTCCTTAAACCACAGTAAGTTTGGTTTCATCAACTGATTCCTCCTGTCTGTTTGGCTGTAACTGAGGGTCGGTTTTTCCATTTACCATCGAGAAACTTTCAGCTGTCAGTTGAGTTCCCAGCAGTTAATCGAAGTGCTTTTCAGGACTTAGCTGCTGACAGGTAAGTCTTTCAACAGTAAATTGAGATACTGACCGGAAGGTTATTGAATAATGAAATTATCACACCAATTACAGAAAGTTTCGAATAAACCACTCTTCTCATCTGTGTTTAATGGAAAAAAATGTTTCAAGCATCATAAGTGAACAGCCATCCTTTCTGACTGCTGTTGACGAGATTGAGATACTTATTCTCAAGTGTTTTCATATCTCAGCCCTTACTAATTTTAGCCGCATGCCCCCAGTGCATTCAGCCAATGCGTTCAGTTCAGTAAATAGTTTTATGAAATATTAGGAGATGATCAGGTGATGTAAAATTTCCAAAAGTTTTGACGGTAGGATTCATACTTCGTTGGGCATCAATTATTTTTGTGATGCAATTATATTGTGTAGTTCTTAGTATCGAGTTTTATCAGTTCCATCACAGCTCAGCCTTCTGGGTGCACTCGAAAGAGCGTTTGAAAGAAGTCGAAAAAGTTTTAACCCCGTTAGACAAAGAATTTTAATAAAATACGAAACACGTCTTCTATCAATTCTGTTGAAGAATATTCCTGCAAAATTTGAGGCAGATTCAAGTATTCAAGTAGGTTGTCCCATACAAACTTCAATCCCCTTAGAGATGGAATTTCGGGAACACACTTTCCATGTTGCAGATCTCTACGATCAGTGGTTTAGGCTGTGTGTTGATTAACCCCTAAAATATGTTTTCACCCCTTTTCAACCCCGTTAGGTGATTAATTTCAATAGAATACCAAACATCTATCTGTTAAAGAATATATATGGGAAATTTGGAGTAGTTTGGACCTAGGAATCACGTTGTCCCCCACTATGAGATTGATGATATTCTGATAGGATTCGTAATATTATGTTTTTTAAAACGAAGAATATTTGCAAATTATTTCCGAAAGTTCAATTCAGAACCCAAATTGTTGAAAATCTGTTGAGTGTTCAGTATAATCAAGAAATATTGAAACTGAATATTATCAGCAAATTAATGTATAACATATCGATAACTGAATAGAACAAATTTTTCGCTGGACACTCGGGGTCCACTGCGTTCGAGGGTGTTTCTTCAACTGTAACTTTGAAGCTAAACGTTCGAGGGACAATTCTCAACTTAATAACAACATGTTTTGACTGATATATGTGGATTCGAAGAAAACAATTCACAGACGATTCTTCCTTGATATAAAAACATCAAAAACGTGATCGAACCCAATTTGAATTCGTCAAATACGGTGTCCCTAAACCAATAATTCACCGAATAAGTCCGATCAAACAATCAATTGGAAGGTTCGCAGATCCATATATCAATTTATTCGACATCACAGATTCACTTGCGATGTTCAAATTGGAGGCACTAATAAAATGACCATCTGTTCTCAATCAAACGAGCGGCCGCTCTTTCTCTTGGACAGTGCACAGGGCCGGCTTTATCCGAGGGCGCCAAATTTGGGGAGACCAAAATTGTAAAAGTTATGTACTCAACTACCACTGTGGACACTTCTAATTCGTTTCATACATGTGAGGTTGCAGTAACAAAGAGAACTAACTCTTTGTTATCTGTCGAGCTCCCAGTAATGTTTATTGCCTTCTTCAGGACAACTATAAAAAGATCGATTACGATATATAAATATATATATATATATATTTATATATATATATATATATATATATATATATATATATATATATATATATATATTGAGTTATTTTCTAGTTGGGGTGGATGGAAGAATTTAATAATCTATATTTGTTACACCAACTGACAATGAGAACTGTTAATTTGTAGCCATTATGACTATGAATGGTTCTCGTATATTCTACAGATTCTTGTCACTTTGAGTCAGTCTTCTAGGAGACTATAGACTTGTTATGAATTACTTTGAGTTTTGTTAGAAACTTTTATGTTTTACTGTCGCAAGAATTGTGATGGATTATAAAGTGACCTGGAGTTCAAATGGAATAACAACAAACCTCAAAGGACTCTTGTCGTTCTGAAAAAACTGTAGTGTTGATGAAGGACTCATTGATCTCGATTGACTGGAAATTTCCTTCCTCAGTTTCCACCCCAGGCAAAATTGATCCGAACCCGGCCCTGACACTGCCCGACAGAATGCGGACCACTAACTGAAAAACAAGCTCCTCGTGGCCCGAGCAATTTTGATGGTACATGAGCGAATTTGTGGTCAAAACAGGCTGTAAATTTCGGAGCTGCCAGTGTTGGTTTTGCAGAACAAACGAACAGCTCCTGAGAGACATCGACAGACTGACTTGATGTGCAGTTCAAGGTCGTTGTGTGAAACTAGGTATCCGATTGGAAGAAAGGTCCAAGTGTTGATGAAAAAATGTCAAGTGAGAAATTTTGTTTTATACTCAGAGTATAAGGAAATTCTGTAATGGTCGGAGAACAGGTCGAGGACGAATGCCTGATTTTGTTGACACAGAAATTCAACAAAAATTTTTTTTCAAAGAGTGTTATAGCTTTCACAGCCGGTATCTAATATATTGATAGCGGCTTCCGGGATTGTTAGCTGTGGTCTGTAGGTTTTTGGGCCTGACGTTTCCTCTACAACTGCGGTGGATTTTTGTCAAAGGCCATGATGAAAATTCAATCAGTTGCATTTCTCTAAAGGAATATACTGAAATAATTGTAAATTTGAAATTGGATCGATCAAATTAGAAGCTTCGTACTTTTTTTACTTTTCATAAGATTTGCTTCATTTGGGCTGAAAGGGTTCAGTACTGGTATTTAAAGGTCACGAAGTGGCAGAACTACTTCAGTGAAGACTTTAATGATATTTATAATAAAACTGTAAAGTGCAAAAACTTCGTTGTATTCAGTAAAAAAAAGGGCCATCAACTGAAGACAAAACGAGTTTGCTTCAATAGAGCAAATGAGAGAAGTTGCGTAATGTATTTTTTCAAGCATATACACGTAATATACAAGAAAATAATTGCATATCATAATATGGGATGAGTGTCACCCCTAGTATAGAGCTGGCATCAAATGCGCCTACTCTAAGAAGCAACTGCCAATAAAAAACGAGAGAGAGGGAGAGAGAGAGAGCTAATCAACTCCGCGATTTACAAAAATCATGTGGAACTGGTTTCCCGATTTTTTCTGGCGTGGAAAAATATTATGAACTTGGCTGATTTCCCAGTGAATTACTGAGTCTTATGAAAATAAGATCAGAATAATATCGTAGGACTACAGGTATGAGGACTAGTCCATAATATGAAGAAGAATGGTTATGAGACGGTGATGGGACCTCCAGCTGTTACACTTTCTAAATTATAATCGCCACATTATATAACATATCAATTTCATTGCCTGCATATAATTAATGAGCTGCATCACTTGATTTGTTTCATCGAAAATAATAGGGCCTAACATGTTTATGAATCCAGATATGTTTCGGTCTGAACAGTAAATTTAATTTTGACAATGCTTGATTTACCTAGTGTTGATTCTCTTTCTAGGATTACACAATAACATCCATGGATTGTTCTCATTGTTGTTTATGAATCGAGGCATAAATCAAAATATTAAGAAATCGATTGTCAAAAATGTGATATATGTTTCCGAGCTCGACAGAAAGTAAATGAATATTTGGTTGAGATAATTATTGTTTATATGATGTTCAGCAGGCAAATTGTAGATATTGGGTAGAATGCAAAAACGTGAACAAATGCTGGCCTTTGTTTTTATGATATCATCTCTCTTTTCCGATTCATCTATTCGATATTCATAGAAATATTATAAAAAACAATTTTTAGTGCAGTTGTCCTGATTCTCTCAGATGTTTTTATAAAAATCCCTGGTGAGTTATCAAAATCAAATATTTTGCTTCGTCATACATCAAATGTCCTTTCAATCATTTTCCAGCCACTTTATCTGTTTTCTGTTCCTATGTTCCCTCCACTTTTACAGATGATCACCCAAAACAAATTACTGTCATTTCTCAAGCTTGCTGGCCTTGTAATCTGATACATCGTGGATATCCACAATCTTCCATTTCTTTTAAGTGAGTTTTAATCCTCTTTCTCATGTTCGCTATAACTCCTAACAGAATTTATCTTATCACGAACTCATAACTATCCTCCTAGATCTAATTAAGAATTGATATCTGAATTGTCAACACGTTACCATTCCTTTTGATTTGCTGATAAAAGTAATATGTTTTCGGTAGCATATGAACCATGACGTATTTACGCTCCCAAAATTTGATGAGGTGCTGACATAGCACAGATAACGACGGAGTTATGGATTAACAATTGTTTGGATGTGGCTTTCTGTTGAAATAATTCGATTTAACTTCTGTTTCTTCCACATACGATACCTTAATCGCAGATATCGTCGAACTTTGTATTTGATTATGCATCTCTAGTCTTGAAATATTGAACGGATTGACAATGACAAGGAGATAAGGGATTAATAATATTTTCAAGGTAGACAACACTATAAAATAGTGTTGACGTAACTATTTTTCCTACTGAGTTGAGAAGTATGAATCCGAGGTGTTAATAAGGCAAAACATCGAGATATACAATGTTAATGTGAATGTGAATTATTGACCTAATTATTTATTTCGATTACTCAGAGAACCAACCAGAAGAAGTGAATTTGTAAAAAAGGATGATTTACAAACCTACGATCAATTTCGTAACAATTACTGAATATATTGAAATTTTCGTGGGTTCAAGAGAAACAATTCCAAATGTCTTTGAAGAATTTGCAAAGAATTTCAATGAGAATAGTGAAAATCAATGGGCTGAAATCCGTGAAAGATTCAAGATGTCATATCTATTGTCCAAAGTTACTGTTTAATATTGAATTTTCTTTATCATATATTCATTCACAATTTTTATTTATATTTTCACTTTTTTACAATCTCCTATGCTCAATCTCTTATTGAATTCACATCGTATTAGTATTAGTTTTTTTACAGGCCGCGAGGGTGTCAGGATGTCTGTCTGTCAATAAATGATATATAATAATTTTCATTATTTTTCTTGGCTTCATTTGAGTTTCTTGAACTTTATATTTTCTCTCATTTCTTTTTACACATCGATCTCATTTCGTCAGCACTCACTCAATATTATTTTTAGGAGATGTTTCTATTTTTCGAAGCAACATACAAAAACAACCCCCAAAATGAACGAGTAACATCATGAATGTTAATGAACACTTCGGGATTGGGAGGTGAACAGAGAAAACGTAGTACAAAAAATGTATCTATGTCTTTATGTATGAACATCCTGTGTGTTTGGTATACAAATCCATTGAGAAGAATGAAAGGTATCTCATTTAGATTCATTGAAAATTGATAGTTTCGAACCTGAAGATGTTTGCATGATATATTTTATTATATACTTCTGAATAACATTTCTCTCTTTCGAAACAATATTTGAAAAATCAAATTGTGAAAGAATGAGGGCAAACATCCACTTCACTAAGAATTGCAAATGAATTTCGGGTAAATATAGAAAAAAATTGCAGGTATACCAATCCTAAAAAAATCGAAATCGGGTAGGTTATGAAGGATTTCATTCTCATCCTTAGCCCTCAACACATTTACTTGGTGTCTTATAAAAATTATCGAAGCCAGTTCTGATTCTCGCCCCGTTCAGTCTGTATCATATTTCTCGATTCGTGGGTAGCATTTACTTTGTTTAACTAGTATGATTTTGAGGAATCCAGCTGATCTGAATACAATAATTATTCTATATTGGCTGTAGACCACCCGGCTGAACTGCGTAAAATGAGCTGCTAGTATTTTGATTAGGCTGCCCTCTGAGGGTTATAAATAGAGACCGCTGTTCTGGAGGAAACAATTTATTGCCCTTTCCTATTTAGTTGCATCGTTGGCCGCTGAAGTGAGTCTTCAAACGTCAATATATTAAAATAGATTATTTTTTGTATCGTCCTAATGGTCTTGAGTAATGGGTAGTTCATTCGTGAAAATGGTTCGATATATAAACAACTTTCACTGATAAGGAAAAGTGATAGGCGATGTAAATCTTTGTAATGGCAGCCCCAGGAACGTTTTTATTTGTCTGCAGCGGCTTTTAGGTTCACCGGCTTTTTGTTTTGCCGATGAACTTTGACGCGAAGGGCATCAGAGGACTTGTTAGGCGCAGAGATTGATGTGGAGCGCATTCTGGGTCTATTACATCTTTCAGTCCACTTAACATGACAGTTACACACCTTTTCACTGAAGAGCAAATTAACATCAACATATACTGCCCACGTGCTGCATTGTACATAGGATTAAATCTACAAAGCGTCGTCTATTTCATTCTAGTTCGCCTTCTGCGTTCTGATAGTAAAATGAGCAGCATTGTATTCATACGCGGATGTAAACGTTCCTTCCATTCTTAGTGCTTATACGATATATCCCGGTTAATTGGGTGAAGATTTATTCTAAAATATTCATAGGTGACGGTGCAGGCAGTCAAGTCACCTGAAAAAAAATCCTATAGTCCATTCATTAATTTCGTAGCCTCTACTTCCTTCAACCCTGTGCCAGCACGATAAACTCAGTTCTTCTTTCTTTTGGTGCCAGCAGGTGAAGCTGTATCTCTATTAAAACTGTAATCACAACAAACCCACCCAAAAATAAGATGAATTCTAGTCTTGTCTGTGGATTACTAAGAGTTAATCGACCATTTGCAAGTATGCACGCTATCTTGATCTAACACCTCTGGATTTTCAATAGATAACCATGAGATGACACACCAGAACTAGAGGATTTCGTAAAAATCATTCACAAGGTTTTGGTCTGTTTGAATAAATATGTCTCTCAACTAACAGGGTATTGCACAAAATAATGAATTTTCTTATAAAACAATTTGGGAGAGTCTCCTATTGAAATCAGCAATTTCTTATTTTGTCGGCGATCATGGAAAGATCATGAACATTGTGCTCCAGGAACATTGGGGACGCTTAGCATTATTCAATGATGAACAATACCTTAATATTCTGATGGGAGTCTGATACGTTAGGTACTAAAGAGTTAGTTGATAGCTACCTATCCTGATCTGACTTCATATAGATTTCTTAGGAACAACTCTTTTTCAACTATTTCTCAAATAGCGTTACTTCTTCTAGCCCCCAATATGAGCTCGATGAAGAAGAATCTACTGAAAAAGGAATGAAAGTGCGTAAATGAGAATCTAGATGAGAATAATGTGAATCATTGTAAATGAAGCACAAGCATGTCATACGAGAAAATGTAAATCCCACTGTGCCCAACAGTATTTAGCCTAAAAAGTGTTTTGGGTTACTACAGAGCGGTAAAGCACCGATTTAACATATTGAGGAAGGAATGGAAACGAAGGCAACAGCTTAGAGCAATTAAACCAATATGTCCCTACAAACATGAGTATGTTCAGCTACCATGTAGAAACCATCGCCAGCAGAACCTCATGAAAACATGACTTATGACGATGATAAGGGCTCAGATCTCAAAAATGACTTGAATATTGCTACTGTGTTTGAGAATTACTTTAAACCTACTAGATTGCATTCGAACAATAACAGTTGGTACTTTCCGTTCGGTTTCCTTCAGATATTACCAGGATAGATCGCATTCGAAATTCCAACACTCGTTTTAGCTTGAGCAGTTTTATCGAGATCAATATGTAGTCAGTATGGTTTATCTTTTCGTTCAAGTCTATGAAAAGGACTTTTTGCAGGGGTAATTCCTATGAGATAGTACGGGTTCATCATTGGACATCGTGATATGTTTTGCTTGAGGTAAGCCAGAACCTTCATTATACATATGTTTTGTTGTTCGGGTGTCCTTTTTGAAAGTATATTGTCCATCACTGTCCATCCAGTTATTCTCTCACAATCCCACTTCTTCACACCAGTACTTCAGTCTTTAGTCTCGACAGATATGAAAAAAATCCAGTAGATATTAGTTGTGTATATTTCCCCGATAATCTTTATGTATTGCTCTTACCCAGTTTCAAAAACTCCAACTATGATGCCCCACTCATTTAGGATATAAGTTGCTTTACTTTTCGTATAATCTTCGAATTATGAGATATCTTCAAAAATAAACGAACTTCAGTCCCCTAGATATTTTCCTATAATGATAACTTTATTGGCGTTCAAATTGGGATTGGAAAAAATTACACTAATTCGCCCCTTTTCATTGAATACAAGAAAATGTTCAGATATTTGTGGTGGAATGCAAATCAATTTGCGGCTGGCTATAATAGTGATTGTGTTTAGATTTCATAAAATAATCTGATTTATAGATGCTTTAAGTGTCTAAGATCACTCTATCAAGAAGTGATAAGTACAGCCGTTCAATATATTTTTTAATATCGAATAAATTCGATATTATCTGGACGTCTGAGAGGCTAACCCCTACAATAAATAAGGCCGAATAACGACAGTGAATGGCCTTTTTTTATCGATGAATTTATTTTATTTTGTCCCACCTTTGTGTAGTCATGAGTGGTTCTGCACTTGAAAGTGTAGCGCCCGACTTAACACCTTGATTATCAAAGCATTTTATAGCTTCGACAATAATAGGTACAACACGCTGAAACTGTATATCCCTGAACGAATACACGATACTGAATGTAACAGGTTGTTCGAGTATCTGGAATGTATCCCTGATACGGTCACTTCTTTTCAAATTAATTCCCCTTTTCGATGAGGTCAATATCGTAGGTATACTAGACTGGTTCTCAGAAACCATAAGTTTGACATTTCAATCACGGCTAATATATCTGTCGAACTCATTAAAAACCGATGTGTTCAAGAATTTGGGCAATTAACTAAATGATCAATTAGATAAGAACACGTTTTCATTGTTAAATAAGTTCCATTGAATAGTCTATCTCATAAGATGGCCTTGGTTATTTTCGTCACAGCTATTGATAAACAATCGATTGTCGGAAACCAGTAATCATCAACGCCCTACGCCCCAGCTTTAATGGAGAGAAGTCAATTTTCAAGCCAATTAGAAAAAAAAATATATAGTGTAACACCTTTAATTATAAAACAGAAAAACAGTTGTTTTCACTTGTTGTGGATTAGGCCGATTTCATCGCCGAAAAGGACAACCATAAGAAGTAATTTCCCATCAATATAGAAATATATTTGTTTCATTGACATAACGTCAGGTAATCCAATGTAAAAACTGAAAACTATCGTAATTCACATTGATTTAGGATACTGGCTGTGTGTATACAACTATTATCAATTCTTTACACGGAACTTTGTTGTATATATTTTTGAAAACTGCTTGGGCAGTTTCCATTTATGTTTCTTTTCAATACTTGCAACAATTGTTTCCCGTTCTTGAATGAAGTTGAACAATTATATATCCATTCATTTTCAGTAATAAGATTATTATATGCTTATTCTTTATCAAATTCAACCTGACATATTTCAGTAAAGATGACCTCCCAAAAATTTCGCCACGAATAAATTACTTTCAAAAAAGCATACCTAATGGAGAATTGAATTAATTGCAATTTTGGCAATTTGTATGTTATATCATTCACAAACTATATGCAAATGAAATTTTCATGAAATAGTAGACCCCTGTGTCAACTCAATGGGTAGAGTGAATAAAGTTGGAGTGCGAGCATTTTCTCAATTTTTTTGGGACAAACCTATACGGGTTGATGAGGTATGAGAAAGACGGATCTATAGTTTGAGCTCATGCTCGCTTTTATTCACTCCACCCATTGTCGTCCTAATAATTTGCTTAGACTCAAATATCATCAAAAATATGTATAGAGTGACCGACAGATTCCAGGATATGAATGGGATTTTCAACTCGAATATTCCCTCATATTCCTTTTATATTTCTGGAGTGAAAATAATAGCGTCAAAACTATAATCAGTTTGTCATGATACCGAAGGCCACTTATTTCAAAGAAAACACAAATTATTATTGGAAGATTTGTCAACTGATTCATTCATAATAATAATTATTCATAGCCATTGCAACAGTTGTTATATCTATTAGGAAAAACACAGCAGCTCAAAAAAAACCAGATACAAACAATTTTAAACAACACACAAGTGCTTATAATACACGATGCCCCTTTTTTGAAAAAAAATTGTACCTTATTAAATCAACCTTTACTTTCGATATTGAAACGATAGACATCCACCTTTGGCATAGATTCATTTCTAACTAAGTCACTTTTGTTATTTATTTATGTCTCTCGTATTTGAATGAAAATTATCAGAATTGAGATAGATACCAAGCAATTCCATGCGTTATACACTTTTTTGAGGAATTGATATTGTCTCATTATCTACATAACCTACATTGTTTGTAGTTTTACAAGACAGATGAAGTGAAAAAATGGGATAGATTGCCATTATCTTCTTTGTGACTATAACAACAATCTGGTTTGGGACAAAAATAATCACATTCTCGTTGAAATTATCAAATTTCTCGCAAAAATTAATGAATGAATAGAAAAAAACATCACAGCAAACAATTTCGAACGAATCTTTTTAAACCCCAACTCCTAGATCAGGAAGGCTTGTTGCTCGTTAGTGTGAGGTATATGATCAGAAACAATTCTGAAATCTCACGCTTATACTCACAATCTTCCAGAATGAGGAGCTTGCGATTATCCAACACTAATAACAACCTGCGTTCAGCAGATATATCACTCGGTATGTAAAATTATTCAAACACCTCGCATGGTACGAATAAATTATTTCTGAAATATGAATTATCTCAGTGTGAGCATTTTTCTTGGTTAGGAAGCGATAATTACATCCTTAGCGTTATTACAGTGTCTGACAACAAGCTAGTACTTAATTCTCTCGCCACCTTCAGTTAGATGTGACAGAAAACAAGGAGTATTTTGTGCTAACTGATTTATCGGTAATACATCTTTCTTTTGCTCATTAACACGCATGGAACTCCATACCGAGCCAGTTGTAATGTGACAAACCCTCACTGTTAACCTTGTGAGAATGAGTCTATTCAATACAGGCGCCTACAAAAAAAAACGTGAGTGTCATGTACACAAATGCCAGTTTACACGTGAACGCATCTTCGACGTTACGTAGGAAAACGAGCATTCAAAAAGTTCTCCATAAATTATTTCGTTTCAGTTGGAGATCTTAAGATCGCACGATAAAATATAAGGCTCCTATCTTCGTTCATTCTGGTCTCGGTAGTGTAGTGGTTAGCATATCTGCCTATCAAGCGGAAGGCCGGGGTTCGAATCCTCGCCGGGCCACCGTGCTGGGTGATCGCACGTTAAAAGGTAAGGCCTCGTTGATCCAAAACGAACAATTTCAGAACGAAAAAGTAGCTGATTTGGTGAAAAAATGCACCACACAAGTAGTAGAAAAATATTGCAAGTTCGTAGGGTTTTGTACCCTCATAAAACCGTCATAGCGTAATAGCTTGAAATATTCGGTTTCTCCAAAAGTGTATATAAAATTAATGCCACGAGAATCTAATATTGCGAAAAAAGTGTCAGTAGTGAAGAATTCATTTTGTACCGCCACTCTGAGCTCACAGAGTTTTTGATTTACTTTTTCAGTCGATGTTATGGAGATTAATCAGAAGAAGTTTCTCCACAGCGGAAAAACTAAAGCATATTTTATAGCTCTACACAAATACTGTAAATACCAACCAAGTTGGCACTATCAGGAGTTTGTTTTCACTCAATCTGAAGTTTAATAAATTCCTTCCATGTCAGAAATTCCTGAATATTTCACAAATATTGGACGATTATAATTAATTTTTTCTGTACATATAATTATCGCTTGAACCAAAATGTTTGGAAGTATGCCGTGTTACAAATATTGCAACAATTTTTTGACGAACTCAATTGATTTCCTGATTTTTGTGCTAGATTTATTCATTTTCAAGGTTCAAGATATTCTCTGAAGGTCTATGAGCTGGAGAATCATAAATTATGAGCGACTGGCATATGTCTAGACTGGTGTCTAGGAGATGTCAATTTGTGTCTTTTTTGCTTCCATTTGTTTAATCTGCCCCAATGTAGATCTTTTATATGCCTCTGTTAATACAATTATCAGATTTTGCATGGTAATTTTTCGTTTTTTTGAATACCTTAGATAATGTCTGGATTCTATAATTTGTATTGATCCTCCGAATGTTCATTGTTCGGACCATCTTTGACTCAAGAGTTGGAAAAATGAAAAATATATTTGAAGTGGGTTTTCCGTCAACCAGCTGACGTCTCCCTATGAGTGTCACCTCTCAAAAATCGAAACTAAAGATTAACAAGGTCTCACATTTCATCATAGCAAGTTCCTTTCCGAAACTCACATTCAAACAGTGCAGGTACCTATTGATTGATTGTAATTAAAACTCTCTATATAATTACGACAGAAGGTTGGATATTATCAGAAGTATTGCGGTATGGTATATTGCTTCCACGGTATGTTCAGAATCCCCTGATATCAGTTTTTGACAGGGCCATGAAACAGATCTAATCTTCAAGCATGAATCATCCATCTCTATACAATCTGACCCGTTATAATTACCATGAAAATAGAACCACGCGAGAAATCATATCTATTCATTCACTTATTAGATATAATTAACCGAAGTTACATCTCACTTAGATCAAATTATCGAAATAAATATGCCCGAAGGATATTTTCCCGAGAGATTTATGTGGCAAAGAAATTCCAGTTGAGATGTTGATCCTTACAGCGATTCTTACCTAGATATTTTTGAGTAAGAGATTTGGTTTCGTGACTTGTAATCTCGGACACGCATTTTGACGTTTCAAATTCCTAGAGATCCGAAGCCAGATCTCCCTGTATACCACGAATGAGATATCAGAAGACTCGTTTCTATCGTATAATTTTCCTATGATGTCTTCATCAGATAGTATTATAAGGACTAATGCGGCACACAGTCGTGTTTAAAAGAATGCAGTATATCATGTCATCTCAATAATATACGAGCTTTTTTAAGATGATTGTGTTTTTAACGAAATACTTCATTATATAATTCACATGATCTAGCGTTAGAGACTTATTTTAGGTGATGACAATCGGTTCATCACACAATGACATTTCATTCGTTCAAAACATCAGCCATTTGATACAGAGCCAAGGCGGAAATCGCCTTTTTGTGCACCCGATAAATACAATTATTTCGAGATACGTCTAGCTCAAAAATTCAGACCTACATACTGATTTAGAGGCACCTGCAGTCGAATACTTTTCGGCTATTCTGGTAATCGGTTGAAAAAACCGAAAGCCCGAACCAACTAGAATAGTTTCATCTTTTGACATGCAAGAACGGACGTAGACGAAATTCAATTGGTTGTTGCATACCGGGTGGGAGGATAAAATCCCAATAATGCAATTCAGAAAAGAAAAAAATACTTCTTTTCTATAACCCAATAAGCTCAATAACGTCCCAAACCCAATATATGTATCGTCCAAGTACCAAAAATGAGCAGGATATCAAAACGAATATCCTTGAAACGACGTAACGTGACGTCAGAAGTATTTTTCTGATTGCAAGGAACGTAAGATATGCAGCGAAAAATGGAATGACTCTCATCTCTTGAAATATCACCTATGAATTCGGAAACTCAAGAGAGGTATTTCTTTGATAATGTCCGAATAGGACGAAACTGCAGTAACATTAGTTATATGTGGTATAAAAACATGGGAAGTTCATTTCCTCAATTTTCAAAACCGTTATGTCATGAAATCAAAACAAAAACTCATCACGAGTTCAAGGTGGTGAGCCAAAAATCATATCGAATCCCTAGCATTAAATATTTCGTATGGGTTTAAAAGGAGTGGAGAAAACAATGGTATTTGATATCTCATTCATTCTCAGTTAGGATGTATCTGTCGAAGAAATTCTCTTCAAGATATTGAAAACAATAACTTTTTGTTCGTTTACAACTCACCAAAAACTTTTTCAAAGAAAAGTATTTTTGTGAAAACGAAGTGGAACAATCTTTGTTTTCTGCACTATATAAAAGGCAGACAGGTTCAATTTCCTACTACCACACTCTGAGAATTCGTGAGGGAATAACTAGAATATGAGTTCGTTTATTTGTTTCTGAACGAGTGCCAACAGCGATTTTTCCATGTTCTGGTCTTGCCTACTTTAATTTATTCTGTTTTCAGGTGCCTCACTGCGGAAATCGAGGACTTACTACACGATTACAGTTTCAACAAACATAATGAATTATTTGTCTTGTTCATCCACATATATACCACCTAGAGATACGGCATCTTGTAGAGGGTGATACTCAAAAATCCCTCATTTGAAGGGTCCTCATAATTTTTGTTGTATAACTGAGCATTATTCTTGGCTTCACTGGGGCTTCTAATGAAATTGATACATTTTCTTTACACTTTGGAGGGCAATCCTCTAAGGAACATAGGTCCCTCACAGAACCGAACTATTTGTGAAACAAATTCAAATCAATTTGTTATCGCTAGATAAATTTATTTGCACCCATTCCGTTTAACAAATCAATTAACATGATTTAACGTTCTCATCTTGACTCCATTTTTTTTAAACGACTAAGAATTGCCCCTAGACTCAACATTTTTCGCCTTTTTTCGACTCTAGTGCCCATTTGATACGTAAATAAGTGAAAAATATTATTTCTTTTCCGTTGCAATGTTGTTATATTCCTCAACGTTTCTCGAGAATAAATATTTTTGAAAATAATCAATTTTCCAAAAACTAATAAAAGTAATTATTATTCCATTCAAATAATACAAATCAAAATTGCTCGACCTCAGACAACCTTACTTCCTAAGAACTGTTGTGGAACAACACTAAAACCGAACAAAATTAAACTATGCAGATCACAAGCACAATACAAGACTTAAAACTAATGCACAACTGAACACGGTATGCTCAACAAAGACAATCGTTCAAAGAACATATATTCATCTTGCAAACCGACTCTACAATTGCTTACCTCTGAAAACCAGACTTGCACCGACAATCATTTCTTTCAAAGAATATGTCAAATGTTTCATTTCAGAAACAGATAGAGCTTCTATACATCGATTAATTGATATGATAAAAATAACATCATTCAATACTACCATACCTACCCAGATAAAATGAGTCCATATTCATATTCCTTATATTTCCCTGTACTCTTTTCATACTCTCCTCAACCTCCATATAATACTTAAGTACTGCTGAATATTGTCATCCAATATTGAAATACTTTTTTTCCATGTTGCCATCAATTGATATCACTATGTCACTATATTATTATTGATTATATGTACGTTAATGTGTGAACGTGCATATGTGTGTATATGTAATGTGTGTACGTATATATGCGTATATGTATGTGTATATATGTGTATACATTTGTTTGCTTGTACAAAAATATGTCCATATATCTACGAGTCAAATACCCTATTCAGTGTCTAATGCTACTAATCCATTCTTTTCGCTATCATAGTAATTATACAATAACCATACTCGATGAAGAAACACCCACGCCTAAGAAATGCCTTAGTGGGTATTCATTCACTAAACCTTTCGAAAAAATTCCACCACAGTGATATGCGTCACTGTGGATGATAAAATGAATTTTACAAAATTACCCTTCTTTCCCCCATGAAAGAAAACCATTATACACCCTTGGAAATAATCAATGACCCCACCTTGAATATTTCTCTTAATCCAAAGAGGCATTAGGAATATAATTAAATTCAACCCAACTCAGCATCTTTTTGTCGTCTGCTTTCATTACTCAAAAATAAAGTGGTTCGATGACAAATCTCAAAAACTTTTTTTTCTTTTCAGCAATCTTACAGAGGACGACAGTTGGGATTGGCCAAATGAAAATTCAAGGAGTTGCTACCTGTCAGTATTTATGCATGGCTAAGTGTGGATTGCTCTATGGATCGGTAGGTGGACACATTGTTTAACTAATTAATTAATTAATTAAGTTTCACTAACCGACTGCACGGTTCATCAAACTTAAGTCACGAGCCATATTCATGATTTATTTGCAATATATCCAGTGATGACCTTGTTTATTCCTCCCGAAGCCAAAATCATCAATTATATAATTAGCGCGGTGGTACACATATCGATTGTTACAGATTAAAGATCATTATATATCGTGGGTTCGAATCCCGCTCGAAGAAGTTTATTTTTCTCAAATTCTTATGATTTGTCTGAATGCCGTTATCATTTCATTCATATATATATATATATATATATATATATATATATATATATATCTATATATATATATATATATATATATATATATATATATATATATATATATATATATATATATCTATATATATATATCAATGATTCTCTATGAAAGCCCTTTTTATGCATATTTGTTATCGAATTCTTTAGTAGTGATGATTATTTTCAATTGGTAATAATGATGAGTTAGTATGAAGGATTGTGAAATAGTTATAGCTCCAAATCCAAATATACTTATTCTATTCAATTCGATATAATATGATATTATATGATTCTTACTCGAGAGAAATTGCAGTAATATTCACTTATCTGCATTCAGACAAAAACAATCCACTCTACACCTTTAGGAGTTCAACATTTTCCCAGTTTGAAAAAATAAAACGATGTAATATCTCTATACAACTCATGACTTATGACTGCATCAATTGACCAATATTATTTCCACAAATAGTGAAGAAGAATGGCCCTGATACCGAACCTTTGGGAATACTATGTTCAACAAACTCTTATTTCAATTTATGACTATTGTACACAACGGTCTATCAACTCTTCAATGAATGCTATCGTTGGAAAGACAAAAATACATCTTTTGAAACAAAAAAGGTTGATTGTCGCATCTTTTGCGTGACGGTCATACAATATACAACGCCAGAAGGTGTATGAATAGTTACAAAGGACCGATTCCCAGACGTTAGTCCTTCGAGTATGTCAGATAAATTCTCAGAAACACGTATATCCTACGGATTTCTGTTTCATCTGGACTGGTTTTTGTCGTATACTTTCGTAAACTTTCACTGCTAATGCTAACAACCCTCTTAGAACATTATTATGGAATAGATTTCTACAAAATTAATTCGATTCGTTTTCTACTGCCGATAACAAGAATTCTGATATAGAAGCCCGCTTCATAAATTAAAATTAATTTCGAAGCAAAGCCTTTATGACTATATTCTCGAAAGTGTCCGACATACCAACAAAAAAGTAGTGTAATTCAACCTGTTTGCATTAACATAGATGTATAAATATATTTTTTCATGGCTCCAACGTAAATAATACTACTAGTCATGGTACGTTGTGAGCTGTTGTAACTAACCGAAATTCAAAGTTATATGAAAGGTAAGGATGAAATATGAGGCATTAAAAGGGCCACCCGCCTTTCTTTCGTACTGAAACTGAAACTATTAATGGTATTTAAGGAGAGTGTAATGGATGCTGTGGACGGTGTGAAATATTTCTCGTCAACGAATGTACCGGCAGTGTACATTAAATATTCCTTGTTTCTCATACCGTCAAAGAGTAATAATTTTCAGGATTTTGGGTTCTGAGTCTCTTCATCATAATTCGTCTACTAAAAGCTGTGAATGTATTTTCAGGAAAATAACCGCATTGTTATCATTTCATTGATTTTTAAACTTTTAAACATGATAACGCAACTTTTTGGTAAGTTATTGATGGAGTAAAAAAAAAAGTTGTGTAGGTCATGAAAACCCCTTCCAAAAGGTAGGTCATTTGACACCTAGTACCATTAGATAGATAGATCTTTATTCAACCACATTATATTTTTAACATTTGTAGCAGGTCACAGAACATTGTTTGCACACGAATACTATTTCTTATTTCTATTCTAAAATACACTGGCCATCTCCAGTACATTTACATAAACGATTTCAGGAGTGGAAATAATCAATGCAACAAAATAACTATGTGAAGAAAAACAATATAAGTCAAACAATAGAACAAACAAGGCTCGAACACCTGACCTAGGCTAGAGCCTAGAATTTGTCTTATATGGTTCACTCTATTTTTTATCTCAATATTTCCCGCGCTATTAAGAAGTACTCCAGTCTGCTTTTCCACTCCAAAATATCACGGGAAACCTATTTATTAAACTATCATTGGAAACCAATGTTATGAATACATCGATTATATGCCGTCACTTTTCAATTTTTTTCTCAATTTTTCTCGTACTATTGAGAAATCAACTCAACTTTTTTAAAAACTATCATTGGAAACCCACGGTATGAATACATCGACTATATGCCGTCACTTTTCATATTTTTTTTTTGACAATTTTTCTCGTACTATTGAGAAATCAACTCAACTTTTTTTTTAAACTATCATTGGATACCAATGGTTTGAATACATCGATTGTTTGCCGTCACTTTTCAATTTTTGTCTCAATTTTTCTCGTACTACAGAGAAATCAACTCAACTTTTTCTAAAACTATCATTGGAATCCAATAATATGAATACATCGATTGTTTGCCGTCACTTTTCAATTTCTGTCTCAATTCTGCTCGTACTATAGAGAAATCAACTCATTTTTTTTTAACTATCATTGGATACCAATGGTTTGAATACATCGATTATATGCCGTCACTTTTGAATTGTTTTCTAATTTTTTTTGGTACTTTTGAGAAATCAACTCAACTTTTTCTAAAACTATCATTGGAAACCAATAATATGAATACATCGATTGTTTGCTGTCACTTTTCAATTTTTGTCTCAATTCTTCTCGTACTATAGAGAAATCAACTCAACTTTTTAAACTATCATTGGATACCAATGGTTTGAATACATCGATTATATGCCGTCAATTGTTTGGAGTTTTCAATTTTTTCTCATAGTTCCCCAAAGTATTTTTTTTCTATCACCTATCAATACAAATTCAACTCATCCCCTCTGAAAATCATGTTAAAACTATCATCGGATACCAATGGTGTAAATACAGCGATTCTATGCAGTCACTCGTTTCAACTTTTCATTTGTTTTAAATAGTTCCTGTGAGTATTTCTATTTACCACCAATCAATTAATATTCAACCTAACTCCTCTGAAATCCGTCTCGAAATTATTATTGGAAACCAATAGTGTGAATACAGCGATTCTATGCCATCGGGATTCTATGCCATCGGTTGTTTAAAATCTTCAATTTCTCCATTACACGACTCTCAAATATTTCATCGCTCACTGAACATTCCTGAATTTTCCGATTTTTCTCAAAAACAATAGGTGTCTGCACACTCATAAGATCTAGGAATGACCCGAATTTCGAAGCGATATCTCCTTTCTTTCAAAAAAAAGCTACGCCGGACAGACACACAGACAGACAAAAATCAAGTTGAGCTAAATCGGCCTATTTTTCGACGCTGATCATTTTATTCAAATGAAATTTTTCGATATCTCTTCAAATAAAAAAAAATTGCCCGCTGCCCTGTCCGGTGCCCGGTAAAATCTTAACCGCAGAAATACACCGATTAATACTTAATCGATGTATAATAAGGACTAACAGTAGGACAAATAAACAATAAAGACATAGACAAAGTTGAAAATTTGTGGGGGTTGCTACCCAGCACAGGGTTAAAGTTGCGATAATCATTTTCTTCAAAACAATTATTTTGCCGAGTGTTAGGGAAGGTGCAAATTTATGTTGGGACACGCTGTATACGGACCCCTAGCCCGCTCGGACACTAACAGTAATGATGTCGCCATGATAATTCATTTGGTTCCTCACGATATTTTCAAGGCACATCATTGTTATATGAGAACTATTGAGCAATATGAACATAAAAGAACTAATACTAATCGGAACGAAATGTCAGTTGAAATATTAAAAATTTGTTACCAAGCTCTACATGTGTTCGCAGAAGAAATCGAAATATATTTTTATATTTTATTACCTTTCGCCCGTGACTTCGTCCGCGTAGAAGTCGAACCGAACTATTTAGTCAGCGCACGCCGGTAAAGCATCACATCTCGCCTGCTTTTCTCCGACTTGATTCACATATTATTATTTTTCACTGATTTTTTCGTTCAATCATAATATATTATAGCCTATATCACCTTAAATAGTGTAGCGTTTTGTTAGTGAAAGAATTTTCATGATAGGATCAGTATTTCCGATAATTACCCCCTACAAACAAACAAAGTTAAAAGCTTCACCTCTTTATAATTGTGGTAGAGATTCGAAAACTGCAATAATCATTCAAATGCTGGGTGCTATTAATACTGGTATTGATTCGGACAATTGTCTATATAATTAACTCGACGGAAACCTGTTGCAAAAAAGAAAGATGGAAAAGATTCAATCAATACAATATATCCCAAAAATAAAATTTAATTGAAAATTAAAAATAATGAGTAAAAATCCCGTCGAATAAATAGGTCAAAAAAATCAAATCAAATAAGGCACTCAAATCCGAACAAAAAACTGAAAGGGATTTTGGTCGGGTAATAAAAAAATCAAAAATGCAATTGGTCGAAAATTAATATTGTGACAAAAAAATTAAGGAAATATTGAATATAAATTAGTAAAATCGAACAAAAAAATGGAGAAACGTGAATCAATAAGAACGAATGTTGAAACCAACTTTCAAGTTGAGTGAGTACACTCTACTTGATTTTACTATTTTATGTAATTCAAACTTGGTTTCATTGGATTTGAGTGCCTTCTTTGATTTGATTTTTTACCCAATCATTATAATATATAAGAGTTTTTCATCGTCGATATTGCTTTTCGATCAACTTCTGCTCATTCATTTTCAAAGTTTGAGAGTCATATGTTTGATTGTTCAACCATGTAATGCAATTCCACTATTCGTAATTTGTTGTTTATAATTCAATTCTTTCCATCTCATGAGGTCTTTTGCAACAGGTTTCAATTACATAGGCAACGGAATTCCAAAAAAATACCACTCATCAATGGACATTGCCTACTTCAAGCAAACAAACCTTCACCCTATTTCATTATTAGTCTGACAATATTAAAGATGTTGTTTGAGAAGAGGACAAAACATAACATATTTCCCTTTCCCCAGTCTAACAAAACTACCATTGTTGCAATGCTCAGTTTTATGAAGTAGGCAGGCTGAGAAGTTGAAGAGAACTCGTGACGAGACCTGGGAAGTAGGCAGATTGAGGTCCCGGGGTCAGGTCACAAATTCTTTTCCTTGAAGAGTAGGCAGATTGGGACCTCAGAGTGAAGTCACATAAACATTCTTGAAATGATGATGAAAAAAAACTCTAGATCTAGATTATCCTTCTGAAACAAGAATAGTACAGCCTATAGTGGATACAATCATAGTGACTATCTGGCTCAGCTCAAAATAGAACTTGAAAAACCGTATAAACTTTTATTTTTCATCTTCTTTTTTCATTCCTTCCACTCAAGAATAAATTTTCAATAATTCAGTAAATGTATTTCGAATGAGATTTTCTCTTGCAACAATAGGTCAAATACGAACTTTGGCCATAGTTTCATTGGATTGAATTTTTGAAGGCTTTCTACAAATGGAACAGTTCCGTCAAAATTCGACACTGGCGTGACTGACTCTTCAGTAATGTCCAATAGAACACCAATCACTTCATATTTGTCGAAGAGAATATTACTGACTTCTGTCACTTTTGTTCCATTTTGTTCCATGGTCCCAAAACATATTTCTCTGTAATTCTATGACTCCGTTCGTACAATCACTTTCGTCATCATGATACTGGACTTGGATTCAGCCAGGATTCATTTCTCATTCACTGCACAGCTTTTTACAATTTATTGATCATTGTCCTTTATAAGGTTCATTAAGGCCAACCCGATGGATGTAATATTCCCATCATCTCTTTGTGAACCCGAAAATCATCCTACATAACCTCCAAAAATTCCAGCCCAGTATAAATTCTCATTTCAACTCCCGTGCTTTCTGTATAAATCTTTCCCCTAGGTATGTGGACTATTTGCAATGTTGTAATTTGGAAATGTATTGAATTTTTCACAAACAAACCCAATAAATAGACACACGTACCATTCCTATGTTTATGCGAAAAGCAACAGTTCACCAACAACACAGAATACAAGGCAAAAACGAGTGAAAGTAAAATAAATGTCTAAGATTTAATGAATATAGTTGTCGACATCTTGTTATAATTGTAATAATAAACGGATTATGTAAATACATGATACCATCGCTTCTAAAGAGAATTGTTTTAAGTTTGTCTATAATTAGCAAGGGAACTAGAAACTAAGAATATCTCTGTTTGCTGGCTTGTTTTATTCGAATGTAACAGGTATTGAGAGAATAACTACTGTCACTGGAATCAGGAAGGAGTTTTGTCCCTCAGAAGGTGAAGCCACATGGAAAGAAGTTACATACAGAAAGTTGAGGTTCTGGCAAGGTATCAAAAGTAATTTCACAGCAAGTGTCGTATGAGTGGTCTCGTTGCCAGTTCAATGTATTTTTATTCAACCCTAGGAGCTGTAATAGTAAAAATATATTATATTCGTACTCCTGGTCACTCAATGAATACTTATAACCACTATTGGCATAATATCATCCAGGAAACAACATATTTTTCTACTGTGTCTCGAATCAAAGTGAAACCTTAGAATTTTGTTCCAGCGTTCTTCCTAATAAAAGAAGAATTGAACTTCAGGCTCCTCGCATACTTCAAAACTCCGAGACTGTTAACTGCGGAAGCTCTGTACCTTGAGGCATACCTTGTGACGATTTTCCTGCCAATATCGAGAAACCGCATGACCCAAACTCAAATTTGCTCTCATCTATGCTCAGTAGAACTAATTATGCCGTGCGTTAATCCAAGTTATATATTTCATTGTTCATTACTTAATACCGGGTGTTCAGGTACAGTTACACTTGGTGTGATTAAAACTGAAGCATTCAGACCGATTCAATTTCAAATCATCTCAGTTCAATTCGAACTGCAATTTGTCATGATTTGATCGTTAAAAAGTTATCAACTTTCAGTGTGAGTGGCAAACCATTCCCAAATGTGGAAAGTAGGTCTTTTTTACCCTCATACCTTGGTGTCCAGATCAAGGTCACCAATTTTGTCAGGTGTTCATGGATGAAGAGTTAACCTGCTATGATGAGTGCATTGACTATCCAAGAAATATCAATTCTTTCAAGAATTTTCCACCTTAGTAGTTCTCAGGCTCACTCAAATTTTCCACTGTTCCTGGCCACCATTTGCAGTGGTTACATCAACCTTTACTATTGAGTAACGTTAGAACAGGTGTTTCATCATTATTCAGCAAATCACTCGATATGTCACCTAAATTGTCAAGTGTTGTCATTAAGGGACATATGAATGTTAACCCGCTGAAAGCATAAGCCGATATTCAGAAACAGATTTGATACATAATAAGGAGATATCAAGATATCAGGTATCTATAAATGACCTTTTCAAATTACTTATTTCAATAATCCTACATTTCACTTCAATGAGGATGACACCTCTTGTAATTCGAATGTGTAACCAAAAAAGTGGTGTGAACGTACTTAGAACATTACAAACTGGACGACGAGGCCGAATACTTGCTATCTTTTATAGTAGCAAATAGACACCATAGGTTGGTTTTCAGTTTTTTTTTGAGTAGCGACATAATAATAACTGTTTTCCTTGCAGGTTCACTTAAACGTACAGAGAAACGCTAAGAGCTCTTTCTGAAGTATGGGAGGACCCTACTAATTCTTGTTATCACATTCTGCGGTATCCTGTTCATCATTTCTCCAAGGTATGCCCTCGATTCGTACTTGAATAACTCATACTCTGTTTTTTTTTACAGGCCCAATTTTCGCTGTTGGGAAAATAATTTTCCCAATTCGATGTTCTTGAGGACATATGAAAAGTACTCTCCAACAAAAACTTCGACTAGCATTCTATGTATTAATTATTTTGAATTTATAATAAAAAATTTGAATTTGGTGAGTATATTTTCTTCAGTAACAAATATGTGTGCCACAAAATACGACTTTCAATATTCATCAGATCAATGCTTTCCGAAAAAAAACTAATTCCTTGTTGTATAAATGATCACAAGATACCATCTGCGAATGTCAATCGATGATTCTCTGAAATCATGATGTGGTTCTAAATTATCTCTTTTATAGTTCCTTACCAAATATAACCAATCTGTGAATTGTATTTTCAGGAAAGGACCTGATGTGCTCAATATTATCTTCAGTAGCCCTATTTAATATGTATCCTTATACATACACGATAGTTCACCTTATCACCAAAAACTGTATAAAATGAAACAGGCTAACGTTGAACCAGTCAGACTTTCTCTATTCGTCTTTGCGATGAAGAAACTTTATTTCTGGTTTCGGCTCCTGAAACTCAAGTGAATACTTCGACGTCGATAAGTGATTTCTGATCATTAAGGTTGCGATTGAGATTATCTCCAGTGTAAAGATCGAAAAAGTATTCAGTAACTGGACCATTGCCAGTTGATATTCATTCAGAATGTTCATAAGTTGAATTTCAATGGTGAAGCGAAGTTTTATCCTTTTCAAGTATTTTGAACTGAAGTGGCTCCCTGCAATCGAATTCGAAATGTTATGACATTCTCATAATTTCACAGAGATGTTAGGTCAATTTTTTATAACTCATAACCGAAAGAAATGAAACAAGCAAACTCTCTTTAAAACCTGTTATAAAAACTCAATAGTTTCATAAGGTATATATAAAAAAACATAACAAGACGAAAATAAGCGTTAACATACTGGAATATAGAATAAGATGTGAAAAACTTTCAATAAAAGTGAAAACTTAATACTGGATCAATTATTGTAAACAAAAGGAACCGATGATAAAAACCAAAAATGCTAAGAAATTTCAAGAATATTCTGAAAAATGCATGAAAGATCAGTTTGTTGCAAGAGCAAGATCCCTTGTACATTGAATATACACGCTATGAACTGAACGGAAACAAAAAGGCACCGCTTTGGCTTACTGGATATAGTCTCTCGACGGCTAAACCATATTACTTCAGAATTAATCCTCTTACAATGTAAAGATCCCATAACGATCTACACGGCTTCTACTAATCAGAATTATCTCTTAAATTATACATACTTGCTCAGGGAACATGGTGATGTTATTATTTCTTGATCTAACTCCATGGTTTTCGTTGTAAGATGTTGCAGTTGCTTTTAATGATGCAAGGGATAATCTTCTTATAGCTCAAATTCGAGAGTTCGTCGCTGGTAATCACTTTGGGGAAATTGAGATGTTGAAGAAGTTCAACTCTGATGGAAGAAGTGGAAGGAACCAGTTGCAGCGCTTTCGCAATCGTTGTTTTGGGGTCCATATCAGAGACAAATCAGAACTTTGATACTCGATTAGGATTTATCTTGAAAATACTCACTAGTCTCCTGTATATTTTCACTATAATAATTATTACAAAACCAAGACACGCGTTTTAGCTTACAATAGCAATAGAAATAGCAATATAAATTATCGAAATCCCAAATTTGCAGTTGAATAGTTAAAAATTCGTAGCTGAAAAATCAGAATTGAGTGGAGTTTTTTTTAAGCTTTTTCAATACTTTTATTCGGATAGGCTATTGAAAGTTCCATAGGAAATTGTCTCTTCAATTAAATCGGCTTGGCACTTCCTCCATTTCTCCTTTCGAGATTGTATTGTGGCGGATTGCCTCAAATAAGTGCACTTAAGAAATGTTTTGTAATCTCAGTAGGGCACACGAGATGTTGCTCATGGAAGAAATGAAAACCTCATAGTTGGTTGATAACAATTTCAGAGAATTTCAGATACCTTCGTTCTGACTGATATAGATTCATTATAGAAGATCCATTAGGGGATTTTTCGAAAATAATGAATGACATTATTCCATCAGATCTACTGGCTACAGAGGTATTTCTAATTGTTTTTCTCGTCGGTCTAGAAATACCTATCCACCAAGTTTATTTGGTGCCGACTAGAATTGTTCCTAGAACAGTTCGAAGTAAATACTCAGTTGTTGACTGGGAAGCTGTCTACCAACACGAATATACGACTACTTCAACTGGGTCAGAATCGGTAATGACATAAACCAACAATAATACGTAGTCTGAAATCCTGGATTCACTCATCAATAATGCTATGCTTATTGTTCAACTGCTACAGCTTCGGAACATTATTTGCCGAACCATATTTTTCTGTAGAGGACAGTATGATTGTATATTACATCAAACATGTCGGTTATATTGGAATTTTCATGATACATTGTTGCTATTCCGTTGCATGAAGAGCACTTTCCCTGCCAAGAAATTGCTAAAAAAAGTTGATTTCTCATTTATTCTGTCCAATTTTTTTCATAAGTCCCTCAAGTTTCTAGTTGCAGTTGCATCCTAACATTCGATTCACAGTGGTGTAGATCAATGACCTAGAACTGCTAGATCTTTATTATATTCTACATTATTTACCGATACATTCTGAACTCGTTAATAGAGTAATGATTCGATACTTGGAAAATAACATCAACCTCTGTTAACTATCTCAGTATCCTTCATCAAGAAATCTGTAAAATCCATATGTGAATACAGATCAAATAATAATGATGGTAAAGGAAAATGATCAAGTAGTGTGAAGAGCAAAAAATGTATACAGTTGTCTACAAAATTTTCTATTTCATTGAAGATGCTATTGTATAGCGAAATACGTGTCCCGGTCTTCTAAACCATTATTATAGTGAAAGTCTATACAATGTTTCCCCTTATGGATTTTCATTGAGTATCGACTAGGTCTATTCAATTTGAGAATATTTCAGTTTTGTCGAATCATAAACGAAAGTGGTCCTTAGCAGACTATGGATTTATGATTATGATTACATAAAAATTGCGAAGGACATCGAATAAGTAAGAGTTATTAGTGGTTTCAGGATTAAGTGATGTTACTGTATGAATTATAGCATGTAAAGTGTAAACTGTATTTATTTCTTTCCAGCTCGTTTGGTCGACTAGCAAGACCCATGGTTTAGGATTGTAAAGTGGAATAACCCATTCAGATTTTTATAAATTTTGTTACATCGATCTCTTTGAAACCGACTGCTACTGTCCACTTCCCCATTCCAGCTTTTCTTTGCGAAGAAATAAGTCAGCCATTGACCCTTAATGAGAGATATTGGTCTTTAGTATTTCAATCATTCGGGTCACCTGACGTGACATACACTGCAGCAATTATAGCTAGCTTTGAGTGTGTTGGCACAATTCCTGAACTAAATATACGAGTTATTATATGCTTCGGAGACAAAATGGAGTACTTTTGTTTTATTTTATGGAAAGTGTGGTCGCTACACCACAAAGGCGATTAGTTTTTCTAAATGATCTTTTCATTCATCACGTCATTATGACTGTCATTTGGAATATTTCCATATTTATTATTGCGAAACTGCATACTTGAATCGTGTATATGCGCTCCATTTGAAGAAATAAAGCTTGGGAATGAAAAAACTTATCCATCCTTATTCTCTAAACTCTCAAGTTCACACCAAAAAAATATCGTGTAATTTTTTTTCCAATACCAGTAGAATATCACGAATTTATTTGGATATTACCAATTTCCGCTCATTAATGGTTGATAGGTTATGAAAAACAAATTCTAGTTATCTAGGGAATATTTAAGGAACACAACAAATTTTTTATCAAGTGCTTTTGTTTTCAGATTTACCTTTTTCATGGAAAGGTGGAACGTTATAACTATTCGAAATGAAATGTATCTTCTACAATAAAGGTGATGAATTTTCGGTTTATTAATTCAATTTACGAAAGTAGTAAATTTTTCACGTCTTCACCAAATTTACTCAATTTGATTAAGTAGTGACATGATGCATATTTCTGTTACTGATGAAATAATATCTCTTTGATGTATATCTCAACATTTTGTATCTTCTTGGTACATTTATAAGCGTTTCTCATATGTTTATCCATGTTGAAATCAAAACGGGATATATTCAAATCAAATGCCCAGTCCCTTTGCAGTGTTGAATGCGCATGTGATACAGCTGTAAAAAATCTCACATTATACAACATTTACAAAATATCCAGGACTAATAAAATACAAGGAAACCAAAATCCGCTGTGATGGAATCTGGTACCAAAATGTTTTCCTACGATCTACGGCCAATAATAAAAATGTCTAGGCATGGTTACAATACCCTTCGACTCAAAATGGGGTAATAAAAAGGTTGGGTACATGGGTTGAAAACAACAGGACAGACAATAGATACCATAAGAGGCACGATTACATTACTTTTATGGTTTTCGAATACAAGGATTCATGAATAAACGTGAGTTTTACATCTCAAAAAATCATCATATTACTAGATGAATGTATTGTATGAAACAAAACAATATTTCTTCATCTATACTGTAATTGGAGTAAATATGGTACTACTAGCCTAGATACAACACTTTGAGTAAAATTTTCATCGTTAAATATCCTTGTGCGTGAGAAACCTTTTCAGCTTCAAGTTTTCAAGACACAAAACTCGAAAAACAATTAAAAAACAATACAGTTCGAAGAAAAATTCCACTGGATCCAGATAATCCAATATCGACTGGAACAATTGTACTGGGATATGCATTAATGACTTTTGAATGCTAATCAAAACTTCTTTGTTTTAACAAAAAATATGACAATATACTTCATCACATTACTATTGTTCATGAGGTTCCTCACATCCTAGTTCATGTCTGAATAATTTTATATCTGAGTGGAACTGAAATATGGAAGTGGAACAATTCATGATTTTTTCTTCGTACCACATTATCAAAAAAATCTCACTAATTATAATGAAAAATTATAATATTCCGACTGAAAAATTGATCAAAATCAATTTTGACGTGTCCTAATTCAAAGTAAGTTGTTACTGAGGGGCAATATTTGTTTGTCCATTTATGTCATTTTTTTCTATCACATGAATGAACCAAAAAGTCAAACTTGATATCAAGTATCGCTAGAGCGTTGTCCTAGATTGAATAACAAATTCACGTTGATTCTTTATAATAAAACATTTCGTGAAAAACGATTCTCGTTATTAATCAAGCCTCCTCCAGTATTTTGACCAAAATTTTCAATCTACCAATCATTCACGGAATATCGATCTGTTAGGAAACATGATTGGTTTTGTCGAGAGGAAGTTTTGAGGAAGTGGTTTTTGTCTTTTTCAGCTGCAAATCCAATGTAAAAAGAATCCACAACTTCTAATGGAGTTAACATCAAATATTGAGAAACATTCTCTGCTGATGTGTGAATCATTCATACACGTTCAAGCCATTCATGAAAAGAATGAATCTACCTGAAAACAGCTTTGTCCCCTGCCTATATGTCGCGGCGGGCGCTGAATCGGTCAGTTTGTATACCAATCAATCGAACAAATACCATTTACAGCATATTCCCTCTAAGGCAAGATTCATTTACAAATCACCTGGTCATCTATCACAATTTGTCTCCGATACGAAGAACTTGCCAACCCACAGCTAATGAGGGCCAAAGCCCGAAACGGTGTGGTGGGGAATTCGAATTGAATGCAAGTTGTGGCTAAGAACCACACTTTTTATTCCATTTCACCGTGTTCTCCGAAATTCCACCCCTAAGGGGGTGAACAACGGGGTCATAGTTCGTATGGGACAACGTGATGTCTAGGGCCAATCTACTTAAATTTTGCATAAACATTCTCTCACACACTAGATGGGAGACGTGTTTCGTATTTTATTGAAATTAATCGCCTGACGGGGGTTGAAAAGAGGTGGAAAATTATTTTGGGGGTGAATCAATGTGCAGCCTGAGCCACTGATCGTAGAGATCTGAAACTTGAAGGGTATATTTTTGTATGACGTAGGCATTCGATAAGAAGAGGTTTTCCAAAATTCCACCCCTTAAAGGGTGAAAACGGGCCCAAAGTTTGTGGGACACCCTGATTTCTAGGTCCAATCTAATTCTAATTTTGCAGAAATATTCAACAGAGTTGATGGAAGTCCCATTTCGTATTTTATCAAAATTCATCGTCTAACGGGGTAAAAAAAGGTATATATATACAGAACAGTGTTCTCTCACTCTGGCTGGACTCTAGATGTTCCATACTTCATGTCAACTCTGTCATTTCAAACTTCATTGTCAATGTCATTCATAATTCATATTCAACCGTTCATGTCGACTTTCATGTGTATTCACCTGTTGAATATGCAACTATATATTTTTTTAATCCTGTTAATATTTTAATGGCGTTTTAAACAATTTACTTGGTGTAAAATTTTAATATTGGACTATGAACATATTTTATCGTCTGTGACATGTTATACCACTTTACCAACGTTTTTAATACGACTAACCTCAAATACAGTAAGGTCCTTGCTACTGTTTATTTGAAGTGATAACTTAAAATAATAATTTGTAGCTTTTCCCTGAAGATGGTAATAAACATTATCGAAATAATGAAAAAACTGGTGTTATATATATATATATATATATATATATATATATACACACTTTAAAATCAGTGGAACTGATGTCAATTTATAATCTGTTATATTTTACTTGAATGTGGTTGACTATGTTTCTTGCTGAGAGGTATTGTTATATTACAGAGGCTATTTCAGCTTCAATATTGTTATTAATAGTGAAAATAGGGTCAATCAATGTTATAAGTTATCCATGTTGCACCGTTGACAAGAAGTTCAATTATCTTCTGTGCATAGTTGTGTTTATAGCTTCAGGTTACACATCTTAAGCTAGATTGATATAAACAATCACTGATATGAATCAGTAAATATTTGAATTATAATAATGACCAACAATATAAATAACTTGTCTGTTCAGATTATTATTCACTTGAAATTTCATCAGCTACAGTTTCCTGATTCTTTTTTTTTGTTTCAGAGAGAATTTGGCGACGAGTGCGTCTTCAACGAAACCATTGAGCAATCACACTACAACACGTATTCGTCTAGTAAATACTCAAACGCAAATCGAACCTTCTACCTGGCTTTGAACCAGCGAGGGCAGTCGAGGAAAGTGGTCCTGCGCGCCCGAAAGCATCTGGGAAAACAGGCCTCGTACATCCTCGTGCTGACTCGCCCCGTTTCTCCCGAGCTCCACCCCATGCGACACCACGCGCATGCGTGCCCGCTCCCGGCGGCTCACCAGACCCCGAAGATCCACCCCCACCAGCAGCTCTGTCCGAAGAAAAGGAAGCGCAAGAAGAAGCGACGAAAATGTACTAGTGACGACAACGAATCCGAATCATGTCAAAAAAGACTAAATGTTCCGAAGCACAAGGCGCAAAACCGAAATAATCATAAGTGCGATGACGATAAAACCAGTGAAATGTGCCAAAGAGACCTAAATATTAGAAAGAAACAAAAATTTAACAATAGTGACAAATTATTAGTGAGTGATCCGAAAAAGAAGAGAAAAAACAAAAAGGGCGTCAAAAAAAGACTGAACCAGTCCGAATCGGAGACGACAACAACCACTTCGGCCCCCACGTCCACCACGTTGGAGTACACGACTCCTGACGAGGACTACGGCGTAGACATGTCTACGCATGCGGACTGGGAGGATTCTACCGCGCTCCTCGACGTGCAAATGGCCGTTTCTGATGCCATGCACACGGTTCCCACCCTCACAGATTCTGACTGACTCTCATTTTTCTTTTTATTTATTCTCTTATTTATTGTATGTAAATGTAAATAATTATCTGAAAGGCAATATACCTCACCACTTATAGAGAGGCTTTATTTTTTCACCCTAAAACCAGACAGATTTTCTGAACCCGACCAAATTAGTATCAGCAGGGAATATTTCAAACTGGTTCAAACAAAACACATTCTCAAACGACACATTCACATCCCAGGGACATCCCGAGATTAACGTACTGGGACAGTCACAGTAGCTGGTACGTCCTTAGGACGTTGCAAGAATATCCTGATTCCACATTAAGAAATATTGACGAATATCCTTTCAGATATATAAACGAAAGTTTGTTTTCAATGCAGCTTTTCACTGCTGAAGTTTCTTTCTAGCGAGCAGAGTCAACTGAAGAATTCAGTGTAGGCATTCACAGCCTGTGTCAATATTGTTAACGGCTTTCGGATTTTCCAGCCGTGGTCTGCAGTTTCCGGGCCTTATGTTTTGTCTACAACTGCGGTAGTCACTGTCAACGGCGATGCGGCATTGGACGAAGTGTCGTTTCTTTACAGTTTGCGTTCACTTCGACAAATGTCTACCGCAGTTGTAGACGAAACATCAGAACCTACAACCTGCAGAACACGACAGGCACACTTAAAAGACCTCATCAATTTAGACTGAAAAAAGCTTATAAAAGATAAATAACGAATTGAAAAAAAGTTAGTGCAGTGTAGCGTACGTGATTCGAACCTACCACCTTCGGATAACAAATGAGGCACAAAACCACGGGGCCCACTATAGGACATAAACTAGAATCACATATCTATAGTCTTATTCCTAAATTGTAGATAGTGACTCATAGGTAGAACGGTTCATAATTTACATGAACAAGAAATAGAACATAAATTAGCTAGGTATTAAGATTTCAAATTAACTAACTCTCCGCTCTTTCAAATACCCTAAAAACCTGAAAATGAGCGATGACTCTACAATTTAAGTAGCTGCAATTTTGCCGTGGCCAAATTGTAAAATACGCGCTCTTTCAGCCAGGTGACCGAGGTTCGAATCCTAGGACTGCCAGAATTTTTTCAAAAATTCGGTATCTGAAGCCCAGTTACGGAACCGAAGTGGTACGAATTCCACTTCGTAAACCGTAAATCCCATGAATCCCTTACTCATACAAGCTCATAAATGGAAAACCTGAGATTCTGAGAACATTGTTCATTTTTGTTGATTATTGGTTTTCATACGAATTCGATTCAATAAAATATGCGTGACATGATCGGAATAAGGTGAGGATTTCACTATCAGAACATGCAATGAATATTCTATTCAAATATCCCTTGGATATCCCATATGTATGTACCGACGCTGCAAGCAAGGTAATGTGAGCAATGTCAAATGTACTTCGAAATCTACCTATAACAAATATCTGAGGGTTATAGGAAATACTTTCGAAGTTACATCAGAAGTGTGGGTATTTACTACAGATCTGGTGGACTGAAAACAAATGGAAACATTAAAAAGCTCTTCGCTTTTTGCTAGGGTGCCGCTATAGTAAATGAAAAAAATGTTCCCATGCTTCTGAAAAAATATATTTAACTGGCCAATACAAATCTTTGTCAGATGAAAAAATACTCCAGTTTTCAATACGATTTTCGCTGATAATGGGTTCACAAAATTGAGGCACCTGTTTCGCTATACAACAGCTTCCTCAAGCGGAATAAATTCATTCATTTATCCTACCTGAGGCAGCCATTGCATAGTGAAACGCATGTCGCAGTTTTATAAACCTATTATTATTAGTGATTTCTTCCGGTTTGATCCGATTTGAAGTGGAGAATTTCAAACGAAACCTTGTATTTCTTCTAGGCTATTCGATGAAACAGGATATGTCCTTCTCAAAAACATGACATTTTTTTTTCAAAATGTCAGCTATGACGATGTGACACTGTCAAACGATTTGAAGTAAAAAACATAATTTTTCTTCTAATCAAAATGCATTAGAGTTCCCATTTTGTAATGCTACTTTTCACTTCAATTATTTTTTTTTAGTGAAAACAATATTGACAATATTGAGCCTATTTTGTTGGTACCTTTGCTCTAGAAATCCAAATAAAATATATTATTCTACAAGTAGTTGATAACTGAGAGAACAGCTTCGACTTTTTTTTTTCTGGGACATAAAAATTAAATGACAAAACACCAATAGGTACCACCACCAACAACAATAAAACAAAGTGTATCGAGCAGTTTTTGCTAAGAAAAAAATAGTAGACATCAACAATACTACTTCTTATTTATGTCTTCAAGAAAATTGAGATGGAGATCCCATATCGATTCGGAAGTTGTAATGCATTATGAGGAAAAATTTAAGTTTTTCAAATTTTCGCCAAGAACTCATTAAATTTAGTTTTTCGATTCGTAGGTACTTCATTTAACTGGCAATTTTCAACGATGCCGTCATAGTACGACCATGGTGAATAACTCATGCACCGACGTTTAAGGAATTGTAACAAATGTTACTTCTTTGAGAAAAAAATTCCATGTCCTTACTGAAAACTTCCATGTGGGCGCCCATGGATCTATGTTCTTACGATTGGTTTAGAAAAATAAAGGAGTTTTTCACTATAAATTCTTCCACTCACTTCCATAAGTATATCTTATTCAGTTTAATTAATGATCAAATTCATAGCAATCTTACAAACTGTTGAAAAGTGCCGGCATAACATTTGACTCGGTAGATCTCATCATAGTGACATGTCTTGTGAGAACGCCTCTGGTATAAAGGATAGCCCTTCTGCCTTCTGCCCTTCATTCGGCTTAGTGTATTTGGATATATTTGCCCTAATCGGTCAGAAAACGGCTATAAGCCTTCGGCCTGCTTGGAAAGCCTAATTATCTAGGTAACAAACCTAGGTAGTCGCTGGAAAATTTTTGGCAATACTTATATTGATATTGTACAGTTTACATCTTCCTTTCTCACTGATGATGTAGCTATCTTTAGAGATGCATCATTGTTTTTAATATTTTTTCATATATAATATACTTATATCATAAAAACAACGATCATAAACAGGAAATAATTTTGATTGAATCTAAGTGTTTTGAATCATTCATTGAAAATAGTCATTGAATTACTATGAATATGTAGCAAAAACTCGCACCTAATGTGAAACACTCGTCTCTTCTTGCCGCCTTTTTGCACCTAACTGCCACCTTGTCCACATAACCAGAAAAGATGAAGCTTTATACTCTATTCTATCTGATCACTAACTAAGCTACTGAACAGTAGAGGGCGTCAATAGTTAGTAAATTATTTTCGAAATTACCTTATCTCTAAGGGTGCGACATCAAGCAAAGTGTTTGCAGTTGATAATCATCGCCAGGGTGTGTTCGTCTTGATGTTCACAGCATTTTTTGGCGAAATATCGCTTCACGAACGCTAACAGAGAGTTCATAACCGCGTCGTTTTTGAGATTCAAACGTAATAGGGGCGTCATGGGTGGAGTAAGATAAGTCGTCATGATTTGTAAAACGTTAATAGAATTTGTAAAACAACAAAGGTCTCGTCATGAGTGGTAACAAGCGGTTATAAACAAAATGTGAATGTAGGTGGAAGATACTAAAAATGCATGTTAATAGAGGTTACTCTGGAGAAGTGGAGTCGGTACTCTATGAAAATGGATCATCTCCCTGATGAATATACAGGGCTTTCGAGACACTGACAGGTATTTCTTTGCTGATTTTACATCAGGGTAGCCCAGTAGCTCTCTCGAAAAATTTTAGTTGGTGGTGTCATCCCAGCGCCTCTCGAAATTGCGATGAAAGTATTCCTCAATCATCACTGCAGTTATGCCAAGAAAAGGATCAGGCCTCAGGAGAGTTAGATAGCCTTCCTACGTGAAGGGTGGAGGGTGTTTGACCTCTTTATGTGTCGTGCACATTTTGACACAGGCTGACAGTATATCACTATGAGGAGCTCAAGTAGGGCATGATGGCATTGATATGCTAGCCTTGATATGACACGTGCCATAGCCATAGCTTTTATAGTTATTTCATTTTTTTGTCTTGGTTATTCTTGTGAGCTATGCTTGCCGTTTAGGTTTGCCCCACCTTCGGGAAGTGCTTCGTAGGGAGGATGAGCTTGGAAACGTTTTTCGGTATATATCTCCCCAAATTGGTCTCCTTTCTACTTATGGTTTTCCTCTTCAACTGTGTGCCTTCTTCAAGAGATTTTTTGTCTGGTAGGTGCCTATCTCAGAATATAGTACTCATGTAGGTAGATTGATACTATAGTGAAAATCAGCTCAAGATTTTCCCGGATTTATGTACAAATAGAAAAATCATTACCAAGAGTAGGTGAGTTAAGGCCAGTAGTATAATGATAATAAGAATAAAGTCTCTTTTGTGACCCTTGGCATGCCCTTTCATAAACACATACCAAATATTTCTTTCTCGAGTTGAATAATATATAGGATATTGCTGCTTTGGTGCAGTTATCCAGCATATTCCATATCTTTACAACACATCATTCTAGTCGAATGATCATAGAAATGGGCCCAGGTTTTTATAAAAGTTCATTCGCGTCGAATGAGATTGAAATCAATTCATCAAAAGTTTGTTAGAATCCCGGGTTACTATTCGCACAAAATGGAATTTTCAAAGTGCCATATAGCTCGAGTATTTGATGACGCTTTCATTTCACCATGGGAATGCTTGTGATACCAAAAAATCCCCCTGGCCGAGCCATCTATAACAGAAGAAACTACAGTGTGTTCGGAATAAAGGAAGGAAGTTCTCAGACTTTCCTTAAACTCTTGATTTTTTGAAAATATAGATATGGAAATTATTTGCTCTCTGAAAGATCCCAAGACATGGCTCACTTTTGAAAGCTTCAAATGCCCAGCTACCCCAGAGATGAAGAATAATTTGAACGGAATGCCAGTGACATATTTTATCTTCTATAGAACTAGAACGTAATTAGATTGCTGTATCGACATCAAGTAACCATAAGCGGATTTTTGCGACATCTCCAAAGCTTCTGCAGAAGTAAGGCACAAGCAGATTGCTGTATCATTCTAGCGCCTCCCAGTGACATCTTGTATTTTCTATAGAACTAAAACGTAAGTAGATTACTGTATCGTCGTCAAGTAACCATTAGCGGATTTTTGCGACATCTCCAAAGCTTCTGCAGAACTAAGACACAAGCAGATTACTGTATCATTCTTGCGCCTCATACGCAACGTTGCCAATGAGCATGTAATTACACGAAAATCGTGTAGTCCTGATGCAAAAGTTAGAGAGAGATCATATTGAATCGAATTTCACTGTGAAATAGTTGAAATCGAGAAGATTAACACCCGTCTCCACATGAATTTGAAGAGCTGAAACCAGACAGTTCTCATTTTGTCGAAACCAATTCGTTTCGAAATAATTTAGAAAACTGGCTTATTTGTTCCGCAAAACAATATATTTCAGCAGCTCGTTCTCTATATTAATAGATGTAGTACAGCAATTCTGTGATGGATGGTAAGAGTTCAGAGCACAAAACAAATAAAACTTTCTTCAATGTGATTGACAATGTTCCTTGTTGAGTGGTATTGGTTTGAACTTCGGACAATGGAAGTCTCAACCAATACCACTCGGCATTATAATTGAAATGGATCTAATTTTAGATTCAATAATACTATGAGTCTAACTCAAGATGTGTGAGCCTCTGAAGAAGCTATACACTCGCGCCAGCGATACGTCAGGAAGAAATTCCAAAGAACAACGGCCTTCAAACCCGAACAAAAGTAGTGAAAACCTTGGTCGCGAAAGCCTTAACCATTTTGTTAGAGTTCAACAGTAGTCTACCAGAGAATCTATCAGTAGCAATCAGGTCTATTCTGGTACCCTATTGATTCTAGAATATTACTAGATTAATAAAAAAAATCAAGAATGGGATAATTATGGTGAATATCGTGAATTTTCAATAGTCAATATTTTTCGAAACTTTTTTGGAAATTGAATATTATGTGATATAGAAAAACCAGTACCTATAAGATATTTCAGAAAATTCGATGGTGCATCATAATATTCTTCTAAAACATTTGTCGATTATTTTTAATAACCAATAATTGAAAGTCATTCAAGATTCACCAGAATAGACCCAAATATATTTTTGGCGAAATAAGACTCGAACAATTATCTTCTTGATACTCTATCAGTAGCAATAGATGTTGAGCGAATGAAATATAATAACCCGATTAAGGCTGAATTCAGTCAGATCCGAAATTCGATCGTAAGACGATCCGATAGCTTTCTAAATTTAGACCAACAGAAAGCTACCTGATCGTCGTACCATCGGATTTCGGATCTGTCTGAATCTAGCCTCATTCCACATCATGATATCCTATGAGAACTGAGAGTATGGGAAATTCATTTTGTAGTATTAAATTCCGAGAGACCAGGCTCCTGGGAGGATGGCTACACCTCTGGGGGTCGATTCTCGAGAGCCGAACGTATACGCTCGTAATGTTCTATCGCAGTTCAGCACACACATTTCATATCGCTCTACGTTATTCTGAATGATACGTTCCTCGAACGTACGGTCTCGAGAATCAGACCCCTGGTATAGAAAGGAACAAAGGTTTTCTGTCTTTTGTGTTTTAAACTGTGGTCATCCAGTACAGAACAGCTTACTACATCTAGTGATATATTCGGACGAGCCACTTGATATAATTTCGATTGAACTTCACAGGTAAGTTCGTTCGATCGTATAATTTTTTATCCGACCCCTGGATCGTGACAAAGATTCAGAAAGCGGTTCCGAACTGCATAGAAGCAGTCCCAGAAATTATTGTAACCAAACTCTTTGGCAGTTCTTTCCAGTTTTTCGCCATAGACGCACCCAAAGTATCGGTGTCAGGTGTCACTCTCATGTCATGTCAAGATTGTCAAGTGTCTGTAAAATACACAATACACGAAACTACGAAACAGAAAACAGAATGAAATGAACATGAACATACTTACATAGGTGTTTGTTGTGTGTTGTGTAGTTAGACTAAATTGTTTACAAATTTAGGTATACGATCAAATTCATCTGAATTTGTAATCATTTTATGAACGATGAACGGTTTAAGTTTCAGTGAATTGTGTTGTCTATTTTGTTGTCCACCTTTTCCCAGTAGAATAGCAGCAAAATTAGCATTTTTACCTCCAGACCCAACATATGAACTTACCTCAGATGAAAATGGAAAATGCACTTTTGTGTTGACTGAACGAGCGGAATGGCAATTTCCTGAAAGAGAAAAGGAAAACGTAGAAGTTTTTTATACACGAACAAACAGAGGAAATCGAATTGCTTGTTTATTTGTTAGATGTAGTAGTACTGCCAGATTTACTATTTTATTCTCACACGGAAATGCCGTTGATTTGGGACAAATTAGTAGTTTTTATTTGGGACTAGGATCTCGTATCAATTGTAATATATTTAGTTACGATTATTCGGGTTATGGTGTGAGTGCTGGAAAACCATCGGAAAAAAATTTATATGCTGACATTGACGCTGCATGGCAAGCACTGAGGACTAGATATGGAATAAGTCCTGAAAATATAATTCTCTATGGTCAGAGTATTGGCACTGTACCAACTGTTGACTTGGCTGCTAGATATGAAGTTGGAGCTGTGATATTACATTCACCTCTCATGTCAGGAATGAGAGTAGCCTTTCCTAACACCAAAAGGACATGGTTCTTTGATGCCTTTCCCAGGTAAGTACTAACTCATCGATAGTTCAGCCTTAAAAGATGTTTTTTGCTTTGATGAATTTTGCGCTAAAATATAATCATAACCATAGCTTGTTTTATCTGTATGTTGATGTTAGCCCCCAAAAAATTGGATCATTTGAAATGATGAGGATATTAGTGATATAGTGAGCAATATCTCTTGTGTGATACAGGTAGTTCACCTGTGCATTATTTGTTTCCTGAACCTTATCTGATAAAATAAAGTCCTTATCTTCCTCATTTCAGAAGGTGTTTATTTGCATTTAAGTAGGATAATATAGAAATTTGCATACCCATGAATAAGATTCATTTCATATGAGTTTGAACTGATCCATTTAGAAATAATTTATAATTAGACATACAGAGACAAACACCTAGGTAGTCTATACTCTATTACATTGCCGTTTGTAATATATATCATCCATCAGGGATATGTGTTCATGTATTACTATGTACTATACTATAATTTGTATGTAATAGGCATTGAAACTCATTCCACTTCTTATTTAGTATTTTGGTCGGTATATAAACAAATAAATCAGTTATGTTTGTCATTATCCCATTATTCAAATTTAGGTGAAGCTTCAAATTTTATTTCATCCTAACAATTATTAGTATGGACACATCGAATTGTAGAATAATTGATGTGGCGACTGGCGACATCTCTTAGTTATTCGAATATTTACGAAAGAGTTTTCTACGAAATTTGTGGGTTTCAATAAGCCCTGTTTAGTTTCCCTGTCTGGCTAACCACACTGGTCCCTCAAGATGGCATAGTGGTAAGTGCTCCCTTAGGTGGTACTTCTGAAAGTTCGGTGATATATGGAATGGTTGTCAATTGTCTGTTATGTTGTGGTAAAACTGTCACTCTTGATTATGAATTCAAAATAAAAGTAGTAGTCCGACTTGGCGAATTCATTTTCAAAAACTTTAAAATAATCAAAAGTGGACTTAGAAAACTTTTCCTTGAGTAGTAAAAATGAGTTTGGATTAGGCATAGTTCATATAGGTACGATTTTCGGAAAGAAATTGCGATTAAAATGAGATTGAGATCGAACACTAGAATATCATTGGCCATTTTTTAGGTGCATCCTTTTTCATTAGGACGAATTGTGCAAATTTCGTACCTACATGAACTCTGCTTTAGTCTGCCATTTTTGTCTTGTGAAATGGAGAATTTTTCTGTTAGATAATTATTATTCAGTTCTTCAGATACCCTCACCTCATTCCACATTAAATGAACAAAAATGGGCGTGGATCACTAAGGCCATGTTCCGTTTCCAAATATTGTTACCATTAGCCGTCCCAAGCGATTCACTTCCAGTTTTGTTCATTCATTACGGAATGAGAGTATCTGAATAACTGAGTGATGATTCTTTAACAGAGAAATTCTCTATGTTACCAGACAAAAGTGACCGACAATTTCAAGCTTTTTACCAAGTGCTAAGGGAAAGTTTTCCAAATTCACTTTGTAATATTATCCCTTTGATAATAGTTTTGAAAATTGATTCGCCAAGTCGGCCTACTCCTTTTATTTTGAATTTATATTCTAAGAGTGACAGGACGACAGGACAGTATTACCTAAGGCGTTTTCTGGCGCTCATGTATTCAACTGGCCGTTCGGTATATCACAGAATTTTCAGAAGTACCGCTCAACCGAGCAGTTGCCACTCCGCTATCTTAAGTTACCAGAAAGAAATCTGACATTTGTCATAACTCACCAACGATTTCTTTGGCGTTTTCTGGCGCTCTTGTATTCAGAACGTATTCGTCTATTCCCCTCTCTCTCACTATTTGGCTGGCCGTAAGTGAGAGAGAAGGAGACAGACGAATACGTTTTGAATACATGAGCGCCAGAAAACACATCTTATCGGTTACTCTGGTGACAGTGGTGACAGATGAGTTACCAACTTTTCAGGAACCATGTCCTGTTACCAGCCTAAGCCAGAACTGTTTTTTCTACAGAACATTGTAAACGTAAACGGATAAATTCCGAGTCAGTCATATGTTGTCATTCAACTGATTCCTTTCATCCAAACACACACAAATTATACTGGATGGAACTTAATATTCCAGAAACAAAGGCTGTGATATGTTGTAAAACATGTTTTCTTTATGGTGTCTCGAAATTTAACATTTTGAATGTTACCATTGGGGGCCAATTGCACCGCTCTCTAATGAAGATTTAAACTATGCTAGGTTTAGGACCGGTTTTACAATCTACGATTTATTGTCAAGTGGCGATAAAGAAGCAGAATCTGACAGAAAATGCATGTGAAATATGTCAAAAGTCTAGTTTTATCGTCAACCTGAAGTTCAATCGAAGATTGTACAACCGGCCCTTAATCACTAAGGAACGAGCAATCTGATTGGCAAATCCATAGCAACAAAATCTAGTTAAGATAAAACATAATTAAAGCCAATCGGTGCAATCGGCCCTTAGTTCACTCCAACATTTTTACGCTATATTCTTAACGAAGCGCTTTCCGTTTTTTATCGTGGTGGACGCACTCGGTTCTAGTGCATTTGTCATTTTGATTCGGGTGGGCGGAATAAACAGACCCCCTACCTCCATAATTTGTGGACGCACTTTCAATATGGCGATGTCATTGTTGACAACAATGAACAGATTTTTTTTTATTGTGGTAGGATAATATTCTTCCAATAAATTTAGGTATTATATTAATTTGACTCAAATTCAAATAACTTAATGAAAGATGAACGGTTTGAGTTTTAGTGAACTGTGTTGTTTGTTTTGTTGTCCACCTTTTCCCAGCAGAATAGCAGCAAAATTGGCATTCTTACCACCAGAACCAACATATGAACTAGTGTCTGATGAAAATGGAAAATGCACCCTTGCATTGACTGAACGAGCGGAATGGCAATTTCCCGAAAGAGACAAAGAAAACGTAGAAGTTTTTTATACACGAACAAACAGAGGGAATCGAATTGCCTGTTTATTTGTTAGATGTAGTAGTACTGCCAGATTTACTATTTTATTTTCACACGGAAATGCGGTCGATTTGGGACAAATTAGTAGTTTTTATTTGGGACTAGGTTCTCGTATTAATTGTAATATATTCAGTTATGATTATTCGGGTTATGGTGTTAGTGCTGGGAAACCATCAGAAAAAAATTTATATGCTGACATTGATGCTGCCTGGCAGGCCCTAAGAACTAGATATGGAATTAGTCCCGAAAACATTATACTATATGGACAAAGTATTGGAACTGTACCAACTGTTGATTTAGCAGCTAGGTATGAAGTTGGAGCTGTGATATTGCATTCTCCTCTCATGTCTGGAATGAGAGTAGCCTTTCCTAACACCAAAAGAACATGGTTCTTTGACGCCTTTCCCAGGTTAGTAGTTGATACCCATGATATCAATGTTTTCTAACATTTAATATGATTTTATTGAGAGAGTTTTTTCAGCTCATAATTTTCTGGGATTATAAGCTTCCTGTACCTACTAATTCTTCATACTGTTGCTTTTAAACTAGGTTTTAAACTAGTTATTGCTCTTCCTTCTTTACAGTCTTGCAACAAAACTGAAAATTAGTATCAACCATAGTCGGAATGTTTTAAAAAAAATGATTTGGTAAGCCCACACTCTTTATATCCATTAATGTTTGAAAGACTGACAAAAAAGTTGCTTTGAAGGTGATTTGTTTCAGTGGGAAGATAGTAGGTAGTATGATTAGTTTAAATAAATTCAATCCTGAACAAATTAATCATCAAAAGTTCAATAGTATGTGATTAAAAAATTTCACCTTCATAGCAAAGCGAATACCAATTAGGAAATATCCTTGAAGATTACAGATTATTGTTACTATGCCTGCAAAAATATTCTGAAATTTGAAGAATCTTCCATTTGAAATTTGCTTAGGTTGATTTGAAGTACAAAGACGGATTTTTCAAAATTTCTTTAGGTTTGTAGCAGGTATTTGCAACTACCTAATAAAAAAGTGTAAGCCCAAAACACATACCTAAAAATTAGGCAAAAGCATTTCAAAGAATAAGTTTATGCAGTACTAGTTCTTAGTAATAATTACTTAGTATCAAATAAGGTCAGAAATTAATAAAAATTCTGATTTTGAGTACCAAAACCAACCCCTGTTGTCAAAAATGGTGACATTGGTTTCCTGTATAATACCTTGTTTAAAGCCTTGTTTCTTCAGATCTGACAGCTCGCTTCTCTTTCCATATTTGTTCATATATGGTTCAAGTTGAACGAGCAAGCAGATGTTAAAAGCGAACGCTCCTCTGGTAAGTACTGTTTAGTACTTTGTTAGACTGTATTTAGTACTCGACCGATGGTCGGCGCGTACCATACGCGTTTAGCAGTAGTTCTGCATATTTTCATTAATATTGTGGTTTCAAATTAAGATCACAGCGCCACATACTCGCAGCTGATAATCAACACTTTGACAGCTATTGCTATTTGATGTTAGGACTTTGACGTTTGAAAATCCCAAGCTGTAAAATTGTTTTAATGGCTATTACAGTTTTTAGTGTTTTTTTCCCGTTTGAGAACGTTATCCATGAATTGTGCTTAATAAAATAAGTGATCATTTGATTTCATATTCCAAAATTTCAATATAATATCGCAGCTCCACTTTGACTAAGATTTCATCTAATAAGCACCACTTCGACAATATTTTCACATTGTTTGAAAGTTTTCACTAGAGTGTGCATCGCTTATCTTGAAATCGAGAACTAAATCTTGCCTTACATTCGAACCCACAATGTGCATTGGTTGGTTCTGTCAAAAGAATTCGGTATTATATCATTGACTCTTCTGTAGTTTTGCTGTATCAAAAAAAGAATTATAAACAGAAATATGGTACAGTAAAAATTGAATGATCTGCTCGTAACAGTAGATTGTGAAACACTCATATTGTTGAAAGAATGAATTTTTGCAATTCGTTTAAGACAAAATAAAGGAATTATTTTGTACCATAAAAATATGACTGTAGCTTGGTTGTGGAAAATAGCCCCGCCCTAGATACGCAGTGAAACCAGTTGAATGTTTGAAATTACCTATTGTTTCACACTCCGCTTCTACATAGTTTTAATGCTGCAACACTGTGCTAGGAATAAAATTGCTTTGGCACCCAAAAATGATCAGCCGACCCTTGCATGCACAAGGCTCTGCCTTTTGTGCGCACTCGTAATAGTGTTCAGCAAAGGGAAATATAAATAAACAAAAATGACCATAGTACATATAATTTTTGAAAAATTGAATCGAGAAGTTTCTATCATGAAGTTTGTAAAGGAACTTGTTTTTAATAGGGGATTTCAATCGGACCTCAGAATTCCGTGAGATTTCCGGTTTTATTTTTATTACCGTCTCATCTGTTATGGATTTCAATTGATGAATGTTTTGGATTATACTTTTCTATACTCTTCAAACTTTGTCAACAAGATAACTGATTTGATGATGATATTGGTGATAAAGAATATATGTTTATTTATTATTTTTAACGGGTGGTGACCGAGTTATCAGTGGTGTCTTATATTCTATTAGAATTTATCACCGCCTCCGGTCCAATCTGCGGTCACGGCAGAAATTTTCTGGCTGACTCGGTGCGATAGGCAGTTATTTGCGTGATACCATTTTGAAATGTCTCACAGTCCTGCTCAAATTCGTTAATGATAACGACATTTAAACTATTTCTTTCAACTTTGTTACTCTGTTTAGGTTTAAGTCGAAATTAACCTTTCACATGAAAGTTTTCCAACCCACAAACTCATTATGTATCAAGAACTCATGTATATTTTATAGTTTTTATACCTACTACTCGGAATATATACCAACGAGTATACCAATGATTTGTAAGAGTGTAGATACTTCATGTAGTTAAAGTTTGTCAATCCAACAGCTGAAGTCACCATAATGGGTAATATTGAACTACTTACATAATTTGTCATTACTTTAATTATCGAACATAACAGATGGAAGAGGATATCAGGCAGAGGCATTTGTTAGTACTAATGATCTACAACAACTGATAAATTAACCCACTCTTATTCCTGATACGAAGAGCCTATTTGCCAATAAACTGGATCTGTTTTTCACTACTCATCCTAATCTTTATCAGATCAAAATTCACCCCTCTTTGAGTAATTCTGATCACACTTTGATGTCGACCACTTGTTTGTATTCAGCTCTAATAAATGCTAAGTTACCCACAAGTCGTGTCTAGCATTACAAGTCGGCAGACGGCCTTCGAATGTTTTTGTCTGATTTTCGTAGGAGGGTATGTTTTTTATCTGGCGATTCCACTCTATGTGCTGAAGGAATCACTGATACCATAATTCTGGGAATGGAAACATTTATTCCAAGTAGTACGAAGACACCACAGTCTGATATACTATGATTCAATAAAAGCTGCTCTTAGGCTGTCATATTCAAACAAGCGGCATTCAATCGTTGGCGCCAAAATCCAAGTTCAGAAACGAGATCTGAGTATGTTAGCGCAAGAAATAGGTATAGTGCAACAATTGAAGCTGCTAAAGAAGCACATAATTATAGAATTCGTTCAAGACTTGTTGAATGTCCAAACGGTTCTCGTTCGTTTTGGTCGTTTAGCAGTCGCTAAAAACTACACTTTCAGTTCATTTCCCCCTTCAACCAAAAAGGATCGGTTACAAACCACCACTGCCCAATAAAGAGTGAATATAACTGCTGATATGTTTGCTGGAAATTCTACTTTGGAGTCATCGGGAAAAGTTCCCTCGAATATCACACCTGTGGACAGTCATATGCCTGAAATACATTTTTTAACTAGTTCCTACTAGTTGTTAACATTTCCCCAAGAAAAAAGCTTGCGGGTGTAAAAGAAGGCCCAATTATGAATTTGTTCAACTGCAACGTTCATTGGGTGGAGGGGATTATGACATTTTGTACAGTTGTTGTAATTCACTAATGTTTTGTAAATTGATATTGGAGTTCATGAACAATTTTGGTCTCGGCTGTGCCAGTAATTTCATTTACGAATAACCTACAAACATTACTGTATTCATGAGCGTTCAATTTATTATTTTTGGTTTATGGCTCATGAAATCTCTAAAACATTTCGTAAGCGGTGAAACACGTGATACTTCCTAAATCAATAACGATTTGTTGACAGTTTCTAAAAATATGAGTATGCAAGAAAAGTACAGCGATGAATACGGTCACATGTGTTGAAATATTAGCGGATCACTCCAGTGTTGGGCCTAATTCACAACTCCTATGAATTATCTAAAGTTCATTAGATTATTATACTCGCCAATCAATATCAGATTGATACTCTTGTGGGTGAACTATCTATCAATCGATGAAAGATTAATGTTTAAAAAATTCGAAACAGTAGCTGTCTTATCTATATAAGTACTACCACTTATTTTTTATGTGTGGCATATGGAATGTTCAGAAAGCCAAACGTAGATCTCGATTTGATCAATCCAAAAATAGACTGGAATGTATTCGAGTTAATTCGGATCCCTAGTTAACTTGAGATTCGATAGACGACGTATATTTAAATCCGGAAAAGTTTACCCGACACGAAAGAGGAATTTTCGATCGTACATTTTTTGCATTCACGTTCGTTTCTTTATAAAAAAAAAGTTATTCGGGTGAGGAATGTTGAAAGTTTGGCTGTGCAAACCTATCTTTCAGTCTGTGAAGCATTTTTTCTTAATTTAGATCAACTCGTTGCATACTAAAAATATACTCAATCTGAAACTACTATCAAGCTGGTTCAGTATGTGCTTTGAGCGCCTAGTATTATGAGGGGAACGACCATGCTATACAATAATAATTTGAATTTGATCACAAGACAAAAGTCCGGTTACCTTATTCCGGTGTTATTCGATACTGACTGATGATGATGATGGCCTTTGACACATTTATTCCAAATTCAATTTGAAATGTTTGTATTCGAAGTAAATTCTCAGATGGATTTTTACATACAGGGTGTTATTTCAGTACGTGTGATCAAAGGAGTGATTCTCTGAGTAATTCTAAAACAAAAAAGTTCATATAAACATAAGTCCGGTAATGCTTCAAGATACAGGGTGTCAACATTTGTAAGAAAACGTTTTTTTTTTTCTGAATATCTCAATTATTTTCGAGCCGATTTTTCTTAGGTTTGGTGGTGGTATTCAGGGTATTGAAGGACTGATTTGGCCATAACTAGATTGAAATCATTATGTCCACTAGCGTCCCGGAAGGTACCTTAACCAATATTTTTGTCCACTGATTTTTTGCAATTCTCGTATTATTTTTAGAATTGAGCTACTGAAACTACAACTTTCTTATCTCCTTCTTTTTTCTTGTAGCTTGCTCTATTTTTGAGAAAAAAAATAAAAATCACTTTATTGCAAATTGCAATAACGAGCCGTCTATTCACGATTGAAAAATAACATGACATGAAAGTCATCTCTCGAATTTTCAGATTAACTGTTTTCGTCGAAACACAACGTTCCAAATGTTGACATTCTGTATCTTGAAAACGAAGCATTACCGGACCTATGTTTATATGAACTTTCCGTCTTAGAATCACCCTTTCGAGTTCGGCCACGCACTTAAGTAATACCCTGTATATTGAATCACAGAGATGTCATCAACTGAGTATAAACAAAAGTTGAAGTGAAGTGGCCGATGCTTGATGAAAATCCATATTAACAAAAATATCACAGTTTTCACGTACAGTGTCAGTGAGAATAGTACAGGAAACTGTGATATTTTCGTGAATAAAAACAGTAGTCATGTGAATTATTGTCCTATCCCAAATCATATATATCGTTTCAACGAAAATAGTCCAAATTTCCAATTTGTCGAAGTTTTTCACTATCAGTCCTTTAACATTCTGTGTATGTAAGTTGAGACTGGCCTGAACGAATTACACCAAGATGATATATTTTACTTAAGTCTTCACAAGGACTATTGCTAAGTGTGATTACGAATATCGAATAGTCGTCTACGTTTATGCAGTCACTATCGATATAATAATGGCATTGGGCAATGTGAGATAGCTTTCTTCGAGAAGATATAAGTTTGAGTTTTGCTAACGTTGAACTCCACCAAATCATTAGAAAATGCAAATTAATACATTCTCTGCTTGGTCAATCTATCACTGACTAAATATATATATACAGGGTGTTTCCTAACTACGGTTCCTAACTGCAGGTGGTGATTCGTTAGGTCATTATAGGAAGAAAAGTTCCTATTAACATATGTCCGGAGTTGCTCCGTTTCTGAGATACAGGGCGTTGAAATTAAAGAGAAAAAAAACGGTAATTATGAAATATCATGAATAACCTGGTACCGATTTGGTTGAAATTTGGTACATTTATTCGAACTAATAAGGCGCTCATTTAGCCCAAACTAGATTGAAATTATTATGGCCAATGGCGTCTCAGTGGGCACCACAGCCAACATTATTGTAAAAAAAAGTACGCCACTGACTTTTTTTAGTAATTTTTTTTATTTTTTTTAGTTTGAGCAACTGAAAATACAACTTTCTGGTCACTTGTATTTTCTTCATATCTAGCTTCGTTTTCGAGAAAAAAAATTGAAGCCACTCTACTGCATATCATGAACACCTGCATTGGAGACCAGCTGACATTGATAGTAGGGTTTTTTCTACACATATTTCATTTCAAATTGAAAAAGTTTATTTTTGTTTTGGGTTATTGGTTGATATTTGTTCACTATCCGTAATAATTTAATATCGATAGGCGTACCTGCATACGATAATGAATAATGGTCCTTACATGCAGGTAAGGTCGCTTTGACAACATTATTGTCATAGCAGTAAAATTCAGAGTTGTCAATCAGCAGCGATTCCATCATGAATTATTATATTAACACTGAAATGGCTGACATGCACCTTATTTATGGATTAGCAAATGGAAATTCTGGAGAAGCACGGAGAATTTACCAGGATAGATATCCTAACAGAGTAATTCCTTGCGTTAAAACATTCAGAAAGCTACATGCAAGATTATGTGAAACTGGGAGTTTCAATAAAAATGCAGGTGGTGGAAGACCAGAAACGGTAACAACGCCTGAACTAGAAGAAGCTATACTTGATACGATAGAAGAAGATCCTTCAAATAGTACCAGGAAGATTGCACTGCAGCTTGAAGTCAGCCCAAAAACCGTTTGGAAAGTTCTTAAAACGAACCTCCTATACCCATACCACATTCAGCGGGTCCAAGCTCTACTGCCTCGTGATTTTCATCCAAGATTAATGTTTTGCAGGTGGTTAATTCATATGATGGAACACAATAATAATTAGTATAACTACTGCTCTTCGGGCTTGAACTGTTTAGTCATCGGAGATGAATAAGCCTCTGAAGAAGCTGGCCACTCGCGCTAGTGAAACGTCAGGAAGAAATTCCAAAGAACGACGGCCTTCAAGCCCGAAGAGCAGTAGTTATACTAATAACCTCGGCCGCAAAAGCCTCAACCATTTTGTCACAATAATAATTTTTTACCAAATATTTTATTTACGGACGAGGCAAATTTTTCACGAAATGCTATTATGAACTTTCACAATAACCATTTTTGGGCCGACGAAAATCCCCACGCTATTAGAGAAAATCATTTTCAGCATCAATTTTCGCTGAACGTTTGGGTAGGAATCATTGGTAAATACCTAATTGGCCCATTTTTTCTAACAGAAAGATTAACAGGTGAATCCGACACGGACTTTTTGCGAGATCATTCACCCATTTTGTTAGAAGTACCCATACTTGTAAGAGGCAACATGTGGTTTATGCATGACGGAGCTCCAGCTCATTTTAGTGTTCTTGCTCGTCAAAATCTCGACATCACCTACCCTAATCGTTGGATTGGACGTGCAGGACCTCAACATTGGCCAGCTCGCAGCCCTGATATGAATCCTCTAGATTTCTATTCATGGGATCTTGTTTATAAAACTCCTGTACTAGATGTGAATGACTTGAGGAACCGAATAATCGACAATTGCAATGTAATAAGGACTACTCCAGGAATTTTTGAACGTGTCAGACAATCAATGGCAAATCAAATGCGGTCGTGTATTTTATCAGAAGGTGGACATTTTGCTCATTTACTGTAATATCGCAATTGTTGATATTTTTATTTCTGGTCTTCATTTTATGTTTTTGTTTTTTCTCGAACGAAGCTGGATATGATGGAAATACAAGTGACCAAAAAGTTTTTTTACAATAATGTTGGCTGTGGTGCCCCCTGAGACGCCACTGGCCATAATAATTTCAATCTAGTTAGGGCTAAATGAGCGCCTTATTGGTTCAAATAAATGTACCAAATTTCAACCAAATCGGTTCTAGGATATTTATGATATTTTATAATTACGGATATACGGAACGGCTGTCGGTTGTCTGTGATGTTGTGGTGATACTGTCACTATCAGAAAACTTTCTCTTGAGTAGTAGTAAAAAGCTTGTAATTGTCGGTTGTAATTGTCGTTGAGAATTTCTCAGTTAGAGAATTACTACTCAGGTCCTCAGGTACCCTCATTCCACAACGAATGAACAAAATGGAGGTAAATCACTAGAAAGAAAACTGTCACTTGTCATGATTATCGGTTACCATGTCCCGTTACTAACCACATTTCAAGCGGTCACTGTGGTAACCAGTACAGCGGAACGGCTAATGGTAACGATATCTGGAAACGGAACACGACCCAAATTGGCTAAAAAAGAGGTCCTTATTAAGGGTGAGACCTGTAAGGTGGAATAAAACTGAATATATAACAGAACATGCTGCGAAAACAATGTCATACTTCTACCGCAGCGTTTCGATGCTTTTTTGCAACCCAGTCTCGAAATGTTACAAAAAATTTCTCAACTATAAATATAATTTTCTCACGTTCGATGTCGACAGTTATTCCCAACATTTTTTAAATTACCTACAGTTCATGGGTTTCCACCTCTTTAACTGGACGTTTTTGATTATTATGAATTCCATATAACTTATGTGACTCTACCTTGAGGCCTTTTTTGAAAAAGCAAAAATATTTTTTATGGAGTAATTAATCGCTCACTTTGAATGTTCCAGACAATTGAGCGAGCCCATAAGCGGAGTATATATAGGAACAAGTGAAATCCTTCTATATCTATGGCGCTAGTGCCTCAATCCCGATATTAATCAAAATATCGGTGTATTATTTGGCCCTTTAGCCCGCTATGTATGGTCCCTCCTCAATATACACACGTTGGCCGTACATTGTCGATACGGAACAAACCGATATGACGATGAAGTCTTGTATAATCTTATGAGGAGTTCATGGGTAAAGAATTTCTTGGGAAGTGTTTATGATTCACCTTCAGCACATGCGTTGCCCTTGAAAATGAATAGAGATGTTGACCTTTTTAGTAATAATTGAAACATATTTATTCAAGGAGTACGACTGAATAAATTCTGGGATAACTTTTGATATAAGCAAGATATGATTGTTTGAAATTAGGAATTGAATAGAGATGGATTGAGTAACATGTGACGTTACGAGTTCTCATTGCCAAGTATTAAGACTTTCAATAATTTGTTACGTAATTCAGCAAATACAAAATCAGTTAACAACCCTATTGCAAAAGGTTTTACCGACTATCTAATGGAATTGACTTGGTGGTATTATAATTTGTGATTATCAACTTGTTTTGGTTTTTTATGGTTGCAAAATCATCGTCGGATCCAATTTTTTGATGTTATTACACAACGTTCCGCTTCTACTGGGGTGTCGATGCTATTTCGGCTAACCTCATCCCGTTGATAGGCATACAAACATATATTGAATATTTTGTTCAATGAAAAACTATTTTTTTTCCCTCAGCTGTACTGTACTGTTTCAGGAAAAAAAACATTTCAAGCGAAAGGTGTTGATATAAATGAATTTTATTCAAATTCAGTATTTATAAAAATCGCCGAAAGAAATTAGTTTGGAGAGAGGTGAAAATCATGCGTTCATCTCAAACATGATCTTAACTCCCTCACTGATTTCTTTTGAAAATTCTTGGTCATTATTCATTTCCATTTCACAGTTGACTAAAGTGAATTATCCTGTTTTAGAGTAAGATCCCAGAGCAATCAGACATAACTTATTTTCACACGGATGAAACCTGAAGTTTTCAGTAGCGTCTCGTGTGCCTTGAATACCTACGCGCTTTGTGGAACTTGCCGAGTGACACCTGGGCAGGTACCAGGTGAGAAAGGTAACTAAAAATAAGAATTATTTTACTTAAATTCACATGGCTGATTTTTATATATGTCATGTAGAATATTATTTTGAAGTAATATCATAAGTGTCAGACACTTTTGATGGACCAGAGCTTTTATCAGACGCTTTTAAGCTACCCAAAAAATGAATGAACTTTACTTATTTTCACATGTCTGATTTTTTAATTTGTTATTGAAGTATTTATTTAAAAGTTATATTCAATCAGTAAGACACTTTAGAGTGACCAAACATCCCCTAAGACAAAAATTATTCAGCCAGAAGTATGAGGGCGAGAGTACTATGCATGCACTTCAGAGTGAATGAGACGTCCATAATAACTCGGTTTCCCTTCTCAAACTCACCATCTGTTTTAATCTACTGTGTATGTGCTGTTTGTGTGTAATATAACTTATAGTATACAGTATAGTCAGTGTTGTTTTTTAAGGCACAATTGTGCCAAAAGGGGCACTATGGTAAGCACTTTGAGAAATTGGTCGAAAACGGGCACAATTTTAAGATTCCGTATTTTCGTGGTTCCGTGGTCATTTTCACTTGTCTAAATTCTCACTTTTCATTTCATTTTCCTCAACAATCCTGTTTCCTGTTAGTATGAAATTTAAAAATTATGATTTCTATGCAATTTATACATGATTTCTCAACGTTCAGATTGGTAAACATTAAAAAATGGAGCTTCATGTAGTATTTGATATGCAATTGATGGAATTCCGCAGGTTTCTGGGGCCAAAATTGACTCCTTTGGGGCTTTGGACAAACCGTCTACTTTTTGCGAGGACAAACGCTAACTTGAATGTGACTCAAGTGGCAATTTTTCATATTTATAATATATTATTGAATATATTTATATTTTTACGATGCAGAAAAACTCAAAGTCGTCTCCACAATTTAATATGTGAAAGGTGTTCAGTACGGTGATTCAGTACATGTTTCGAACCTACATAGATTCATCATCAGCTGAATTTACATTGAATTCTACAATAAAGGAAGAGTAATATAATATTAGTTGATAAATGAAGTATAAAATTTACTTACATGGAGATGAAAAAAATAGCAAATTCACATGGTGAAGTTCAAAAGGACATAAAAAATTTGGTAGTGATAATTATGAATAATTTGATATTAGGGGAATTTGGGACATCCCTATCACCATAAATACATTAAAGATTGGGGGGCTTGGAGCCCTTATGCCCAATATGCAATATTAGAAAAATAACCTAACACAACCAAATTTTTTATGTCCTTTTGAACTTCACCATGTGAATTTGCTATTTTTTTCATCTCCATGTAAGTAAATTTTATACTTCATTTATCAACTAATATTATATTACTCTTCCTTTATTGTAGAATTCAATGTAAATTCAGCTGATGATGAACCTATGTAGGTTCGAAACATGTACTGAATCACCGTACTGAACACCTTTCAAATATTAAATTGTGGAGACGACTTTGAGTTTTCCTGCATCGTAAAAATATAAATATATTCAATAATATATTATATGAAAAATTGCCACTTGAGTCACATTCGAGTTAGCGTTTGTCCTCGCAAAAAGTAGACGGTTTGTCCAAAGCCCCAAAGGAGTCAATTTTGGCCCCAGAAACCTGCGGAATTCCATCAATTGCATATCAAATACTACATGAAGCTCCATTTTTTAATGTTTACCAATCTGAACGTTGAGAAATCATGTATATATTGCATAGAAATAATAATTTTTAAATTTCATACTAACAGGAAACAGGATTGTTGAGGAAAATGAAATGAAAAGTGAGAATTTAGACAAGTGAAAATGACCACTGAACCACGAAAATACGGAATCTTAAAATTGTGCACGTTTTCGACCAATTTCTCAAAGTGCTTACCATAGTGCCCCTTTTGGCACAATTGTGCCTTAAAAAACAACACTGACTAGACTGTCTACTATAAGTTATATTACACACAAACAGCACATACACAGTAGATTGAAACAGATGGTGAGTTTGAGAAGGGAAACCGAGTTATTATGGACGTCTCATTCACTCTGAAGCGCATGCATAGTACTCTCGCCCTCATACTTCAGACTGAATAATTTTTGTCTTAGGGGATGTTTGGTCACTCTAATTTGTCTCAATGATTGAATATAACTTTTAAATAAATACTTCAATAACATATTAAAAAATCAGACATGTAAAAATAAGTAAAGTTCATTTATTTTTTGGGTAGCTTAAAAGCGTCTGATAAAAGCTCTGGTCCATCAAAAGTGTCTGACACTTATGATATTACTTTAAAATAATATTCTACATGACATATATAAAAATCAGCCGTGTGAATTCAAGTAAAATAATTCTTATTTTTAGTTACCTTTCTCACCTGGTACCTGCCCAGGTGTCACTCGGAAAGTTCCACAAAGCGCGTAGGTATTCAAGGCACACAAGACGCTACTGAAAACTTCAGGTTTCATCCGTGTGAAAATAAGTTATGTCTGATTGCTCTGGGATCTTGGACTATTTTTATAGGCCTAATCAAAGTATTTTTGCATTTACTCGTTCGGAATTCTACATTTTTATCTACTGAGATACAGGTGGCTCCAGTAGAAGCGGGACATCCTATATATTTGTATTAAAAAATTCAGCACAAATCAATACAATACCATCACCAAAGGTTTTGAGTGACTCATTGCTAATCCCTTCCAAAATTCTTTTCAGTGCTGTTAATTGTTTTTTTTTTGTTTCAGTATTGATAAAGTTTCGAAGGTAATGTCGCCTACATTGATAATTCACGGAACTGAAGATGAGGTAATAGACTTTTCTCATGGACTCACCATTTTCGAAAAGTGTCCAAAGGCGGTGGAACCCCTTTGGGTCGAGGTGAGTACCATTTCAGATTTTTGTGGCTTGGTGTCATTCACACGATGCAATGTGGACTCGTTCAGAAAAAAAACAACATTCGCTTCTGGTATAAGTCTTGTCAAATATGGTGAGTGACATCACAGTGCGCTTCACAATCCCCCCCCCCCAACAAGCTCCACTCATGGCAGAATTTTTTTTGCGGGCATAGGCATGAAACGTTCTCAGGCGAATTAGTGATGTTGGTGGCCCAGTTATCAATCCTAGAGAGTTGGACAAAATCACTACTTTCGTGACGTGAATTCATGAGTCACAATTACACGAAAAAATGAATTGAATTCATGAATCGGAAATTCATCAAAAAGAATAATTAGACCCACAAGCTAGCTTATAAATTGTAACTCCTATCAAAAAAATGGAACATCAATTGTATTTCTTGCCAATTTTCTCATTAAAACAGAAAACGTAGCATTCATTTAGAAATGGTTAACTTGAAATAGGAAAAAATATATAATTGGAATGAAGTCACTAATTTCTGTAAGCCAGTGTTGACAAAATCCAAGATTTGTTTTCTAAACGAGTTGATTCATTGTTATTCTGGTTATTCAGTATTTTTATGTGGGGAAAATTAAGTTTAGCACTACAATATACTTTCCATTTGTCTTTTCAGTGGTACTTCATTAACGAATTCACTCGAACTTCTCTGAATTTGAGATAGGTTGACGGTTCTTTCCTTTCCCATCAGAAATTCTACTGCCATTGCTCTTCTGAAATATTACCAATCGTCCTGCCCTTGGCATTTTTATCACTTTGGTGATACGAGTACGCCTTTGTTGTGAACCTATAAACCTCCCGAATCTCTAGTTCTCGCTCAGGTGTCGTTTTTATATAAAAAGTAGGAAAGCTTCTTTTATTGGAAGTGAAAACGAATTTGCATCCCCGTTCTCTTGGTTCAGAAAATTCCGCTTTTTCCTACAGTCGAAATGACAAAATAATGAAAAAGTTAGTTATCTCTGAGGGCTACAACAGTCAAAATCATCCTTGAGCTGTTCTTTGCCCGAAAAAGTATCTACCCACTTTATCGAAGGAGAAGGAGATCTTGCTTCGTACTTTTCAGGGTTGCCATTCGTAGCGGGACGTTAACGGAAAAACCCGTTTGCAACCCATTTTTGAATCACACTTCTAGTAAAACATATTTTCCACAAGAGTCGCATGCATCAATTACATTAGCGGGTGCATTGATTTCTTTGCAGAACGTGATGGCTAGAACTAGCAATGCCTAATTTTTGTCAGGAGGTCATCGGGCGACGTTTATTATTGTGAAAAGATAATATTTTAACTTAGTTCAAGGGTGTTCCTTATTTTGAAGTGTTTTGATCGAGAATAAATGAAGCAAATTTCAATGTTTTTCTTCAATTGAATGGATAATTAATTTCCCTTTCAGGGTACGGAATATGGTATGGGCTATTCATACAAATAATACACCTTCGATAGCAAAAGCAATTTGTTAGACATCAACCCGGTAAATGTAGAAACCAACACACGTATTGTGCGCATTCTTACACCTAATAATATGTTGTTCGTTTCACCAATGGGTGTTTTGATAAATTTCCCCACTTGCAGTCATTGATAAAAATCATACAGGATATAGCGCGGTAACAGTAATCTAGCCGTTTTAGATAACATACAAAATCTGAAAGTTATCATAAGTAGGTTTTAAGTCTCAATGACTCGCTTTTTCTTTTGGACTCGATTAATATGAACCTTAACTTTACTATGATCTGATAATTGACAAACAAAAGGAATGGCGTTGAAAGAAAAACTCATAAAACTCCGATGTATTTTCTGGTTGATATTTCTACTGAATGATTGTTGATTTGAACATATTTCAACAAGGTTCGATAACGGTAACACGAAATCGAAAATATTTCCACTCGACGTGCGTTTTGCCAACAGAGTTGGGATCTTCCAGGAAAAAAAACGAAATTAAACTCACGAATTACGTTAATTACATTATTACGGCATTTCTTTGTGATGTGATAATCCAGTTTCTGGAGGTGACTAACTAGTGAGATAAATGAACTAACAATTAATAGGTAGGAATTACCTAGCCCAATTCAACTCCGCCAATGGAACCCATGTCTTCAGGTAAAAAACGCGCGTCTTTGCACTCTGTTGAAAAATATTTCTCTTCGACACCAACGTATATCCAAACTGGTATTCGCATGAAATTTGGTCCCAATGAGTAACAAATTGCCAAAATATGTTCATACATTTTTATATATTGCTGCTACATTCCAGCGCCGAATTCGTTTGATGGAATTTCGAACTAGTTTTCCATATTATGTTTATATTTTCAATCTAGTTTTTATTTAATTCAGTTGAGATGGTTGTTGAAAAATTCCTTAGAGAATGAAGTTATCAAGAATTGCACAATATTCATGGTTGAAGACAAGGAATAATATTTATACTCTTCATTTGTTATATCAATAAATAATACAAGAATATTGTGATCTTGTAAGCTTATTCCAAGAACTCGCGACTAAAAAACGTCGAGATTTTTGTTGTGACACAAAAATTTGAATATCAAGATCAAGTAGAGGAACACCTGGTGCCTGCACCATATTTTTACTTCGAGTGACTGCTGACTGAGTCTGTAATATCAAATTATGGTCTGATCGTTTTTCTTCAGTTACTTTCGAACGGAAAACTATATCGAGCTTAGGCAAAATTGAAGTAAATAGGATCCGTTTTTTCTACTCTTTGATGGAAAAAATATGAGGATATTTTTTTCCTTCTAATAAGTGAATAGAAACTCTTTTTTAACTTTTCAACGGGAGAAATATTGGGTGATCAATTTGTTTCTTAAGTAAAATCGGGGGTCCTATGATATATTGTATAAGATATGTAACAATTCTCTATCAAGAACTTGTGTATTATTAATGGTCGGGCTAGCCGTTCTGAGGGACTGCCATGTTGGTTGCACAGATACCAATCCTAGCAGATGGGGCTTTTGTGTATCAGATACACTAAACGACTCCGTAAGTAATAGTGTGTTTTCCACGAGATGAAATAGCAAATACATTATCAAAAAATCAGTTCCTTGTCTTCACAAGGTTTCTTCTTCTGTGTGCACTTGTGAGTTTTCAATTATATGAAATATTAAACCTGTATTTGATATTTTCAAAACAAAAACATGCGTTCGGGCTGGTTGTGGCATTATTTTATCCATTTTTTTCCTATCTTACCTATAAGATTCATCTCTAGACTGCCCAGGATTATATCGGCATTTTCGTTTTCTATTTTTATGAAAAAAATCAAGAGCGATTCGTACTTTTAACAATTCGATTTTTGTGTGAGCTCTTCAACAAAGCTGATGGAGTGATTATGTTCAGAATGTCAAAATAAATCACATTTGCTCTGAAATAGCATAATGTAATGCGCGGCAAGAGATATGCAAGAGCTTTACGAATAATTTCTTGCATATCACCAAACTTGCATAGCATAATGAACCAGTGTTGAGACCTTTTCCTTCTTTAAAAATATAATGAGTCATGGTGATCAAATATTTAAGAGCTATGCAATAAATTTCTTGCATATCACCAAACTTGCATAGCATAATGAACCAGTGTTGAGACCTTTTCCTTCTTTAAAAATATAATGAGTCATGGTGATCAACTATGATGAGAAAACCGACCTCATTTCACGACCAACCCTGTAAATATCGATACGGCTAATGTATTGTTATTAGGATGTAACCTGTATAAAAAATAGTAGAATTAGGTCCTCCTTTTGTGGTTGGTATTTTCATCTTTCTCCGTAGTGTTTTTGTGTTCTTAACTTACCACAATCTGAAAACATAAGAATTAATATTGGAATCTATACAATTGTAGAAGGGCAGATTACTAATCTACCTTGACAAGTTGCTGCATTAATGAAAACACAGTTCCTTCTGAATGGTTCACGTTCTAGTGGTTGCAAACTCCTCGTATAACTCAAGTTTACCTATTAAGGAGGTTCGATAGTCGGGACTTGGTGGGGGGTGAAAAAGAAGGACAGAGTAACAGAGCGCGAGCTGGCGAGAAAATATCTGGCAACGCTGTCCTGCGTCCGGTCTGAGGGCTGATGCGGCTTTTTTGTAGCGTCAGTGTTACAAACCAAAAACGATTATTCTCGTATCGCGTAGTAAATGAATATGTCTGAAAATGCAAATGCAATGCCTACATTGCAAAGAATTTTTATTACAAAATATCGAAGGAGAAACTTATCATAGTCTAGCATCTACTTTCTGCATATGCTGTCAAAAATGCCTGAAAGTGACAACAGTGAAAAGTGGAGAAGAATACAAAAATCCGTTACGAAGTATTAATCAATAAAAAGTTTGAACCTATCACTTGTTTTGATTACATTTTCTTCTTTCTAAAAAATATTCACATCTCATTGATGTTGATTAATGTCAACAATTTCTATTTACAAAGCTGCGTCTTAAGTCAGAAGAGAACTCACAGGAAGGTTATGTTATTCGCAGAAGAAAAATTAGCATTGCGTTACAAAAAATAAATGGTTGTGGACCTGGAAAACACCAAATAAACTGAAAGAATTCTGAAAGAACAACAATAAGATTATGGCAAATTAGCAAATATTCAACAGAAAACAACTACTTTCCGAGATGATACCCCGACGGCTATTGAAATACAACTGATGAGTGTGCATCTGGTTATTAGATGGCACTGTATAATGGGCTCCGCCCATTGCGTGCGAGGTCTGTAGAAACTTTGCACAGATATTCTGAATATTCATCAGTTGTAATTAAATGACCGTCGGGGTATCATCTCTGGAAGTAGTGGTTTTCCATTGAATATTTGCCATAATCCTATTGTATAGGTGATTGCGCATTTGGATTAATCCAAACTCTTTGTGCTCATGTGTGATTTCTAAATTTTGAAAGACTACAGCGCATCTTGAACTCGAACGTAATGTTTGATGATAACAAAAATCGGCAGTGACGCAATGAAACAGGTGCAGGGTGTAGCTGCAAAAGGTCCAGCGCCTGACCGATAATGAAAGAAATAATGTTCTAAGAGAGGCGGCTCGCTTTGTAATTCAATAAAATCTGAAAAACATTTCGGATGTCCCGATTCATCATTATTATTCCCACCATCATATGAAGTATAATAATATATTTTACATATTGGTGTTTTTCCATTTTTCTCTTCTCTTTTGCTTTGGGCTCAAAATGCCGCCCCTGAAAAACTGCCGCCTGAAGCGATCGACTCACCTACCTCACCCCTAGCGCCGGCCCTGGTTATTCGCGCCGCCGAGCAGCTGTTCGGTTTGAGCGTAGCGCTGTTGCCAACATTTTCGAATCACCTACACTTTTCTCATAATTTCATTAATTATTCTTTAAAATGATCGGTAAGGTAAAATCAAATTGGGTTGAAAATGATCGTTGATTGTTGGGCTATCCACTCATGCTAAATTCATTTTGTTCCCTGCATTTTTCAATCTGGAGTCATCAAAATTGTATGAGAAATTGTACTTCTCCCATAAGAGCCCATGTTAAAATACAGGATTCCAACAACCATTTACTTGAAAAATCATTCGGTAAGAAATGTAAAAAAATCGTACAGTAATCTATATTCATTGGGTAACTTGTATACCAAGTTTCATTCGGTTCTGTGCATATGTCAAGTATCGATCCTCCTTAAAAAAGTACAAGAACTAATATTTATCAAGATATTTTTTATTTTTTTGGTAGTCAAATTTGAGTTATACGAAAAGTTGCTGACTAATAGAATGTGATTCATTCGGAAGGAATTGTTTTTTTAATTAACGTAGGAACTTTTCGGGGTGGATTCTTCTACATTTTTATAGATGCCAATATTAATTCTCATTCATTCACTCATTGTGATAGGTTTAGAACCCAAAAAAAAGAAACGAATAAAGAATCCATCCACCACAAAATAATGACATTCAAACAGTATTTTTATAATAATTTCAACGAAATGATTTTATCCACCAAGGCGGAGGATGTAGTAAATAGGCCTGGACGTAGGGGGTTTCCCCCTAGGTCATTGGAGATGTCGAGAGGAGCCTGGAATAATATTGGAGACGCTGTCAGGTTTGAAAAAAGATGTGGACACGCCTATACCTCCAGGGGCATTACTACTTTCTCATCGACCCTGGAGTTCAATTTTTGACGGTCTTCGTTATGATAACGTTTACGCTATTGGGCTACCGTTTGGTAGCCTATTTGCTAAATAACGAAAGCCTACGAAAGTTGGGCATCTGGTCGTAAATAACCAAAGGGGTTATGTTAGTGGGGAGGGTATGGGAGACAACAAAATCCTATTTCTCCTAGATTCGTTCTGGTGAATGGCATGAATAATTTTAGGGTGCACTAGATGCATTATATTTCTACAGTTCTTCTGGTTTCCCATTCTAAAATTGGACCTGTTAGTGATATTTGCCTCTTTTATGGTATCTACTCCGTGTTCCATATTGTATATCCTATTTATCATAGCCTTGTCAGTTTATGCCTTTGAATTAGTTCCGTTATTCCAGGGTGCAGGACATAATGACGTGGAACTCTACTCAGTGTACCTAGAGAGGCTTAGGCAATTTGTAATGGTGGAATTGGACAACTGACAAATACTGGCCGTTGAGGATGTCACTTTCAGCTCAGGGACATCGAGTTCTGTTGGAGAAAAACTTCTCTAGCAGGCGTCTGCAGGAGAGACCCCCGTCGATGAGAATCCGTCTTCGGAGCTGACCTCCTGCGCTACAATCACTACCAAGCTACCATTGATAACAACAACCTGTCGGAGTGTGCCGCCAGTGTGTCTCACAGCCTGTCACTGTATACTTCTTGAGACCACTTGCTAGCCCTCCGTCGGCATTTTTTTATTGTACATATTGTTAACTGTGACTTTTTATAAAACGTGAATGAATATCTCAAGACAATCTGTAAAGTGATGCAATATTATCAGAACCTGAAAACCTGAAAGTTTTCATACTTCGTGTTCTTTCATTTGTTTTATTTATTTATTTATTGAAGTGCAAATTGAAGATTATATTCTTTGATAGGATTCAGTGATTCGAATGATTTAATTAGGATTTACTTACTTTTGTATTTACCAGTAGAGTTTAGTTTTTGTTTAAATCAAATTGTTCATTTCATGAAATTTTTATGTCTTTCAAGAAATATATTCATCTACTTAATTTTAACACCATAATAAGCTGATTCATTTTTCATTTCTTCTGAAATTCAACAGTACTATGACTAGCCAAACACAATAATGGAAACTAGTTCTCGCATGGTTCCCAAAAACATCGAAACAAAGTTATATATTAGGCACAATGTCAAAAATGCATTTGTTGCGTATTATTCAGGAATCTACTTCTTGGGGAAAAAGATTAATATACCTAACAACTGGTTTATTTTGAAATGACAGATTTATTTTCACAGTTGAAAAAAATTGTAATAAATATCTCAGATAATTTTCTTATTTTGAATGTTCTTTCAAATTTGCTCGTTTCTTAGGTTTTCCTCGTTTAAAAAGACTTCTTGATCAAAAATCACATTGATGTTTGTTTATTAAGTAATACTTTCCAACACATACAACCGAATTTACAAGGGGCTCGTTTAATAGTAATGTTTATTTGCAGTTCATATATTACATTATGAAGAAAGTTTATTGTGATTATTCCAATCAGAACTACAAAAAAGAGTTGATGGAATATCTTATTTGTTGATCAGAAAGATAATTCGAATTGATGACGAATCACATTTGCCTCAACTTTGTACGTTACATAATAATTGAGTTGAAATAATGAAGTTTAAAAATTTAGACCCATATGACGTTACGGGCCTATTCCGTGAGTGATTCACGTTGCCAATAGCTAACGGATATTAGAGCAAAGTTGGCGTTGTACCCTAGTTTGCTTTAAATAATCGATTCTCGGGAAAGCTAGGAAGACAGAAAAAATCAATTTCGAATGATTAGGTAATCCAACATTAAACTACTGTTTCATTACAGCCTGTATCTGTAGAGTAGGGAGGGTGAGTATAGACCCACAGCACTTAGGCCACAATATGGCCCATTGTACATCCTCCCAAGGAGTCGCCCTCCTAGGACATTGTCCATCCTGCCTTATCCAGGAAGGAGGACAGGTCACCAGGGGACATCTCCTTAATATCGGCAGGTGTAGGCCAAGACTCACCGAACACACACTCTCTTATCGACGATAGCTCCAGACATTCGCATAAGACATGCCTGACAGTTTCATCTTCCTGTTCACACATCCTGCATAGAGGTGTGTCCACTAGCCCCATAATATGGAGGTGTTTCCTTAGTTGACAGTGTCCAGTCAGAAATCCCACTGTTAAACGTAGGTTCTTCCTGGTCATCGCCAAATATTTATTTGGATCCAGCTTCTCAGGGTCGCCCAGGGTGATCCTGGCAAAACTGCATCCTTTGGTTTCGTCCCATCTTTTGAGGGTTTGAGTATGGGTGTAACGTTTGGCTAGTTCCGCAATTGTCGAAGTCGTCAAGCCATGGGTGTCACCTGGTCCCAAAATGTTCATTCCAGCCGCCATCCTGGCCAAAGAGTCAGCAATGCGGTTACCCTTGCTCCTGTCGTGCCCTTTCACCCACCTTAGTACGATATTATTATCTACCGAGGCGTTAGCTAAATCTTGGTGGCACTCTTGTGCTAACCCTGAGATAATACGTTGTCTATTCAAGGTTAGTAGGGCTTGTCTACTGTCAGTGTAGATTATTATGTCTTTGCCAGAAATTCCTTTTCTGGTTAGCTCTTTTGTGGCGATTGAGATACCAGCCAGTTCTGTTTGAACCACGCTGGTATTTTTTCCCATTCCCCACTTAATCCTTAGGCTAAGTGATCTAGAGTAAACTCCACATCCTGATCCTTCTTTGGTTTTTGAGCCGTCTGTGTATATGCGTATTGCATTTGCAGCATCCGCCTCAGTGTTCTGTTTTATTTGTATTTTGAAGGGTTTATTAAACACAAACCTGGGTTCAATTGCGTCACTAGCTGCCTGTAGCAGAGGCACCGCAGTGAGTGCCTCCCTCCACAGGCCCCGCCTCAGTTGACCCATTCCTACCTCGGGATTTACACCAGCCGTGCGCAATCGTAGCATGGCCATTAGCGCAACCTCCTTGACGTGCAGGTCCAGAGGTGTCAGACCAGTAACTAATTCCATTGCTGCGGTTGGTGTTGTTCTCATGGCTCCTGTGATGTTCAGACAAGCCATTCATTACAGCCTTTTTGCAGCAATTTTATTGCATGCAAAAGTGAAAACTGAAGACCCCAGTGTTCTTACATTTGAGCCACTTTCCAAGACTTTTTGACTTATTGACATATCATTTTTGACAATATTATTTTGACATTAATGATTTGAATTTTTTAGGAAAACATGATATATTATCAAATACGTTACCTGGAAATTGTTTTCGCTTTTTCTACACCATCCACAATATTGGAATGACTGATTATAAAGTATAGCTCATGACTCTTCTACTTAAAAGTCGGTCATTATAAAGAATACAGAACCACCAACACAATAAGACAATAATTATGTTGTCAAAATCTAAAATCACTAAAAAAAAATGTAAAGTTGCGAGTGTATGACCTTGAAAATTAGAAATTTCTATAAATTTCAAGCCTGAAAATTGCAGTGAAAATAAGCCGAAACGCATGCGCATTTATTATTTGACAAAGGCCAGCAATTTCCATGAAAAGGCTGTAATGTAAGAGTAGTATAAGAGTAGTTTTAGTATTACGGAATCAATGCAATTATGGTTCCGACAAAGGTGATTCAATTTACCCCGATATTACATGTCGAAATTGTAAACGCTGTTTTGGAGGTAATCTGCAGCATCTCAATACCGATATGAAACATGTTATATTTAAACAGTATGTACCTACCAAAATCAAAGTAAATGTCATGTAATGGAAATTATCTCGACTTGTGTGGAAAGACATGAGTTACAATGAACTGTTCTATTCAAACACAATATATCAATGAGCACAAGATATATTGAGGATATGCCGTCCTTCGGAGGGGGACGTAAAGCCGTCGGTCCCGAGTCCATGGATGTTGGGCTCGTTAAAGATCCCTACCTTTGGTTGGAATACCAGAGGGTTCGGCAAAATTTCCGGTTGGGGGAAGTGTGCTCACCGGCGTCGGTGATTGGCCTTGGTAGCGGAAATAGGCCGACGTTAAATGAAGAATAAAAAAAAAAATACTCGAATAGTTCCCAACACACGCACACGAACATAGTTCCTGAAATTCCGACATTTGTAGAAGTTTTTATCAATGTATCATTAATGTTGATGAAGGTCGTTTTCCGCAAATTAATTTCATTCTTCAATGTGTCGCTGCAACTCAAGAAAGTTGCATGCAATTTATGCATTTTTTTTGTTTTGCACGAAATAAAAATGCTCCATCAGGGTTAATTTCAAATGTATGGTGGCACCATAAATGAGTAAATGTTCTTGGATGTCCTTCAAATTTTATTGTCTCAACTGACTTTGAACCACATGGGAAATTAAATGTTTTGAAAAGATAAGGCTAGACGAAGCAGAACTTGGCCAAATGACATTACAAATTTAATGACACAAAATGTATGAATCGACCCATATGCATATATTTTTTGGTTGAACACGTATTTAGAATTTATTAATTGGCATCAATGAAATTTTCATCACGTGACATGGAGCCACAGAACTCATAGTTATATCTTATGACTAGAATGCGTTTCAATGTATCGTCGGCTAACGTAAACTTGACAAATCATGGGCATTCGCAAAGGGGACAACTTATACCAAGTAAGCACATACGTCATTCCTTGTAATTTCAAGAGGAAATGAAAGAAATCTAGGACGTTTGTCTGTTAAGATTACTAGTTTGTTTGTAAATGGGCGGCGTTGTCAATTTTATTTCTTTCTGATTTGGATGTTGGACGCTGTGACGATAGTAAATATAAATATTGGATATTTATTATTCATCGATTATATTGTGCATTGACAAGAGTTAAAGGTATATTGGTAATATTGTGTACATTCGATACGATGAAGTGTTTTGTTAAGGATTGTGGTAATTCCTGGAGAAAGGAGAAGAAAAACGAAAACGTTACTTTCCATAAGTTCTTGAAAAACCTGTTGAAAGTGTCTCTAGAATAAAGAAAACGTTTTCAGATTTCCAAAAGCTAATTTCAGAGAGTGGTTTCCTAGATTAGGAAGTGATCTACATTTGGAGTGGCCTCAACCACAGCATTACAAAATCAAAATCCGCACTGAACATGTTCATTTCTTAATTTGATTCAATTCATACTATACCATTGATTTGAGGAAAGTGGTCTAGACCCGTTCTGGCGTCCTTTAACATTCAAAAATCAACATGTTCTCCATGTCATTTTCATATGTGTAGTAGTAGGATATAGGAATAACTTTTTGGTGTGAATCAAGATCTCATTTCGTATCTTTTATTCAAGGATTTTTTTATTTTACTGTTATGATGTTCCATTTGAAACTGAAACTTCCAGTTTCAAAAAACCAACCCATTGCCCATACCTAAGTTACGCACGTTATATTTTGGGCCGCTACTGTGAAGAGGACATTTACAGTGTTGCAGGTTATGCATTTGTCCATCCGCCATATTTGAAACGCATTCTAGTCATAAGATATTATTGAGTTCTATGCATGGAGCTAGTTGATTAGTTGATATCTCCACCTCGTTTTGTATTAAATTTCAATTATTCCCGAAATATTTGTTTACAGTTATAATGCACGAAAAAGTTTTTTGTTTTCTATGAAATATTGAATGATTCTTACTACAATGGTATAAAAAACGTATCAGTGTCAGTTTGAATTGCCTTTGTACTGCACTGCAATAAGAAAGAATGGTTATGAATCAGCTTTTAATTAATTGTTCCGAAAACCAGCAGAACTCACAAAACGAAGGTTGATCTCATTGGAAGATACTTCAACTAAATACGGAAAAAAAATGTAGTCTATATATGATGAGTTTACCAAAAATCATTATGAGGGTCCAAACCTTCCTTGATCATAAACCTAAATTAGTTCCATGTTAATGAGTGGTCTTGATTAGATTTGGAGAGGAAATTGGGGAATGAATAGCTCAAGTAACACAAATTTCTTGAAACCAACGGTTCAGATGTCAAAATTCTAGAAATTTTAGGTGGCGACATCTATCTTCCACTTCAATCATTATAATTTTAATAATGCCAACAATTAAATCCTAATTACATGTGCAACCAAAAATATATATATATATATATATATATATTCTCACTGTACTACACTATCACAACAGCGTTGTAATATATTTTTGTCACTTGATGCGGACGGTCATAAAGTGTATCGTATGCAACTTGAAAATGAGAAGAGAATAAGCAAAGCAATGGACACCAGTTTAAAAAAATAAACTTTAATAAAACATGTCAGTCACCATCGTTAATGAAGGAATATATAATAATATATAAAAAATCACCATATTTTCACCCATCCAAGGTCAACTTGAGATGAATACTATATTATAGTTGAGTCGACGGATATTCTTCGGTGTGCCGTGACCACCTGAAGAGATGAAACACAACAATATAGCACCTTTCTCTTGAACTGAAAATGAATTAAATAAATTTATTCATAGTTCCAGTGGAAGAAAAATAGGCTACATTGAAAGTCCACACATATTATCTCATTGACTTCGTTTTGATGATGGGATCTACCTTGTATTGACGAGAGGCCAACTAACCCACAACCATTCTGCAAGATTGCCCCTCAAAATGATGGAGAATCAATTCCGGCAGTTGTATCACCAGAAGCATATGCAGGAATTTCTTCTGTGAAAAAATCTGCAGTGACACCTGTCGGATATAATCCAATAACCTCTTGTGTTATTAGCCAAAGGAGAACTTGTTTCCTCAAGGTGGAGTCCGTTAATCTACTGTGTAGATGAGTTGAGACTGGCTCAAACGAATTGTTCTTTTAGATGATTTGATTTTTATTGAAAGTGTTTGTTTTTCATCTCGTCAGTTACTGATACCGAAAAAAATCCATCGACCTAACTATACAGGGGTCACCATTTGAAACGAAATATCGGATTCCACGTTCATTTAAAAAAAATCGGTCTTTTTTTTCTTATATGCGGATTAACACGAAAGGGAAGCCCTGTGATGTTCAAAGAAAACCGCGTGAATCAAGGGACACGTAATTAATTACATTGGTCAAGGGGGAGGTTTTCTGATACGATTTTCAACACTGCAACTTTAACCCCCTAGGAAGGGTGGGACCAACCCTCACTATCCCAAATGGAACAAGGTATCGAGTGATACTTTTTTGAAAGGGGCATTTAATTCTCTTTCAAATGACATCTCATTTATTACATTCGGCCAGATAGTTTTTTAGATAGTATCTAATTATGTAATGGTATTTATGATGTGATTGATGTATATTGAAGATGTTCAAGATGACCAAACCGATTTCCATGCAATGATGAAGGTGTGATTCAAATTCACCACAAACTGCCTGTAACATGTCTGGTGTTATCAGCCGGCATTCTGGTACAATTCGTTCCCTTAGAACATTTTGAACATCTATGTAAATAATCATGTACGTTTTGTATAACATCTCATCATTAGTATTTTGTGAGTTGAATAATCAGATTATAGAAACCATTACACAATTAGATACTTATCTCGAAAACTATCTTACCAAATTCCACAAATGAGATGTCAGTTGAAAGATAATTAAATGCCCTCTTAAAGAGATGTCACACGATTAGATACTTATCTCGAAAACTATCTTAACAAATTCCACAAATGAGATGTCAGTTGAAAGATAATTAAATGCCCTCTTAAAGAGATGTCACACGATTAGATACTTATCTCGAAAACTATCTTACCAAATTCCACAAATGAGATGTCATTTGAAAGTTAATCAAATGCCCTCTTAAAGAGGTGTCACACGATTAGATACTTATCTCGAAAACTATCTTACCAAATTCCAAAAATGAGATGTCAATTGAAAGATAATTAAATGCCCTCTTAAAGAGGTGTCACACGATTAGATACTTATCTCGGAAACTATCTTACAAAATTTCACAAATGAGATGTCATTTGAAAGATAATTAAATGCCCTCTTAAAGAGATGTCACACGATTAGATACTTATCTCGAAAACTATCTTAACAAATTCCACAAATGAGATGTCAGTTGAAAGATAATTAAATGCCCTCTTAAAGAGGTGTCACACGATTAGATACCTATCTCGAAAACTATCTTACCAAATTCCACAAATGAGATGTCATTTGAAAGTTAATCAAATGCCCTCTTAAAGAGGTGTCACACGATTAGATACTTATCTCGAAAACTATCTTACCAAATTCCAAAAATGAGATGTCAATTGAAAGATAATTAAATGCCCTCTTAAAGAGGTGTCACACGATTAGATACTTATCTCGGAAACTATCTTACCAAATTCCACAAATGAGATGTCATTTGAAAGATAATTAAATGCCCTCTTAAAGAGGTGTCACACGATTAGATACTTATCTCGAAAACTATCTTACCAAATTCCACAAATGAGATGTCATTTGAAAGATAATTAAATGCCCTCTTGAAGAGATGTCACACGATTAGTTACTTATCCCGAAACTATCTTACCAAATTCCACAAATGAGATGTCATTTGAAAGAGAATTTAATGCCCTCTTAAAGAGGTGTCACTCGACCCCTCGTTCCATTTAAAATAGTGAGATTTGGTCCCACCCATCCTTCCTAGACGGTTAGAGTTGCAGTGTTGAAAATCTTATAAAAAAAACTCCTCTGGAGCAATGTAATTACGGCCTATTATTTTTGAATGAAAGTGCAATCAGATATTTCGTATGATTCGTTTCGAATGGTGAGCCCTGTATACAACTTCAACATAATTTAAGTACAGCACATAAATACTGATACAATACTCGAATTTATCCGAAAAACAATTTAAAATACTTAAAATCCACAGCAGGATGGTTCGGAAGGTTCGCTGATCGGATTCCCGCGGCTTAATATCCTGAGCAATTGACATCGCACTCTGAAAACAATTTTTTTTTGTCGTACTTCCATATTGCAATAGAAACAAACCACATATGTCTCAAATATAGTGTGACCAAGAAGTCATGGGTAACCTATAGGCTTAGGAGAGCCATCGTGCTTTATAAAATACCAATTCATACTCTCTTCAGGTAAATTCAATTTCGATTTTCAGGAAAATGGCCTTATACGCTCGGGTTTTTGTACCGTCTATACAAATGGAAAATATACTCGTGTTGTTTATATCATGAATAATTGGACTAATGATGCGAACGTGTCATGAATGATCAATTACATATGAAACAGCACACATTTGCAAACTTCCAGAGAGAGTTTGGAAACATCCGCCTTTGAACAAAAGTGAGCATAACCGATGAGATTGGAACCTTTGGTGTAAAAGTCGAAACTTTTCCTTGAGATCAATTACCCTAACATCAAACTGATATTTTTGCACTCGACGCGCATTTCGATAACAAGATTAGCATCTTCCGAAGAAGAAAATTGATACTCTGAATTTTCTTCTCCTGATGATGAAAATTTTCTTCTACATTCTCTTTTATTAAGGACGTGTAGAGCGGTGAGGGGTCGTTTTTTGAAACAATTTTCATTTCCGAAAAAATATCTGCCAGTTTTTATCTGAGTTCACACAACTTGCAAAAAGAGATAAAAACTGCAATACATTGCTAATTAGAATAGCAACAACAAAAATACAGATACTAATAGCAACAAATTAACCGTGAGAGTTTTGAACAACACACCAGGTATTTTTGTCTGTTTTAAAAGAAAAGTGCTTTATACTTCTTAAACGAAGATTTAGCGAAAAATTTTGTCACTTATAGGTAAAGCATGAAAAAACTAGAGCATGAGGTTATCACATTGAAAATAAAAAATGTTGAATGAATTGTAAACCAAAACACTTTAAAACGAGGATGTAGTCCGAAATTAGTCAACAACTAACCAATGACTAATCGACAGTTTTGATATTGGTTGCCTGAAAAGCCATGAATTAGAAGTTTCTTTGGTATACTGTGTTCAAAATATCGCTAATTTTCAATTAAAAGAAAGATTCAATTAAAAGAAACAGCAAGTTTAGAGGCAGATAAGCAAACCCTCATAATTCTCTACGGTATTTGATTATTCATCACCAATGACCATTAGTGTGGAAAACTAAAAGTAGATGGCGCAAGCAAGCTTGGAGGTCATCTGTCATTTGGTTCAGTTCTTTGATTGTTTGAACAAACAAAGCCGATTTTTGCGTAAAACTATTTCAAAATAATTTGAAAACATATTTTCCCAGTGAAAAAATTGTATACGACGTCACACCTGTCAAATATTGATTCAGGGGGTTGAGTCCACTGTCAATGATGTACGAAATTTTCCTACTCAATAGTCGATTCGTTCAATTGTATCAAGAATGAATAGTGGAAAAATATAACATTTGAAATTGAAATGATCTGTTGTCTAGCAGAACTTCATTAGAAAAACGTGAATTCGAAGTGACGAAATAATATGTGAAATTATTTTGAAATTTTCTTTTATTCATTTTTCAATGCTTCGACGGTTGATCGCCATATTTTTCATAATTGCATTCAAAATTCAATAAATTCATGAATGAGAGAATATCATTGCAAAATTAGTTTTGGATGGTCCGACCCACAGAACTGTCAGAACTCGCAGAGATCTGTAGATTTACACCCATTTACACTAGCGCCGCCTGGCATCGCTGCCATTAACAGACTACCCATGACTTCCAGGAAACCCTTTACAATTCACCTACTTTGCACGAATGTTGGTCTGCTGCTGAACCTCCCCATCACAATTCCATTTACTCTCGTCCTGGTCGGCTCTGAAGCAAAACTCGCGGGCCGTAATAGTCTCCACGAATGGCAAGTCGTCGACATTTGAGTTGGCACTCGATAGCCTCAACAGTAGCCTGAAATTGTTCAAAATGCTCGTGTGTTTAACTAGCACCAAATGGACCATGCCGTCCCCTATGTGGCTATAGGGGGCTATCCCTTTTGGAGTGCGACTGCAAGCACAACTAATGTTTGCGCCGCTGATCATGAAAAATTTACCGGAAATTGTTCTCCACTTGCACAGCGGTTCTTCGAGTTTATCACTTTGCGTCGATTCGCATTTCTCGCAGTTTCCCTGGCAAACCATTTCGTCCACCCCTTCTTTTTCCGAATACACTGCTATCTCTCCCCTGTAGCCTTTGTTTCCCATCAACTTCTTGAACCCTGGAAACATTCAAATTGATCACTCTTCACTTGGTATACTGGGTATGAGTTTATTTCTGCAGGACTCGCTATCCTTCTTGTCATAATTTTGTCAATATTGCATTTTCGATTTTTTTTTTCGGAAAGGCTTGTTTATAGTGGGGAATATCGAAATTTGGATCTAAAATCTTGTGATATCAAATGAAAAGGCGTAGAAGCATGACGACTTTTATGAAGTGTAACCAGATTTTAGGTATTCTTATGTTGGTACTAGTGGAAGTTTTTCAGTGGTAGGTGCACTAAGTCACTCATTGGCTTGAAATGATAGTTTCATTATAGAACAAAAAAGGACAGAGAATGCATGTTATTCATTGCCCCAACATGATTATTCCTCTCTTGAATCATGAAAAATAATTCATATTCATTTCAACTCGATTCTAGCTTGATATTCTGTGATAATAATAATAATAATATCTTTATTGTTTCCAAAGACAAAAATCTCATAACAATCGTTTGGTTCACACAGTATTCGAGAATGAAAAAAAAAACTGAGAAGACAAAAAATAGGAAGAATATTTCTACTTGTATGGCATGATATGAGAAAAATACCGTTCTGTTATTCCCCATACAGCACACGATGTCCAATGGACGTCCATTTTGGAATCAAAAGAAGTCCAAACGTCCATTGTACTTATCTGGACGTCCAATGGATGTACAGAAGTGGATCTAAATTCCTACTTCCAGGAATTGTACTTTTATGTATGTCCACTGGATGTACAACATTGAAAAAACTTGAAACATCCATAATTGCACATATCTGAACATCCATATGGTGTACAGAACTGTATCTTATTTGTACATCCAGAAATTTTACGTTTGTGTATGTCCACTGGATGTCAAATATTGGATCAACGTGGATTATCCATAATTTTACATTTCTGTATGTCCATATGATGTACAGAACTGGATCTTATTTGTACATCCAGAAATTGTACGTTTGTGTATGTCCACTGGATGTCAAATATTGGATCAACGTGGATTATCCATAATTGTACATTTCTGTATGTCCATATGATGTACAGAACTGGATCTTATTTGTACATCCAGAAATTGTACGTTTGTGTATGTCCACTGGATGTCAAATATTGAATCAACGTGGATTATCCATAATTGTACATTTTCGTATTATGTATTTTTAAACCGATTGCTGATGAATAAAATTGTGAAGTTGTTTATCGACTTCGGTCCAATTTGCCCATCTGAAATATTTGTGAATATGTCTACCAAAAATGAATGGGTTCCTGTTTGACAAAGTATGTACTCCTTGAGGCTCACTAATTCGATTTTTAGAATATGCCTATATTTTGCCCATAAACATTACAACTAATGGACTGGCCATTATGACAGTTTTGCACATAGCATGATATGCGGAATACATTAAGAGAGAGAAAGGATATGTACATTGAACGGAGCTGTGAAGGACATATATAATAATGACATTTTTATACTTTAATTATTCTATCTTTCATAACCTGTCTTATTTCTCTGCTACATTGAGAAAGGAATGCACTTATAGAGGTTATACTTGAAGTATTGTATCTTGCTCACTCCGCAGTATTCTCTCTCTTAGGGCCAGTCCATTAGTTGTAATATGATTTTGCAGTCTGACAATCGAATTCGTGAACTAGAATTGCATGCGCTCTCACGCATTTTGTTCGTGTTCTTTCATATACTGTATACCGTGATTTTCAGCCAAATCAGATATCAGCTGCAAGAAATGTGGGCATTTTTTCTGGAAATACTAGTTTTTATGAACCGCGTAGAATCTCTGAGTCGAAGGATTATTTAAACGAACCTATAGTCAAACATAATTTACGCCAAAATTTCATTTTCCTGATGGTAGACATTTTCACGAATGTTTCAGGTTGGCAACGTCGAACGAAGTCATCTGTTATGATTGAATTTTACGCGCGCAAGTCTCCCTACCCAACGCCCGAAGCGGAATCGCAATATGAGGTTAGGTTATTAGAAATGTTAGCTTGGTGGTTCGCCGGTATAGCATTGTTTTGAATTTTTCAACTTGTGAATATCTCAGGTACTTGGTACTTCTGAAAATCTCTAGAGACTATTATATTAAAGAACTACGTCTGAGGCAGTGTGGTAGTTGAATTGAGCTGTTGAGCAAGTGATAGAAACGAGGTGAGTAGTGTATGTATATGTAAGTAGTGGCTTTTTGTAAACAAACGTATGTACCTATCATTCTACTGAAATTTATATGTCACTGTGGGTTTATACAGCAAATAAGATAAAATAAGAAATAAGATTAGAAAGTTGAACATACGTAATTCTATTTTTATTTGAATAGTTGATTCATGGTGTTGTTATTCCAAAATGGATAGAAATACCATGCTAAGTGAGGAAGATGCCTGTGATTTTATTGGTTGATTCTTATTTCTTATTTTGATTCAAATCATCTGTATAAACAGGTATATCTTTGTCTTGTTGCTTATCTTATTTCTTATTTTATCTTATTTGCTGTATAAACCCACAGTCATTCAGTGCTACTTGAAATTGTAACAGGTTGTGATAAGACTATTCATTGTAGAAAGGTATTTTTTAGTGAACATGAAACGTAACTACCAAAAAACCACAAGAAATGCAATTTTCAACAAGTATTATAAAAGAGCTGCCCCTCAAATTGGTGTAGAAGTATCTAATGAGGATGAACATGATTATTCTGTAGAAATGCACTCCACCATTACCATAGAAAAGGCAAAATCACCCGTTCCTTCTTCAAGTACTGATTGTGCTATCGAGAGTTCCATAGAGGCTATGGATCCTAGTGCAGCAATATCTAATGAAGATTGTTATAGTGGTGATTCAGATCATAACACAAGCAGTAGTAACAGTGTTGGTTTTCATGTTTCTGAAAGTGGCGATTTTGTTGAAAATAATGAAGAAATTCTATCGCAACATTTTGATTCAGCAGAAAGTATGACAATCAAGTCACGTTTGGTAGAATGGGCGTTGAAACACAATATAACCCACATAGCAATTAATGATTTACTGACAATTTTGAAGCCATCGTTCCCTGATATACCCCTCGATGCAAGAACACTTCTTAAAACACCTAGAAACACTATTTTAGAAACAGTCGAACCTGGGTCATATTGCCATTTTGGTTTCAAAAAATGTTTGCAAGAGCTTTTGAATCATTCATATCATTTATTGCAAGATTTGAATTTGTTGGAAGTGTGTATAAATATTGATGGTCTGCCCCTCTCTAAAAGCTCAGGAAGTCAACTCTACCCAATTCTTTGTAACTTATTTTTGAATAAAAACATTGTTAAAATTATAGGTATATATCATGGCAATGAAAAACCAAAAGATGCTAATGATTTTATGAAGTTTTTTGTGAATGAATCGATTGATGTTATACATAATGGAATTTCTTTCAATAATCGCATATATCAGGTGAGAATAAAAGCATTCATTTGTGATGTACCTGCCAAATCCTATTTAAAATATGTTATGGGACACAGTGGATATGACTCATGTTCAAAATGTAAAATAAAAGGTGTTTACATGGAGAGACGGGTCTGTTTTCCAGACTTAGAAAATTTCACTTTAAGAAATGATTCAGATTTCAAAGCCAAAGTTGATGAAAATCATCATACAGGAACATCAGTTTTGGAGATGATTCCTGGAATTGATATGATCAAGGATTTTCCTCTAGACTATATGCACCTAGTGTGTTTAGGGGTGGTGAAAAAATTGATTGTGAATTTGTGGATGAACGGAAAAGTTCCTGCCAAATTGTCATTTCATCAAATTTCGCATATGTCAAAATTGCTGTTGAGCCAGGCCTCAAATATACCTCATGAATTCAACCGTAAGCCGAGGTCTCTAAATGAAGCTAGAAGGTGGAAGGCAACAGAATTTCGTTTATTTTTATTCTATTTAGGTCCTGTGGTTTTGAAGAAGGTTTTAGATAGTGAGAAATATCTGAATTTTTTGAGTCTTCATGTTTCATTGTCTTTTTTATCAAGCCCAAAGTGGCGATATAATATTGTCTACTGTCAATCTTTGTTGAAGTATTTTGTTGAAACTTTCATTGTTTTGTATGGTGCTCAGAATGTATCACATAATGTTCATAACCTATTACATCTTTGTGATGATGTTAGAAGATTTGGACCATTAGATATGTTCAGTGCCTTTCCCTTTGAGAACCACATGAAAAATTTGAAAAAGCACATCCGGAAAACTGATAAACCCCTGCAACAGATTATACATAGAATTGCCGAAGAAGACAACTCAGAAAAAACATCAAAAATTCCACCCATTAAAAATTATCCAGAACTTTGTAATGAACATTCTAATGGTCCAATTTTAGTTGATGTCTCATATTCCAAACAATTCAAGAAATTGGTATTTGAACATTTTTCATTAAGTATTTTTGAACCGGACAATTGTTGTTATCTTAATGATGCTTCAGTAGCTATCATTAAAAACATTTTAGTAATCAATAATGAGGTGAAATTATTAATTCAGAAATTTCTGAAGCTAGAAGACTTTTATGAATCTCCTTGTAAGTCTTCTGAATTGGGAATATTTCTTGCTAGTGATTTGGGTTTATCTGAATTAATACATTCACGGGACATTTCTCATAAATGCATGAAATTAAATTTTGAAGAAAAGTATGTAATGATTCCTCTATTACATTCTATAAATTCATAAAACGTTTTGACTTCCACTCGCTTATCAAACTTAATATTGAGTATGTGAAATTTCATTTCATGTCAAGTTTTATATATTATTATTATTTGTTAATAACTGATTATTTCTCAATAAAGTTTTCTAATTTTTATTACTACTGATTTGGATCATAATTAGGTCACTTGTAATAATTAGTATAATTATTCTTACAAACTTCTAGTGTTCGTGTTTTCACATATGTATTACTCTGTGTGTATTTTTGCAATTCTGCCACTTGAGTAAATTTATCTGCCATTTTTTCAAAATAGAGTAATAAATGGCCGGAAGAACTTGGACTATTGTTAAATTCATTGATGAGGACACAGTGGAGGCTGTACCAACAACATGGCTTCTAGGAAATGCATGCTATTGGCCTCCATACCCCAGAGATAAACTGATGGCTGCCATAAAAAACTTTGAAGCTCCAAACACCCATTGGCCTTCACATAAAATGGAAGTTTTTAGAAATGGGACGTTTGGTATGTACTTTATTCATACATATCTTTTAATAATTTTTTATCATCTCAACAGTATAAAACCAATAAGTTGCTTTCCGCTGTGTGTCTGTCCCTATGTATGCCCAGATCTTTAAAACTACTCAACGGATTTTGATGCGTTTTTTTTTAATAGATAGAGTGGAAAAAGAAGGTTTATGTGTATAATGGATGCATAATATACTAGAGAAATACTAAAAATTTTGGAGGTGTCTAATGTGATATAAAAAAATTATTCAACGAGCTATTATTCACGAATGCTTAAATCGCCGAGGGAATAATAGCCATTATATGCGAGTAGAATACTATACTTCGTCAACGACTATTGTATAAACCATACATTTGAAAAGCAATATTGAAAATAAAATCGTTATACTTCACCAAAATCAAAATGTATAACAGTATCTTCGAATAATTATCTAAGAAATATAAAAAAATCAACATAAAATTTATAATGCGTGTGTTTGTACAAGAATTACGATATTCATTAATCACTAGTGATCATTATTCACTACCATCAAAATGATGGTAGTAATGATTTCATTATTCACTAGTGATTAATGGTTATCATAATTCTTGAAGGAACACATGCATTATGAATATTTCATACAATAGTCGTAGACAAACACATTTCTTTGCGCTTACAGTGCAAATCCTGAATGAATTGTACGAGATAGACCAAAGTAATGTAGTTCACTATTGTACACCTTAAGAAGGTCTACAAAAAAGTCTGCCATAATATATGTATCTCTTAGGGATAACACACAATAACTATTTTTTATACGTGCGAAGCCGAACCGGGTCGCTAGTAATCAATAAAATGAGATCAAACCAGTAAAGTGACATTCTAGTGAAATATCACAGTTAACTTCACGATTCTCACTGACAATGAGTTTACAAAACCGCGACACGTGTTTGGCTATACAATAGCATTGTCAGTGAGAATCGTGCAGGAAATTGTGATATTTTTGTTAATATCGGTCAGTTAGTATCGATCAGTTCAATTCAATTTTTGGCATTCTAGTATATCATAACCAATAAAAATTGCCGAAAATCTCGGGATTCTAGGGATATTTTATCCTTTGATGATTTTTGATAGGGAGTTTTGTTTCGAAAATACGGGGCAAAAAAAATTTCGACAATATTAATTTTGGTAATTTTGAAATTATTAACGTAGCTGAAATAAAAGTATAGCGTACCACACTGGACCTACCAAAAGTAATAAAATATCTAACAGTTCCTTGGTATCTACATTCAACAAACGACTGCAGACATTAGATTTGAATAGTATGTCTCATAAGTGATCATTTGTATGTGTCCAATAGGTTGAAACTGATTGACGTTGTCTTTTTGATGTTCACTTTCAACAGTTCTTGAAGATTAAACATTACATATAATTTATTTTTGGCAATCAATTGTTATTGTCGAAACACTTTTTTGCTCCATGTCTTCGAAACAAAGCGCCCTATTAAAAATCATCAAAGGGCAAAATATCCTTAGAATAGTTCAAGGAATAGTCCCTTAAATTTTTGCCGCGTTTTTAATAAACACCCCGTACATCTCCGATGTCAGGAGATATTCATAATCGTTTAAAAACGGACTCACCCCATATATTAATGTTGTTCATCTAATTTCAGATACTTATTTAGAGGCCAGGAGGAAGTTGAATGTGGCAGAATACATGAGCGATTTGAAGGAAGATGAACCACAAGGCCGCAGAAATCGGCACAAAAAACAATACAGTTCATCTTCAGATGATGAAGTCGTCACTAGTCAAAAAGAAAAGGCCTCTCATAAGCCTCCAACTAGGTCGATGAATGAGTCAGTTGAGGACAGTGCTCTATCAACCAATAGTAAGTGTTAGCCGTATGATCTGATGTGTATATTGAGGATGTTCATCTAATTTCAGATAATTATTTAGAGGCCAGCCATATTCGTCACAAGAAACCAATTTGTTCATCATCAGATGATAATGACGTCATCACTGCCCAGAAAGAAAAGGCCTTCCCTAAGCCTCCAACTAGGTATATAGATGAGGACTCTGCTCTGTCAATCAACAGTAAGTGTTAGTTGTATGATTAGCATGTGCTATATTGGGGCCTGTTGAGGGTTTCAGTTTATGAATATATGATAATAACTGTTCACGCTAAAATATCAATACCATGTTGAATGTTGGTATTTTTTATAGGAAATGCTACTGGTGACTCTTGTTGCTGCTGCCCAATCCATAAGGAAATCATAAAAACAGGTAGAGGTTTTCAATTTGAGGTTACAAATGATTTTTAATTGCTGAGTATTTTACAGATGATGAAATCAAAAGAATAAAAAAACAATATGTGTTTATAACAAACATCTTGGCAGATATGAAAACAGACCTCACTGATATTAAATCATCAATATCAGCTACAGCACGACCTCAGGCAGGAGAATCTTTTTTTTCCAAGTTCACCTTTCCTGTGAATGATGAGAATTCACTGCAAGAAGTTGAAAATTATTTACGATCAGAGGAGAATTTCCAAAACACGGTGTGACTACAATTCATTATTTACTATGCATGCATACATTTGCCTAAAAAACCATTTGAAGTTTTCTGTATATTTGAAATTGATTTTTTACAGGTACCTGAAATTGCAAATCTTGGAGGAAATAACACCTATGAATTTGTGAAAAGAGCGATGATGGTTTTAATAACCAATAAGGTTGCTGTAAAATACAGCTTCTTAGGAAGAAAACAAAAAAGCTCCTTCAGTGTTCTGAAGATGTCCAATTTAATCATAAGTATGTGAACTTTCATTTAACTCTTATCTTTGAAAACTAAATTCGTGTCAAAATGGAGAATAAGCTTTAGAATATTCGAAATGTATTTTATTTTTCAATCATGCACGATGTGCATGCTTTGCATTTGATGTTTGTCAAGTCAAAAAGTATAGGTATTAAATTTTTAAAGAATATAGCAAAACTTCGATAATCATATCAAAATGTCTGATACCAGCTATATACAAGGATTACTTTCGGATCCTCTACACTCTACACATTGGAAACAGCAAAAAAAAAATATTTTTCATTTGACGATTGCATAATATATCCCTTTATTTTCAACCAAAATTCATTGAGGCCGAGCAGGCGCTGGTAAAGAAACATACGCGTTGGAAGGTTTGAAAGTAACATTGGTCCGAATCCAACCTCGGATTTTTTTTTTTTAATTTTTTTTGTTCTCTTCATTTCTCATTGTTGTATTTGCCTAGTTAATACCATTATTTATAATTTTGTAGCATTTTTCGAAAAAATAGGAATAATTACAATTATTGTGTTCAATACAAATATAATATTTGTAGTTCTTCACTATTTATCGGGTGTAGATAAAATATCGTATGCAACTCTCATGTAATGGTCATTAATACACTCCCATAAACCATACGAAACTCACCTTCAGCTCGTTTCGTATCCCGGTTAATGCTCGTGTATTAATAACCATTATTACAAGATCGTTGTATTTCAGTCTTAAATATCATAACATGGTGAATATACTCAAAATGAGAATGAGTTATAAATGTTTTCTCTATCTCTGAAATTGAAATTTTATTAGGGTACAAAGTAGGTACTTAATTATAATAAGTAATTTTACCATTCCCTTGAATAACTTCATCATAATTGATCAGTTATCTGCACGCAATTATATATAGTATGGTAATATGTTATGACAGCATCCATGCAACACAATTTAATGGTACTGAATTTACAGAAGCTGCTCAACATGCGAATAATGGGAATCAGAAGGAGGTCGAAGAAGCAATTTCGAAATGGCTTCGGCGAGCGAATGAGAGAAAGGGAAGCTAGATACGTGCTCTAACCGTTTTTTTTTTCAAGTTTTTTTTCTATTTTTGGTATTTGTTTGTTCAATGTTTTAAATGAGTTTTAATTTTTGTTAGAATGTTGTTTATTTATTTATTTTATTTATATAGTATTTTTTATTAAAAACACATATATATATAAGTAGTGAGTTCTATTTCAAATACCACCATCATATATCCTCAATTAGTTATCAGTGGGTATCAGAAAATCCTATTTAGGCCTTTAAAAATGTAAGTGGTATTTTTTCAGCTTGTTGAAACCAATTTAAAAAACTGCTTATGTAGTTAATCACAATTTAGTTGACTCCAAAAAATTTCATTCGAAAATTGTAACAAAATTTTTCCATCTATTATTGGGCGATTTGCATGCACATCCACTGGACATCTTCAATGAATACTCATTGGGTGTGTTGAAGTGGATATCCATTGAATGTAGTAATCTAAACCTTTGCGTACATTACCTGGTCTTTTGAATGTCTCTTATGTACATTCATCGGACCTTTTAAACTGTCCATTACACGTCTTTCATGTACATCCATTGTACGACTTGTATGTACGTCCATTGTACGACTTGTATGTACGTCCATTGTACAACTTGTATGTACGTCCATTGTACAACTTGTATGTACGTCCATTGTACATCCTGTATGTACGTCCATAAGACGTTAAATCCAGTGAGGTTCGGACATTTTCTGGACATATCAATGTACATTACTGGACGTTCAATGGACGTCCATAATGTCCTTTTTGTACGTCCATTGAATATTCAATGGATGTACATGTGCTGTATGGGCGTTCATAAGGAAAGAGCGCAGCTTTAGTACTTCGAATAGGTAAAAATACAGTAATTTTGCTTTTTCAAAATTGATACTTTCAATTGGGATCACAAAAGATTCGTAGTTAGCTAAGAATGGTACTGCAGGTCTAAGGACTGAAAGTATGGGACGTTCAAAGAGAATATGCCGCAGATTCTGTTGTTGATGAGTGTTGCATAAGGAGCAAATTTCTTTAAAATCCATAAACCAGTGAAAGTTTTTGATTGATATCCTAAGAGTGTCTTTGTATGTATTAAACTAATAGTTGAATTTCGTTACACATGAGAAAAATTTAATGATTTTTACTATGTACTATATCGAAATCTGAAAAAAATATCAGTGAAGGTTCCTTTATACCACAAAACCTAGCTTCGAAAAAAATCCAAAGGAACAACTAACGTATTTTGAGCCGCTGAACACGAGTTCGATTGAAGGTTGAATGAAAAAAGCAGCTCACGCGAGATGACCTCCGAATCGCATCGTGAATTTCATATTGAAAAACAAAAATAAGGTATAGAGAAGGTAGAATGAAGTGTACCTGGTACCTGACGAATGAAAGTATGTTTCCGATCGTTTTATTGGTGCAAAAAGGAAGGCGGGATATGCTCTTCTTCCGAACTTTGAAGGGCCGTAATTTCGAAAAGAAGGGAGAGCACCGTGTTTTGACCTCGGATTCGTCTTATAGTACAAATGAACTCGAAATCGAAATATCTTTGGAAAAATATATTTTCATACATATGTCACAATCCAACATTGAATGTGAAAAAGATATCACATCAATGAATGCTTTTAGATTTCTGCATTTCATATCATCTCATTGCGCATCGAATCGTTAGCGTTTAGGACAATTGCAACGTATCGCGAGACTTCCTGGATAAAGTGAAGAAACGTAATAATGAATAAAGTGGTCTACAGAGCTAGGCTTGGGTTCTTTCAAATCAACTTACCAGAAAAGTCGTAACGACGAGGTCCCATCCATCGGTATCTATCGCTATGATAAGCTACATCGCCCAAATAGCCGTAACTCGAGACACTAGCATACAAACGTAACAAGGTGTGTTCATCATAAACGGATACCAAATCTAAACCGAGGGTATCTCCGAATATTATATGTAAAACAGCCGTTGTGACGTCAGTTGTTCCGTTTATGCAATATGCTATTGTGTCGGTACTCCCACCTGAAAAAATACAAGAATTCCTTCAACCGCAGCTTTGTATTTTTCAACTTCGAATTGAAGAGAATCAATTTGGGCTTATATAATTTCGAATATCCTGATATTCTGATTATTGAAGACAACATGGATGCACTCCAGAAAACTGCTGAGAATATATGTGATAAAATAATAATGTGGGCTGAAAAGAACAATTTAAAACTCAACAAATCTAAAACCAATACCATATTGTTTAGCAGACAAGGACAAGGGGAATTGAATGTGATACTATATGAAAATAGTGATAAATCAATTAGTCCTGTAGAACTGTAACTATGCTGGGAATAATTGTTCTAGATATAGAAATAATGTGGAATCAACATATTGATACATGTTGTAACCTGTAATAAACTAAAAACAAGCTGTTATTCTATTGGGTTCATGTCAAATCACTGCAGCTCTAGTATACTAACATTATACCATGCTAACTTCCATTCACACCTTCGATATGGTATTCTCAACTGGGGTATAAGTGCTTCTGTCCAGAGGATATTTCTCCTCCAGAAATATGTTGTTAGAATAATAGCTGAGCTAGGGTACCGAGATTCATGTAGAGATGCTTTTAAAAGGCTAAAAATTCTCACAGTAGCCAGAACTTATATACTGGAGGCTAGTGCATACGTTTACAAAAATAAATCCAGTTTTCAGTCTTCTCGTCCAAAACATAACCACAATACTCGTTCTAAGGAGCTGGTCTTACCAAACGCTCATAGAACTTCATTGTATGAAAAAAGTGTAGAGTACAGTGGGAGTAAATTATACAACATGCTTCCAATAACTCTTAAGAATTCATCGAATATTAATGTATTCAAGAGTCAGTTGAAAAAAATGCTGCTTCAAAGGACTTGTTTTACATTTATACTTCTATTGCTTATGGATGTTAATTGGCACTCTTGGATTGTTTGTGTTATCGTGTTGTTGATTTTATTTTGACTGACTTTTAAAATGTTTTTTATATTTACTTTTGAACTTGACATTGACATTTGCTTTGTTTATTGTGCATTGAATTTTTTTTTCAATTGAACTTTTCAACCGAAGAAATAAATATTATTATTATTATTCATGGAGGAATAGAGAAAGTCGACAATTCAATCTACTAGGTGTTTACACTTTAAATAATCTTTTGGCGTTAAAGTAAGCGAAAACCATAGCGGAAAAGTTGGCATCAAGTGTAGACACCCAGTATTGCATTCAAATTGCCCCCCAAGAGAACAGAAATTATTTGTTTCACTCGTCCCTCACAGAGTATAAAAATCAAGAAAAAACACCAAACTACGAAATATTACTTACGGCCAATTGCACCGATTTGCTCTTATTGCCTGGCTTACAGCTGATTGTACCGACTTTTTGTAACGGGAGCACTGAGCAAATAGTCCATCAAAGGTCAGCTAACGCACTACAGCGATTGCACCATTGTTTGAGAGATTATCAAACAAACACCCATCTATGAACCTTCACCCAACTTTAAGAGTCCCTCTGTTAATGGTCTCATAACAAAAAATCGGTGCAATCGGCTGTCAGTCAAGTAGGTGCAATGCAATTGGCCCTTAATGCGTTTAAAAATTCTGATGAATTGAAAAAGTTATAGTGTCTATGTCATGAAATGAAGGTGAATTGAGAAATGTTCGCAATCTCTGTTTTGAATCAATCCGTCAAATTTCTGGCCTTGTGCATATTTCTAGTCATATCATAATCATAAATATTGAATATTACGAATCGTCAAGGTTAATATTATCATGATTGTAACGTAAGTATGAATAAATGTTCTTATTGAAACGTATTAGATTAGGTTTGTATATAATTATTGAAGCGATCATGGAAGAAATGTGTTCAGTGAGCAACACGTGGCACGTCATAGCAACGGTGGCTGACGACGAAACAAATTACCCATTAACCTGTTCCTGGTGACCGACGTGATACCAAAGAGGACGGTCTGCCGTGAATGACGGTCCTCGTTATGCTCAGGAGTTCAGATCTTTGTATATCTATCTCATGATGAATCATTTTGAAATGAAACAAATTCAAGTGGGAATTCAGAGCCCTGAGAATTATGAACGAATGACAGTTTCAAATTTTGAAATATCAAATGGCATGAAAAATCGAAATCAGAATGTACCTGAACTAATAATATTACTTTAAAGCGTATGGTTTTATTTAGGATTATCACAAAGTTGATAAGCGTTTTAGCACGTCCAGGTTATTTTTTTGCCTGATAGTTCAGCTGATGACTACTGAATGGATATTATTCTATGATTGAGTAGTATAATGCAGGCAATTCGTAGTCAGATAATCACTAAACGATACCAATCTTTAGTTGGTGTGATGATGCTGAAGTAATGGAACTCCCTCCTTGAATATGTTCACTTTCCATATTGAATGAAATACCCCTATTCGACATTACCTGGTATAATACCCACTGGCACTCGTGGTTTGGGCAAACCCTGATTGATGTCATTCGGATCTATCCCACGTAGGCGGCATTCTCTCAAAACCAATCCGTTGAACAATTCCGACACCGTTCCATCGCCTCCTACGCACGCAACGGAATCGAATGTATCCAAGCTGTGATTGACAACGTAATCTTTGATCTGATCCTTCCTCTGGGAAACGTTCACGGTCACCTCGATGCCGGCAGTTTGGAAGAGTCGCTTGGCGAATTTTTCGTAGATCTGCATGGCGTTCCGTTTGCCGCCGAACGGATTCACGAAGAGGAGCAAATGTTTCGGCCTATTTTTCATTCCTAGGAGAAAAAAAATGAATCTGAGAAAGTGTACGCGGGGGGAGAATGAGACAACCAGATCCAGAAGGGGTCAACAAGAGACCCCATTTCCACTCTGTAATCTGTGATCTATCAATTCAATATGGTAGTTCCAAAATGGACTATCAACTTATGGGTGGAAATCGGTGTATGGGAGATGAGAACACATTACAAATCATTTATGAATGACAGTTATTCTGGAAAGGTCGAAGTAGTCGGCTCTAGTTTGGTTGCAGGTTATGTCAGCTGCCTTTGATTCATTTTTTTAATTAAATTCAACTTTGTTTTTTAAACTCATTTTTTTTTCGGAATCCAACAAAACCTTGGAAACAAAATATTGTTATGATATTGCCTTCGATTCGTTTATTAAAACTCCAAATAATACTAAACAACTTTTATTACAACTCTTCATCACAATACAACACAATCACTTGAATTGCACAGCTTAACTATTCAATGCTCCTTACTAAAACTCTTGGACTTCTGCACTTAGCAACAGCAAAGCTATCTTTACTATAAACTCTGAAAAACTCTACACTTCGACTTTTGCACGTAGCAATACCAAAGCTCTCTCCACTAGAAACTGAATAGCTCTGCCGTCGCAATATCTCCCTATTTATACTTGCGTGCGCCTATGAAGAATCTTCCAGACAAGTCTCGATGATGTGTATCGAGTTTTCTACGCGAGCCGAGATTTCCTGGAAGACGACGTTCTTCCTTCGACCCCTCATATTATTGTGCATTTACCAGCAATAGGGCCGGCGCTAGGAGATTTCGTAACAATATCATGCAATTTTTTCTGTTGAGTTTGTACTGGCAGAATTTACATAGTTCTGTGGTTAGACTTTCAACTCCACAAGCGCCACTTAGCGGGAGCAAAATCGGATATCAGTCTATAGATGGCGGTCCAACAAAATGGTTCGTTCCAAATCGACTGAGAATTGGTATAACAGAGATGTAAGGAGAGCATGTTAAAATAATTCGATAATAATAATTCATCAAGCTATATATTTTGATACAACGGGGAGATATGGTAAGTATATTCAAAGTGTTTATTATAATTATGCCTGGTACATACACCATCATCAACTTCTTATGGCCAAGAACTCAAGTAATTTATCGATGAAATAACAGTAACGTAATTATGCAGGCGAGGAGATTTGTTCTATCAGGCCCCAAACGAGCAGTTGAAAATTTACTCAGGACTGAAATCACTGTGGTCAACTGTTTACCAAAAAAATTATAAGAAAAAATTAAAAAAAAAGGTTTTGAATTATTATTGAAGTGTTTGCTATCGTCATGGATAATTTCGCCGACCATTGCTAGATCGGCAATTATCAGCATTCATTTACGATTATTACAACGACCCGTGATATAACCTGAAACCTGATTCTTCGAATGATGTTGAGCTTGTAAATGACAGGAAATACTAGATCTATAATAGCTGAGTAGTGAAACATTGGTAAATGCTTTCTATTAAATGAAATGTCGAACTGGAGAATTATGAATCGATGAATGATCGCTTGAATTATTTTGAAGATGGGGAAATAAACTTTAGGAAGAGCTTTTATTTCCAATATTTCACAATATTTCGATGGAGGGTTAACTTTCTTCATGATATTTGAAATTACTAGAGGAATCGTACACTGTATGCTGAAGTGTTATTATTGCTTTTTACTAGAAATTATGGTTTTCTCGAGAGCGAATTTGAAAATATCGGATAAAAATTTTGGGAAAAATGAAAAGTACAAGATGGTAAAACTCCCATTACTCTCGACTCTTTTCTCTCCAGCCTATAGAACTGTCGAACTTTTCTTTCTCAATACTTGGTTTTGCACAGAAAGGAAGTTATTGAATTCAATAATGGAAGAGCTGTTTCTCGAGGCTCACAACTTCCAAAAATTAATTCGAAGAGCACTTTCATTAGTTTGCATGATGTTCTCTGAACAAACAGATTTGCTTGCTTGCTTCAACGGCACCAACTTCCTTGACATCATAGAATGTTTTTCTCTTATTGTATAACATTATTTGCAACAGGCAACAGGTAATTCACAAGTTTTTACAAATTTTCATCATCAAACCTCGAGTTCCAATATAAGCTTTGCTGAAACTCATACATAATGAAATATTTGAATATAAATAAATCATTCAAGAACATGAAGTCATGAATGAGAATCTGATATTTGTTAGATTAGATATCATGTGTTATGAATTATATCATTGTACCAAAACATTATAAAGACCTCCGATAAAGTGTTATTATTTATCAAGGTATAAATATTTTGGTTCGCATCAAACGCTTCAAAACAAAAATTACAGTTTGATTTTCTCAAAAATCTAAAAAAAAACGCAAAACCCCATCCTTTTTATTTTTTGAACCTTAACAAATACTGGTGATGAAGTGACAAGGTTTTTATTGGCTGAGAAAATTCTTCGAAAATTTTTGCAGAAGTCATTAACGTAACCTCAACTCCAAAATTCAATTCCGCAAGTTCATACAGACTAAAACAATTATAGACCGCGAACATGTGACGTCACATGCCTGATAGACAAACAAATCGTATTTCCATAAACAACAATGTTAATTTATTGAGATTATAATTGCAATTCTGAGATACAAAATGCATGAATATACCGTTGCTCATTTCAACTAATCAGTACTTAAATCTGCTCTTCTAGTTGCTTAAATCCACAATTTACGTCTCTCAACAGCAACAGGATTGATACTCTTTCTATTGTGAAAATAGAAGGGAATCGATGGATTGTAACAGCACAATCGCTCAAAATTGAGTTATTATCAAGAAAAATAATTTTGAAATATAACACAAATGCACAATAAACATTTTTAGATCCGTTTGTGTGTCCAGCAGGCTGGATTTACAATTATAATTTAACTGTCGTCTGTCAGATATGTCCGTTGTCTATAGTGTTTTTTTTTGGTTCAGTTGAAAACGGTTCTAGAATGGTTCGAAGTAGTAGCACATTCGTGACATGGAAAGATTTTGGCGAGATCTAGCAATAGATGACCGTGCAACTAATACGAACTGATCTATAACCGTCCTCAGTCGGAACCAAAACAAGCCTTATATAATACTGCAAATTTCAAACGATTGAATAATGACTATCACCTGAAACATTCGATATAAAAACTCAATTAGGTATAGATGTTCCTTATCTATGATTCAATGCAGTCTAACCTTGGAAAATCACTAATGCGGTCGCAATATTTACCATACAAGGCCTCGGTCTGAGCATAATCTACCAGCATATGCTGGCAAAGATTTTCATATAGGATGAAACTGATTTGATCGATATAGAGAGTGGTTTCGAAATGGGCGGGGGCAGTTGGTAAAATCAATATCAATGAATTATTCACAATTTCATAAAATCTAGGCTGATAATTCCAGAGAATTTCCCTAATTCCATCCAGTCGATCGGGACAGACTCCAATGTCAATAAACATTTTTGATTTTGCGTCAAAGATCAAAAAATTGTTGATTTGTATTTTTTTGAATTTCTGATATAGATATGCACTCAAATAAATTTTAGTTGCGGAACTTTCTGAAGTTAATATTTTATATCTATATAAAATATTCTATTGATAAAAACGTCGAAATTCGATGTGTGGTGAACCAAATGAGAATTTCTGACAAGCACGACATGCCAGAAACTAGTAGGGAACTTGAATTTCATAGTTCGGCTGTTTGCAATGTTTGATAAGTAGACAAAATTTATGAAAATGCTTCTGCAATGGCTATGGGGTGTTGATTATATATCACAAATCATTTTATTCGGCCAATAATAGTAGCAGGAAGATTAAACTGTTCATATTCCTGCTTGAGGAAGCTATTGTATAGCAAAACACGTGACGCGGTTTAGTAAACACTAATATGTGAAAATCTTACAGGCAACTGTATATAGTATTGATTTTCATCAAGTATCGGCCACTTCCATTCGAATAATTTGGGATAATCGTGAATAAAATAGTTCATAAACGTTCGCAAACACTATGTTTCTAACATTCGACATAGTCGATGGGCTTACTCGAAGATTGGCGTTAAATCAAACTATATTTCGAAAAATTTGTTCAGGCCAGTCTCAAATCTACCTACACAGTAGGTTTTGTCTGGCACCTGTCAGAAAACAACTACTCCCCTGGCTAATTCAATGCCCTTCATGGCATTAGCCAGGGGAGTAGTTGTTTTCTGACAGGTGCCAGACAAAACCTACTGTGTAGGTAGATTTGGAACTGGCCTGAACGAATTTTTCGAAAGATGATTTGATAAAACGCCAGTCTTCAAGTAAGCCCATCGACTATGTCGAATGTTTTTACATTTTCCTCGCAGGAGGAATGGGCGAATTCGGTTTGTTTTTGGAATACCTCGTCCATGGGTAGATGGCGCAATAGCTTCGTTGTTCGCATCAGCTTCGGTCGGGGCTTGATACTATGAACGATTTTGATTTTCAGTTATCGGAAGTCATCGATTTTATGTTGATGATGGCACTGCCTTGATCAATTCTTTCATTTGTATCGCCAGAAGCAAATGCAGGATTTTCTTCTGTGAAGAAACCTGCACTGGCATCGGTCGGATATAATTCAATGCCCTCCGTTGTATTAGCCAGGGGAGTAGTTGTTTTCTGACAGGTGCCAGCCGAAACCTACTGTGTAGGTAGATTTGAGACTGGCCTGAACGAATTGTTCGAAAGATGGTTTAATTCTGTTTCTTTCGAGGATAATGAAGGAAATTCGGCTTTAGTTGAATACCGCTAGCAGCTGAATATGCAAGAAACCAGGATTCTACTGAAAAAAAATTGCAGTATAGCCTATAGTCTATTTCAAGAATAAAGTAAATTCGCATATACAACGGCAATATTTCAGCTTACATCATTCTTGAATTAGTCTGTCATAAATATTTCAACAACAGTTTTTGTTTGTATTCCAATATATCATTATTTTTGTCAAGAAATGAGGTGAGAAATATAAATGGAAGTAATTGTCATGTCACATATAATAATTCCTATTGCATCCTGTGTACTACAAGGTTCATATTGCAGTTTTGGATTGTCCAACCTGTTCGTGGATATTTTTATTTTTTCCAGGAAATTCTGAGTTCATTGTTCATAGATGATATCAAATGACTTTGTAAAAAAGGTGATATATTAGATAGTCAAGGTCTACACGACGATATACCATTTCACACCTCAACGTAAAACAAACAGACCGACGTTATATCAATAATTCCAGAAGTGAAAAGAGAATCGACAATTGTTCCAAGAAATCGTTAATAAAATCAATGAATTTCACATATGGTACAGATGGTTGACTAAAGTCCACTCACGCCCGTATTTGAGTTAACTGGCGGTGACGCGTTCATCAACAAATTGCGTGGTCGCAATAATAATAATGTTAATAAAATATTGTATCCAAAAATATCCGCCATATTTTTCCACGAAATGAGACGATTCGCAGAAATCTATGACGAAATATGCTTATTTCTCTCACAGTTCAATTAAAAATCAGTAAAAAACCAATTCCTATTTGAGGTCGTGCCATATCGGTAACCATGAAAAAAGATTAGGTGATATCTAGAAAGTTATACTTCGTGGTATATCTAATTTCTACTATTGAAAAATATTCACTAGATCATAGGATTTAACAAGATTTATATGTAGAGTGGATTGATTATACTAAGAAATTGATAACACGAATGATACTTGAAGCATTTTATCACACATATAGTTGGGTTAGCGGTCCAGGGAAAAAAATTAATTCAAAAATAAAGGATTCTCTCAGGACGTTGCTTTCACGATAGGGTTTAGGATTAAGCCTATGGACGCCAAGTTGGCGTTAACACTTTTTATTATTCAGTTTTCCAGAACTTTTACTAGAGAATAAACTATCAGATTATTCGATAGTCTGTCACGAGGAAAAATAATTCATTGGTCTATTTATTCGAAATAATACATGAATTTGACACATAACTCTTCCATAAAGGAATAAAAAGCTACACAAATCAAGGGTGAATCTCAATCATTGACAGTGAACCAAGAAATCATGTTTCGGTGTTCCAATGAGCGCCTAAGAAACCTAACGCCGCCATTTCGATTTGGGTCATTCTAATGACTAATGAAAACGATGCAAACTCTTGAAAAAATTATCAGAAACATGTTTCAGTTGGAAAAATAAAAGCTACACAAATAAAGGGTGATGAGTAACGACTGTCGAAAACAAAAAGAGCAACACATCTCCAACATATATTCATTAGGAGTGAAAAGTGTATCTAGACGATCCTAACAAATAAAGTGAAAGGGCGAAGAAGACATACCACTCAATAGAAAAATACGAACACTAGAACAATTTGACTAATTAAAATTAAAGAGGAATAAAAATATAACCCAAAGAAAACTGGACTAGTTAAGAATTGAAGAAGAGGAAAATGTTTATATCGTACTGGCAAATACCATATTATATACATTGGAGAAGGAAGGCTCAAGGTAGGAACGAATGCAAGAAGATATTCCGGAGGTTGTTCGAAATTATTCCAAAATATGCAATAATAATCAACACCTGATGTTAACTGGAATAAGTTGTCTATCAAACCTCATTCATTAAACTGAGTGTCTCAGTGAGATGCCGATTCTGTAGGTGTCTCTCCACTGCATCAAAAAGTCACACGTTTGAAAGCGTATTTTGCGACAAAATTTCTTTTTGTTAGCGCCCGGTAATTACATCAATAATATCGGTTACACGATTACTTGGTTACGCATTTCGAAATTACGTGTCATGTTTTGGCGGTATCAACAATATGAATTCGACAATGTAGCATCAGGTGATCAATATATCGCATATGGATAAAAATTAACCCGAATAACAATGGAATAAATAAAAGAACGTGAAAGTGATATCATTAGATATGGACAGAGATAAACTATAAAATAAATATTTACATATGATTTGTAACGCAAGCAATTTTCGCACATTAAAGGTATTGTTTGGAGTGAAATGGAGTCGATCCAAACATCAAAATACGCTGATTTTTTTATATATCGTACGATTAACTGAACAAATATTTAGAAGGATCTCAAATTGGGCCTATTTTCAGTTATGTACCTATTTCGTTTAAATTCCAATCTTTTTCTTAACCATTCTCCCATTTTTTTAAGATGCTTATGCAAATGAAAGGTGGGCCGGGGTCTCACCTTACGTGTTATTTCATAAGACAACCTGAGAAAATTTTACTAATAATACTAATATTTCTCAACAATAATAATCCGAGACCTAGCTTAATCGCAAAATGTAAACTTCAAATAACGATAAACGTCTTCTCGGATCAACGGTTCATATGCCATTTTTTCCATTCAACATCTTCCTTGGTCAAAAACTATCATCTCGACTCTTATCAGTGACCCCAGAAGATAGAGCCTTATGCGGATAGGAGGCGGCTAATATTGTATGTGTGGAGGATAGGCTCTGGGGCATTCCACTGATTTTTCGGTAGCGCATTTGCTGTTTCATCCGTAGAGATATCCAGAAAACCTAATTTGCTACCGATTCGGTTGGTGTATCTGATCAACAGACCTCTCCTGGCAACTCTAGGCAACTAACAATTGCCTATTGCATCGATTTCGCCGGTAAAATTTCTGCCGTGACCAGGGTTCGAACCCGAGAACACAAGCAAACGGGCAAAATGAACGAAGAAATACGGTTCCAACAGTTTCGAGGGTCTCCATACAAAATAAAATGGTTGGTATAACTCTTTTCCGTTAACCAGCTGACGAACGTCAATCCTCAGAAGTCGAAACTTGTGCGAGCAATGGCTAAACGAGGTCTTACCTTTAACGTCTTATTATAATTTGAAATTCAAAACAATTTCAAATTAAGTAATTTGAGTGATTCGGTTTTGTAGTTGTTTCTATCGAATTGAAAATTAGGCTATTGTCTTTCTTTTGAAAAAGTAACGAATGATGATGTCATCGTGTTTGTTGTTTTTCCATTCCAGAGCAAAAACCGATGCTGATGCTGACTTTCATTAAATTATGTCTGTCAATAATCCAATCCAATCCTCGTCGTTTTCGAGTATTTTTTTGTGATTCCACAAAAACCTTACTTTTGGTACAAAAAAATATATTCATTTTAGCAAACCCAAGAATATTTTTAATGATTTTTTCAAATTAGCAGGTTTATTGTTTTTTTCATTAGGCTTGTTATTAGGGGGTTAATTTCTTTTCTTTGAAACGTTGCAATAGTTCAAATCGTCTAACTCAAGCTAGCATGGTCGAAAGAAATACCTCCTTTGTTGTTGTCACAAAATAGAGGTCTTTTATAAAAATCCACATGTGAGAAAAATTATGATCAATTGGACCTCTTCTTACATAAACTTTTCTATCAGAACCTCCCTGTATATCTCACTAATATAACACAATTCAAAGGAATTCAACATCTGAGGTGAAATCGCCGAACGAAAGTCACAATTTTCTAAAACTATCATTCAATTTTTCTTTTCGATGTTATATCATAATTTCCAACACGATGCAACGAGCAGTTTTTTTATCATCTATCGTTGATAAGAATTTATTTCTTCCGTTAAATAACTGGGCCAGTATCTGAAGGAATGACTAATATACAGGTTTTATCAACATTTTTTGGTGACTTGTGATACATACATAACATACCTCAAGAAAAAATTTGCATACATTTTCACTTCGATAGTTAAGTACTCGAAATCGATGATTTATAATAATTTTTTTTTATTAGTCTAAGAGCGGAATACAAAAATCCTGGCATATCGAATAACAAAAAATCATTTTGTGCGTGGGCAGAACTTATGCACCAGTTTTATACCGGGCTTCCCAAAGAAAACTTTTCACTCCAAGTTTCTCAAATGCCAATATATAGCTCTAATAAGCAGGAACATTTTCCTTGAATTAGAGCAGACCTGTATAGAAATGAAATGAATCACATGTTTAATAACCAAAGACAGTGACATCACTATCATCACCACATGAAACGACCTCGCTTCCCGCTGTCTGTCTGCCCTATGTATGATTAGATCTTTAAAACTACGGAGTTTGATGCGTTTTTCAAAAAGATATATATATATATATATATATATATATATATATATATATATATATATAAAACAGAGTTTGATGCGTTTTTCAAAAAGATATATATATATATATATATATATATATATATATATATATATATATATATATATATATATATATATATATATATATATATATATATATATATATATATATTCTTTAAAAAAAACGCATCAAACTCCGTTTGCGCTTTCATTGCAAACGCTGGCTGAACCCTACGACTGTTGTACACCGTGAAAAGGTCTACAAAAAAGTCCGCGATGGTATATGTCTATCTCTTAGGGATAACTCACAATAACCATTTTAATTCATGCGAAGCCAGGCAGGTCGGTATAAACTGAAAATTATGCTGCATGTTTCATTTGGGTTGGAGAGACCCCATTTCGGAGCCATTTTCAAGACTGAGGAGTGACCTTGCGTCTAGTCTAGTAAGAGAACTCAGACCTAGACGCAAGGTCACTCAGTCTTGAAAATGACTCCGAATTGGGAGCCGAAACGTAGACAAGAAAATCATTCCAGACGCGGATCAACCGGAAGTTCCAGCCAGCACATATATATATATATATATATGAGAGAATGATTGGAAATTTTTTGATTCAATGACCGATGAGTCATTAACCAAAAAAACGGTTGTTTCTTTCCTGCCTTTTAACATCTAGAATTCAACGACCAGGACATGATTTGATTTATTCTTGTCAGGATGAGAGAGTACTGATCAGATTCGGGTTGTATATATCAGGACCAGGCAGTTCCTCTAAGAAATTAGTCATTCCTATCAACAACAAGTATGCATGATATACCAATAATCGAACGAATGATAATATTGATAATTTAATGATAACTTTTGATAAAGGCTTCATTAAAAATTACAGCTCAGTACCTGAGTAGACCGAAAATAGAAAAATTCCCACAGATGTCCAGAATTTTCATACACATTTCACAGCTACAAATTTATTGATGCCTATATGAAAAATTTTCGATAATGACTTCGAATGTTTTCATTCTGATTGGTCATTTGAAAATTCGACTTTTGATTGATCATTTGATTTGATCTGAGACTATTTTTTCTATGATGAAAAATATGTTCAGATAATTTCAAATGCCTCCTTCAGTTCGAGGAATCCTTTGTGTGTTCAAGATGTTCTGTATTTTAAAAATTGTTTCATTTAATCTCGTTTGATTTGGCGTCAACAGAGTTTATATCAAATGATTTTCAATTACTTTGTTTTGTACCGTTTTAAAATGATGTATTCGACAAATTCTACATTTCAAAATACTGTTCCATTGATAATTAATTCGTTTTTGAATGCAGGTTCGCTCGGGCTAAAATCCCGGTCACGGTAGAAGTTTTTTTGTGTGGCTTCATGTGATAGGCAATTGTCGGTTGCCTAGATACCAATCTTGGTATTTGAGGTATATTGATCGAACACATCAACTGACCCGGTAGAACCACTGCCAAACACCTCTACCCCCCCTCTCTCCCGTTTCCTTTCCCCCATCTCCATCTTTTCCTTACTTCCATCTCCCTTCCTCTTCCTTCCCCCCAGAGCGCTTCGGCACCCAATATAATTAGCCGACTCTTTCTCGCACAAGGCTCTACCTTCTGGGCACACTCATAGGAGTGTTTGACAATGGAATATACAAAAAAATGGCCATTGGCATTTTCTCACTTACTTATCACACTCAGACGATTAATGCAAATATATATCTTCCGTTCAATGTTTTTTACTAGGATCCCTGAACATTGCAGCATTTGTCTATTCACGACGTAACCATTCATTATAATAATTTCTTCATTAATACTATAAAAATGAATTGGAATTTTGAGATCCGAATAGTGAAAACATTTGGTTCCTTCATCGGACTTTGAACTGACTGTCTGGCCATTAAAAGTTGACGTTACAGAAATTTGTGAATTAATAACGAATTATCTTGTTAGCGACCGGTTTTTGTTCAAGACCTTGTGAGAGACAAAGTGTTATGTGGAAATTTCTCGAGTGAGACATAGCATTGTAAAAGTTGAAATTAATTTGTTATTCTACATTCTTCTAGAAACTCGAACTAAGCAACCATGCTAATCGTATTATTATGGTTATTTAGTTGCTCCTATTCGTACACAGGATGGGCTGTTATTTTCTAATGCGGAAATAATTTGTTGAAGAAAGCGAAATCCTCCAGTTTTATGTTGTTGAGACACCGAGAAATTCGATTCAAAACCGTACTAATGAGATCAAAACAACTACAGCTCGTTAGAAATCTAAACTGCAAAATGCAAAATCCTGACTTCTCGATCAACAGAATGAAAAGTTGAAAAAGTTAGTACATGACGGAAACTATTGTGTGCTTGTACATAGTTTTTGCATACATTTTTTTATAGAGCTTTTAAGAAAATATTGTAATAAATTCTAACTTTTTCAAACAGCGATGTTCCATGTGTGATAAAATCGTTTGGAAGTCTTACCGAGATAAACATCAGAGTTGTACAAATTCACTACTTTCGTGAATTGATTCACAAGTCACAATTCACGCAACAAAGATGAATTGGATTCATGAATTGGAAATTCATTAGAAAAAAAATTAATTGAAGCCACAAGCTAGCTTCTGAATTGTTACTCTAATCAATTCACAATTCATTTTGCTTACAACTTCTCACCTTTTAATGAAAAGTGAAAAAATTCAGAATGTAGTTAATTTGCATCCTATTTTTTTCTGCAAAAAAACCTCAAAAATTTTGCGCTTATCAAATATTCCCCAGATAATGCGATTTCATTTCTTATTACTCCCCAATCAATGAAAGAGGTAATATCTATAGAATATCAGTTTTTTGGGGTTTAAAGAAAGTTTACTCCTACTAGAGGTCAAGATAGGTTTTTGTTTGACAGATGAGAAAAAATATCGAATATATACTTTTTTTTACTAGTAAGATTTATGCAACCACTGAATTATTAGTACCTACTTCAAATAGAACTTATTAAATGAATGGATAAGTGATGGTCATGAGTTAATAAAGATTACACCGAGGATTACACTATAAATAAAAAAATACTGTTTTTTATTGAAACAGGAAATAAAATATTCATTCAGTAGTCAACATAAGATAAAAAAAAATATAATAAAATAAAATTACAAAATTCTGGTAGATCTTACGAATCTCAACATAGTTGAAATGTCTGCATAGAACCCTTCATTGATTTCAATATCACCAATTTCTCGAAATTTTCGTCGGATATCATATTCCTTTTGGGAGTATATATCATCGTTGCATACGGAAAAAGCCGTTCTGCTGGCGCAGATGATGGTATGCACTTGTTGGGGTGTGCAAAAAAAACGATCGCACATGCGCTTTAGGGAATGGCTTGTGATTTGTGACTCTGAATTGTGGCTTCAATTCATTTCCGTGAATTGAAATCACGAAAATCAATTCAGAAGTCACAACTCACCGAAATAAAAATAGCAACTCACAATTCACAATTCACTTTTTTCAAAATGAATTGAAGCCAATGAATTGAATTCACAATTCTGTCCAACTCTGATAAACATGTTTCTGGAAATTCATATCATTCAAAAATTTAATTCGCATAAAAGAACATGATTCGCGCATGAAACCTGTTAATTTTTTCAAATATACAGATTTACACGAAAGGACAGACCCCGTAATGTTCAAAGAACAACTCTTGAATCGAGGGATAGGAGATACGAATTAACATTATGTTATGTTCAGCTTATCAGTGACGGAACAGAAGCGACTGATTTGGAATATTTTGAACTCAAATTTCAAATCGTCTCTCCAACCCAAATGAAACTTGCGGCATAATTTTCAGTTCATAAGATACTACCGACCTGCCCGGCTTCGCATGAATTAAAATGGTTATTGTGGGTTATCCCTAAGAGATAGACATATACCATCGCGGACTTTTTTGTAGACCTTTTCACGGTGTACAAAAGCCGTAGGGTTCAGCCAGCGTTTGCAATGTAAGCACAAACGGAGTTTGATGCGTTTTTTTTTAAAGACCTCAACTTGAACAGAATTTTATAAGGGACAAATTCCAAGGTATTCATATTCTTTTCAAATCTCGCCAATTTTTTTTCAATTGATTCAATTTTTTATTTGATTCAATTTTTCATTTGATATACCTTTCCCAGTATTGAACACTCTTACGGGTGCCTCCAGAGTAACTGAGTTACAATGAAAAAAGTACGGAAAAAAATCGCGATTTTTGCCTTATTATTATTGTTGTTACATTCATGAACCATTCATACTACTAACTTCTCTGCGTCTCATTACATTCAGTCAAACCAAAATATGGTGTATCTGGCCTATCACCCATATATTTACTTCCTTTCGAGTATATTCCTTGAACTAAAACACGTTTACATGAAAAATGTATGCGGTTGTGGTGGTTGCCAGTCGTCATTCATTTTCTACGGACGTTGAATTACAAAAAGCGAACTGAAATACCCTTGAGATGAATGATTGAGTGGTTTTCTAGGCCGTTGGCTGAATTACTTCCCGGTAAAAATAAATAAGTTTGTTGATGTTGTGACGTCACTTAAGAGCATATGAGCAAGCATTCGACAAATTTTATTTCGACATAATATTATCATCAGTATAATATTGCAGACAATTTTCACAAAATCACCTAGTGTCTGCAATAACCGAATGAATAGGCATTTTTTCATCAGAATGCATCTAGTTTTAGAAAAGTTCATTTATTATTTTGAGCCGCTGAGTTATGGCCATAAAATGTAGTGTATTTCACCTTATTTATTGAATAATGAGACCAATGAAACCTTCATATATTTAGTCACCAAGAACCTCAAGGTTAAAACGGCAATTCACCTTCTTCGATACAATTTCTTGAAATTATTTTAGGTTTTAATGGAAAAAGTCGATTTATTATTAAGTACGTGACTTTAAACTTCTTAAACTTTGCTGTAAAGAGAACGTGGCGACTGAAATCATATGTGCTTCGATCGTACTCACTGTGCAAGAAGAATATATTCCTCTCGAGGCGAGTCTCGAGGTTCCTATCCTAGTTTTTAAATAGCCATAACTTTCTAACGCTATTTCACAGTGACACATATACGTATACGTATAAGTTCGCACCATATCAAAATTTCCTCCGTTGATAGATATAATGAAATTTGACTCTGCAGTTAGTTTTTACACGAATAATATGTGCAAGAGACGTGTCGAATTCAATATTCTGAATTGTCGAAAAAAAATGTTCAGTTTTCCACTGTTCATGTTCAAGTTTTTTCAACTTTCATTAACTTTTGGGCCAAACATGAGTCAAAATCAGCAATCATAATAAATACAAGATCTACATGCCGTATCTGGTCCAGTAAACGTTTATTGATCTGTCTTAAAAAAACAGTCTCTAGAAATTCGCCTTTTTTGGTGCAAAACACTTTTTTAATTGAATGTGGCATGTCAAATGTATGTCTGAGAGGCAACCGGTTGGCGAATAATCTGGACCTTCGAACGGTACATAGTCCCCTCGTATCGGCCGAATTGACCTGAACTAGACGGGAGCGGTGATATGGGGGTGGGAAGCTTTTTTTTTGCTCTAGCAAATGAAAAAAACAAAAAAAAGTTGTGAGGCAACCGCTTCAAAATTGGTAGGCATACTCATTGACACCACCAAACGTTGGAAAAAAATTGCCATCTGATCCTGATTGGCAGTTTCGGAGAAACAACCCTTCAGAGTTACCGAAAAACCCTTTTTTCGATTTTTTGAACATTAATTGAAAAATATCACAGTAAAAGTTTGTTAAATGGAATGGCATTCGAAATTTTCAACTGTTATTAGTGCAAATAATGATGTGAATCAATGGCATTTGATTTCGATTAAACTCACCTCTATCATCACCACCCTCAAACCTTAAAAAATAACAATAATGCCATGTGGGCAACCAGACAGGAGAGAGATTCTGGAAAAAAAATCGCATCTCTATGAAAAATAGTTTACTTAATATGACTATAAGAAAAAATCTTCAAACGTTCATGCAGTCGGTAAGGAATCATTGAAAAGGATTTACCAGAATGAACCATTTGTAGCCTACGGCATCATTGTAATTCAAATGAGGTTTGTGGGTGGCGAAAGTATGGGTGAAGTTAAATAAAATCGGATGCCATTGATACCCATCACTATTTGAATTTCGAATTCAATCCGATTTAACAAACTTTTACTGGGATTTCTAAATTAGTGTTAAATGAATCGATTTCTGGCGATTTTGAAGGGTTATTTCTACGAAACTGCCTATCAAGATCGGATCAAGATTCTCCATAGGTGTGAGCAAGTATATATACGGAAGCGATTCATGCTACGGCAGATAGTTATTCAGATAGTTATCAGAGTTTCTAGCTTAGTGGAGAGGCGGAAAGTTTTACAGAGTTTTTATCGGAGAGTGCTTTGTTATTGCTAAGTGCAGAAGTTGAAGTAGAGAATTTCTATTACAGAAAATTTTAGTACAGAGCGTTGGATAAATAGCGGAGCAGTTTTAGTGATTGTATTGTATTGTAATGAAGAGTTGTAATAAAAGTAGTGAAGTGTTGTTTGAAGTTTTAACAATCGAACCCAAAGAATTATCGTAACAGTATGCTCAGCAATTTTTAAGCGGTTGCCTCACAATTTCTTTTTTGTTTTTTTTCCCAATTTGCTAGAGCGAAAACGGCCAACGTGGCAGGCAAAAAAATTATCATACAATTAGTGTATTACTTTTCAAGCAACCATATTTTCATATTTAATAATTAGCATGTTCATTTTGATACGTATGCCACATAGGTACAAAGATGCACGTGATATTAGCCACAGAATATTTTTTTATGAATTTACACAAAATTATAATTTATTATAAATGCCCACCCAAGTTCTCATATTGTTTGTGCTCATTTCAAAAACACTATGACTTGGCCATAAAGGGTTAAAAACTGGTTCAAACCATCTCTCAATGAAGCCACTGGGTGTGGGTGGACATTTTAACTTGTAAGTAAAAATTGTTTTTACTCTGCCGAGCTTTCGACAAACTTTTTGTCTGTAGCAAATTGACACTATTTTAAAAAATTTTATACAACTATCATTTATTATTCATTATTTTAACTCGATTACCTCCTTGGTAAAGACACAAAGATTGTCGAAAGCTCGGCAGAGGAAAAAAGTTTTACTCAACAAGCCAGACTGAATACTTGCTTTCTACCATTGTATTCAATACAGTCAAAAACTTATCTTTACTTTCAGTCATGACATTCCTAGATCATCACATTAATTTTTAAGGGGAGGGGAATATCACAGCTCAGATAGGTTTTTCAACAAAACCAAAGGACAGGCATGTAAACCCCAGCTACTCAATTGAAGTCAATCCATAGAACTAATTAAAAATGAAAGAGAGTGAATATAAAAAAGCAGAGTCTGAATATTTTTTTACTTGATGTTTACAACATGATTTTCACCATTTGGTTGTTGAACATAATATCTGATATTTCTCCCACAGCAAATGATTTATTTTTCAGCTTATTCCCAACTGATTTATGATATGTTTTGATACTAACAAGAATTTGAAACGATAGATGAGAACAAGTCGAATAGAATCAAGGAAAAGAAAGAGAAGTCTATTCTTCAGAACTCAGGTGAATTCAAGCAGAATTCACAATCAAAGAAGCAGAGTAACAATTCTGTATAACTCATAGTGATTGGAGTATTGTTTACTGGGGTCGATGTACATATGCTAATGAGAATTTTTCAAAAACAAACTTTAAGGTCGACTAATGAACTTTCAGGGATGACCTTCGTTCAGGTTACAGAGAAATTATTCAAACAAAAAAAGGTCTGTAAAAAATTCAATTTAACTATTCTGAACAAAATGTGGGTACTCACTTTGTAGTTGGCTTTGTAAAGTTTTCACCCATAATGAGACTTGAGATGAATCTGTGTGTTTTGGCGATATCTTTTTATAAACCCATTTGGGCCCATTTTCTCTCTCAGCATAGTGAATTGTGAAGGAATGAGGATCTATTTCTTTGGCTTCGGTTGGATGGTTGTTTCTCTTATAATTAAAGTCCACAGAAATTATATTTCCAATTGGCAAGGTTCTCTGAGCTGAAAAATAATAGATGTTACAAAAAAAAAAGTTTCACCCCTGTGTCTAGTACCAGAAGGAGGCTTTTCGTTGTCCCATACAATATTTCCTTGGTGTAGAATCATCTTGATTTTCTTTTTCCCATTATGAAACGAAGTTAAAAGCACTGATTTTTGTACGTCACTAGCCATTTAGAATTTCTGAATTGCGACCTCCAATTTAAAACCTTGTATAATACCACAACATTTGAAAACAAGATTTAATTGGAGACGGTGCCAGAAATCACCAATCAGCCCATTACTCTGACAACACACACATCTACTGACACCGAGGTTGGCGAGGTTATGGGTACGAATTGCATGAAAAACTTTTGACATATGGAAAAAAAACTCCGCTGCTAACTTGAATAGCTTATTTTTAATTAACTATCCTTCTCACTCGCTCATTTTCAAATGAAAGAGAAATAAATGACGATGTCGTAGATTGGTAATGACACGAAGATTCTCCAGAATTAATACAGATTTCTTCTTTCATATTCACAGCAAAACTACTTTCAACAGTTTCAATACTATCTATAGATGACACTCGAAGCTATATCGATCTGTCTGAATCTATCTTACTAAGAAATATATATGTATATATATATTTTTATTAAGGTTTAAATAATGTATGAAATCGAATAAGAAGAGCGTTTTCCGTAGCTACTAAATTTCATGATGAGAAAAATACATCCATAGCATTGTCTATTAGACAATGTCCATAGTAATTGATTTATCTGATGAAAGAGACATCTCATGGTGAAATACCGAAGTTGTTCCTTACAGAAACCTGTTTCAAATATATTTTAATTGTCTTCATTACACCATCAGATGGTAGATAGAGCTCATTCTTCCGTAATTTCGTAGTTCACCAGAATTTCAAATATATTGATAATAATTATCATACATACATCTTCAAGAAGTGAATCTATTAGGAAAGTGATTCAAAATATTTCATTGAAAATTCAACTGCTGGAATGTTTCATGAAAACGTCAAAACTTATTGTATCCATATGTAGGTACCTTGACTCTATTGAGAATTCCCAGTTGAGACAATGTCGAAAAAAACAGAAAGTCATCTTCAAACATCAGAAAAAATTTCTACATGCCCTACTGACAATACTGAAGCTTCTTAATAACAATTCCAATCAACTTCATTTCAGTCATGAATGATAGAAAGTGGTAGGACAGGTCCACAAGCACTAAAAACAATAAGCTAATTTTGAGAAGGTCAGTGATTCAGTTTTATTTTGCCCGAGATTTTGCCTGTGGGGGAAAGTGTAAAATCAAAAATGATTTCAATGATATATAAAATGATACAAAAAAATGTTAAAACAATTTTGATTGAATGAATAGATCAATTATAAACAATTCTTATATTTTCATGAAAAATCAGAGATAAACTATATATTGCCATTATGAAAGTTTATAAGGAACAGTGTTGATTTTCAAAAATATATTTGAAAATTTAAATCAATAGTAGGTAACTTATGATTCACATTTCAAAATTATCTTTACATAAACTCAAATGACATTTTAATTTGAATATGCTTATTAGTGTTCAATTTTCTGGGAAAAGATAAATTTATGCCAGGAGAAATTACAAATCAACACTCTTTGTTGGTAAAAACTGCCACTGTCAAGAGCCCAAGTCATGCCAAAAATTTTACCTATCGAGACTTCATTTCACAAATTATCATGACTTCACTAAAATATTATTAATTTCATTTTGCGTTACTGATTTGTTACTATCTGTCAGGGGCATATCTTTTGTTTCAAACTGGTGCCTGTCAGTTTCAACCAAATTTTGTTTCTCTTCTTCAGCTACCCGTTGTTTCTCTACTTCCGCTAACTGTTGTTTCTCTGCCTCAGCCACTCGTTTATTGACTATTTCTGTTTGGGCACTAACAAAGTTCTGCATCAGTTTGTTATTGAACTTGACGAATTTGGAGGAACAATCTTCCACACAATTGATTTCATTTTCACTCAAATTTCTAGTATTCATGTTGTCAACACATCTTGAAAAACACATTTCTGTCATTCTATTGTATAGCTGAAGGAAATCTTTAAACTGAAAATTGAAGGTGATAAATCAACATTTGATAATTTTTTTGTATACCAACATTACGTAATGAACTCGGGTCCATTTTTCTTCTATATCCTTAATCGTATGATTTACGAAAGAGAAAGGACCAACGAGCTCACAACCTAACCTCAACTTTCCTGTCCCGTTGTCTGAAGCCAGTGACCCTGGACCCTGCGAGGCGTTTTCTGGCGCTACGTATTCAAAACCTATTCGTCTGTAATTCAAATACATTCATTCTGGCGTTGAATTGTTGACGTCACATCAACCATGATTTGAAACGTATTCGTTCATTTTTTGCAGTTTTGTGTTTTCCTTTTTCAGAGGCAAAAGTGAAACAATTTTCATTCGCGGTTTATTTGATATGAATGTTCAATTTGATGTGGTTTAATCAGAGCTAGTTTATTGTTTTAACATGTTAATTATATTTCAGCGGCTCGTCCTCTTATATCACTAGATGCAGTACAGCCGATCTACTGGATAACCACTGACGACATTTAAAAGCACGAAATAAAGAGAAAGAATTATTTCTGGTATCTGGTATTTGAACTCAACTTGAAAAATCAACTCCTTCCTAGTGGCTACGCATTTTAGGTTTGAGAGCAAACAACATTCAACTTGGAAAATTTATCAGATTGAGATTCATGGATAGGGGAAAATTTCTGTTGACCCTGTGTAATTTATTCGGCTATGATAGAAGTGTACTTTATTACTTACATATTTGCTAGAACAGAAAAAAATTAGGGTTCGTTCTTGCAGCACATAGTGGCAGCTTCTACTGCATCACGTAACCTTTTGGTCTTTTTTGAATTTTCAGAATTATAATTTCTACATGTAGCTTTCCAAAGAAGTGATGGATTACAAAAGGGAAGGAAGTAGGTGTACACTATAGTGACTATGTCCGACACCTATATATGACCTGCTGAACATCTTCAAATATGGACATGAGTGACGGTAGCAAAAAGGATGATTGGTGGGGGACGAAAAAGGAAACTTACATCATCTTGAACTTGAGTATTTTTACAGAAAATGATTGACTGAAAATCCTAGGTTATGCAATATATTTCTTTGAGAGTGGACAATATACCACATCATCATACAGGCAGTGTATATTTCAAGCCAGGTCGTAAAAGGCCATATGGCATTGGTGTAAGCGAAGGGGATTTTGGGTTCATCTTCCTAGGTAAAGTTTCTTATTATGAGGAACGTTCAGAGAACTGGGTAAGTAATATGTTGGTTGAATTCTTTGGTGCCAGGGACATTTCGTATGTATCCTAACATCAGATCGTGATCCGTTCTTTGCTTAGGGCCGCCCTCATAGCTATTTTTCCAAATACGGACCTGTATTTTTCGATACAAATTCTAATGCTATTTTCAACTCTGCATTCATCAATTCAAAGCACTCCAACTTTCCCTCGACTTTTTTGTACCAATAAATATCACTATGATTAAAAAGAACAGTAATCAAATCACCACTGCATCAGTATACTACGTTTCTGTGAATTTAAGAAGCTCTGTCAAGTCCAATTGACACATTGATCGAATTATACCATTGAATTTTTGAAATTCACAGAAATGTAGTCAATATACTGATGCAATGGTAATTTAATTCCTCTTTTATGCAAATAGTGATACTATCAGACCAAAAATGCAGAGGAAAAGTTGAAGTGCTATGAACTGAGGAACGCAGCAAGAAGCATTAGAATTCGCATTGAGTTTCGACGTTTCGCCAACATCTCAGTTGGCATGTGAAAAAAAACGCCAATAAGTCACCGGTTGATCTTTGATAGCAAAATCTGTATTGCCGATCATTAATTATTCCTCATTTCTCCAGATATTTGATGAGCTTCATGTTGATTGCTTTTCCATAGGGGTGATTATGAGTGAAAATTGTTGGAATTATCTAGTTTTTGAAGATTCATACGAACATTAGACAGCGTTCTGAAAAACGATTGTAAGGAACAGATAGGGAATCATAATCATACGTTCAGGAATGAGAACCGACATCACTTGGGGCCTCGTGAAGTGGTGACATCTATATTTCGATCCCATTACTGTCAAACCAAACTCCCGTAAGGTTGACTAACAACAATATTGAATTTAATTTTTCGGTAGGGAATTAGATTTGAGAGTTACCTATTTATTGTATTAATTTCATAGTTCGTCTAGCGTATGACAGATGTCGCTTCGGCCCACTGGAGATTTAATTAACCATACATCAACCTTTTTTTATCTTTCTGTTTTTCTCATGTGAATCTCAGATTTTTTATTATTATATTACCTTATTCCCTTGATATCATTCAGGTTGGAAGGTTTTCTTTGGGAAGCCCTGTAGAATTGCATGTCTTTCTACGAGTGATGTACCTACACCACAGGATGATATCATAAATATTAAATATATTCAAATAACAAGTTATAATATCCGAAGGCAATAAATACATTGTGTCATCATGGGAGAATCCCATTTCAAGTAAAATAAAAAACCTCGATACCGCTTCATATCGATAAATAAGCTCTTGTTATAGAATACCCGTTGTTTATTTATACTTGGTAAAGGTATAAGCTTTGAACCTAAGTTCGATGGTTGATAATTCTTAATCTTTTCTTCTGATGGATCTGTAGGTACTAACAAAACGATCCGGTAAATATATTCTGGCTTTCTTGCATGATTGTTTTTTTTCAAACAATTTCCACGCTTGGGTTATATTGCAAAACCGGACGCATTGACTTTTTTTCTGTGACCATGAGATTTCATATTGATAATGCCGCAGTGCAACAATATTTTTTCAACAATGGAAGCATGAAAAGTTCTATATACAGAGAGTTTCAGAACAATATTGTAAAAATGTGTGAGTGTATATAGCTGTAGCAAAGAGCATAATATTATCAGTTTTACTGACTGGGAATAATGTCATGATCATTTTATGTTCTCACCTCATCATACTCTCTTTCGAGTGCCTTGTGCAGGCAAGGAACGGATAATGTTTTTATTTACTGTGGTGCTGCGGGGTGATTCACCAATCTTTGGTAGTACATTTTAAAAATAAACTCAAAAAGAAAAACCCGAGGTATGTTCTACTTCTTGCTATTACTGTTCGAGAACCGTCAGGAGCATGCGCAGTAACGAAAATGTGTTCGAGTACTATCGTACTGATTATGAATCGGTTCGCAAATTAAAATCCTGTGTTCGACCAAAGAATATTTACGTATATACGAACAAGAAGCGCATCTCACAAATTCGTCAAATACACCTTGAATGCGCATGTCTACCAGCAGTGTCAGCATTTTGCAGTCGGTCAGTCATATTAACAAACAAGTACTGGTGTTTCTTGCCGAGTAGTTTACTGGATTACTGTTTTTTGCTGGCAGTCATGCGTAGTCGCAAGAAAAATAGTGTGGAGGTCATGAAATATGGTAGTGGTGGGGACCACAGAAATAGCGGCTGTTTAGCGGCAAGTGACGCTTCTTGTTCGTTATACGTAAATCTTCTTTGGTTCGACTTCTTGGACTATTCTACGTACGGTTCTTAAACTATAGTCGGGCTGTTCAAAAGATAGAATTCAAGGACGCGTGATCATTGAATGCCTGCATCTATATATAGCCTGCGCGGCGTAGCCACGCCTTCTAAACTGAAATAAATGAAGAACTGTTTACACTGTACTGTACTCATTTGTGCTTTGTATTTACGTGTGTTACGTTTTTGTGTGTGTGTTTTTGTTGAGTGGTGTAAATCATACTTGTATAACATTGGGGAGAGGAACATTCAAAGAGTGCGTGCCGTTCACGTGATCATTCTATCTTTTCAGCGTTTACACTATAGTACTATAGTACTTGCTCAAGAGTAGGTATCGATTCCACACATATGCGTAATAGGTGTGTAATTCGCTTGTTGATACTGGTTTCGGTGTTTTGATTCGATGGTTGACTATAAAGCCATTTCATACGAATAATTGTCGTTTTAATATAACAAGTGTCAGCTGTCAGCGAATATCCACGAGCCACCAAGAAGCGTTCGACTTTTGCTGGAATAATAACGGTTCTGGTTCTGTCAATAAAAAGTTCTGGATTATTTTATTGCGCAACTAGTTCTGTTCAGAACTTTACTCGTCCTAGAACCGTGCTTGGAATGAAAAGTCTAACAAACCCCTAGTCAATCGCTGTACATACACCATGTACTGAAGTCACTGCAAGAATATGAGCAATCCACATTACACATTCACTAGTCTATGCGCTTTAACAATGGCAATTTTTCAGCACAATTCTCTCTACCTCATTCTTGAAATATACAATGTAAGCTTGTAATAGCTTCTGTTTATATCACATGGCCAGCCTCGTCTCGAACCAGCTACGGTTTTAACATCGACATAACTGAGAAAGAAAAATTTTCAAACCGAAATCAGCATTTCTTGTATTCTTCAGTGATTCGAATTGAGCAGAATTGGCAACTTCATTTGAAATGAATTCATTTCATTTTCAATTGTTAGTTTTTTCGATGAATTATAAACGTTTTTCTTTGACTTGATTTTATTTCTCCAATTCATGTGACTTCAATTCATTTAGAGTACTCAAGTGACAGTCACAAGATGTACGATTCACAAGACTTTTTCTCAACTTTTGAAAGTTATTATTTTTATTCGCAATGATTCGAAATGTGCTCCTTTATAACCTGCTTTCAGGTTGAAAAGTGACCAATTGTTCTTTCAGAAGAAGACGAGGTAGGAAATAACTTTCCCAAACCTCTTTTGGAACTTTCCAATCTTTTCTTCTTTCATTCAAAACGCCATTCTACTCATAGGAATTTAGATTCCCCCAACGCAACGTGTAGGTGTAGACACCAACGCAGCTATACAGAACAGGCTAACTCTGACAGTAACGAACGTACAAAAAATATATAGGCACTCACATTCTCCATCAAAACCCCATTCTTTTTCGATAACTGAATGTCTCTCATCAGGGCCAGTCCATTTTTATTCAAAATATTCCAGTGAGTAATCCAAACATGGTCCACATGCAGAAATCCTCGTGACACAAATTATATTTATGGTATGTCAAACGCATTCAATAGAACGAAACCAAAATATATATATATATATATATATGTACCTAGATTATTATATTTTTATCCGCTACGTAGATAAATGACATTTACTAACAAGGACAGTTGTTGGAAGCTTCATGAAGCTCGTCTATTTCCAATGCTGACTTCAAGCAAAAAATGTATTGGAATTAATCTTGCGAATATTCATTTCTTGATCATACCAAGAAATTATTTCAGATGGTTGTGATTGAAACAGTATACAAACCTCGGCAAAAGATAAAATTTCTCCCTCGAGAAATAGTCTAGTTCGGCTCTCAGCTTCGGTAAGCTATATTTTTCTCTCTTGAGAAATGATTCACTTTCCGCCTCGGTATGTAATATACTATTTATAGTATTTATCTATTTTTTTTTCAATTTTTATGACTCATCATCACCTGATACCCGATCCAGAAGTATTGAAAAAATATCAAGTAAGTATTAAGGTGTCAAGGTGCCCGAGAAGTTATTTTCCATCAGTGGAAAATGTTTGTCTCCAAAACAGATGTTTCCACATTTCCCCTTCAAATTTTCAAATACATAATTTCTAAATTACAAGATATCACTGAAAAGACGAATTGCCCCTTCCTTGAAGGAATAAAGAGGTCGCAGCGTAGGTACGTATTTGGTAGGAAACTGCATATTAATATTTCATTACAGATGGGATAATAACGTGGATATAACAAATTATATGTGGACGAGATGTTGCACATTTTCAAAAGCTCAGTGAATATTGAGTTTTAAAACTCTTTGGTAATTCAGTGAGAAAAAGGTTATTTCTTCGTGATTCAATGCACGTTGAGCCAGAAGGCAGGAAAGTAGTTGTTTCATTTAGATAGACCCTTCCTTTCTTATTGTGATTTATTTAACTGTCTGTGGATATACACACATCAACATATCAATTTTTCGATATTACTTTTTTCACACGTTTCTGAGAGACAAAAAACTTCCTTAAAACTCCATAGAGTCTACAAAAATAATCATGCTTCCGAATAGTGAGTTATTCAAATACATAATCATCATGCTAGCTTGATAACTCAATATATTTTTTTGAGAGAATTGTGAATTCTCAAAAATATAATTATACTGGATTCCTTATTTCAACTCTTCATGCTTGACAAGTCATTGCGAATTGCCGAAAGAGTGGATTTCATCCACATCCAACCGGACCACAACTAATCAAAGTTGCCGACCACATTCGATTTGAAAACAATGCACCTCTGGAAGTATTGGATCTACGCGAGGCTCAACACATCGACATCTATATCATTTTCTCGATTTTATTTCTATATAATATTTTATGTTTACATATTTCATTTTCACATATATTATTTTGTTTTTACATTCATTGTGTCTAGTTTGATGAAAGTCTATTCTTGCGTGAGTGATATTTCGAAAAACTATTTGACCTTGTTAAACAAGGGGACTGCATTTTAAAATTTCACTCATAATTATGTATATGCTAAACACCCATTCCAATGAAAATCCAGGGTGTTAGTAGAGGATCTTGCCTTCTGTCGCCGTGTATTTGGTCAAAGACCAAATACAATTAATTGAAAGTAATTATTTTTTGGTGATGTTATGAAACTGAGAAAGAGAGCAAAAGTCTGTTCCAAGACTTTTTATTCGAATACTTCAAACCTTTCGAAGTATATTGTTTCAATTGATGAATGTGAAAGGTTGGATCCTTGGGAAACTCTCGAATATGTATGAATTCTTCAGAATAATTTGCTGTCTATCGATAATATCCTTATGAAGTTTATTTTGTAATAAAGATAAGAAATGTTTCGGTATGAGGGAGGTTAAGTCCACTATGCCACAATGGAACAATTTTCCAAGAGATCTGTTTGACGTTATTATTGAAGTGAAATAATAGTCAGATATTAGTGCTGCCTCTCTAATTGAATGACCCAAAAATTGGAATATGAAACAGCCTTGAAGATTTCGCAGATGAAAACAATAAAGTGATAAAATCTGCTTCAGAATAAATTATGTCGATATAGATACTGTTACGAAATGTCCTAGCGCCGGCTCTGTCGTTCATAAGCGCAGAATAATATGAGGGGTCGAATAGCGAACGTCATTTTTCCAGTAATTCTCGAGGAGAATTCGATACACATCATCGAGACCTCTCTCGAAGATTCTCCATGGGCGTACGCAGGTATATAAGAAGACCCTTTGGTATTGCTAAGTGCAGAAGTCGAAGTAGAGAATTTCTATTACAGAGAGTTTTAGTACCGAGCGTTGGAAAGTTAGCGGAGCAATTTAAGTAATTTTGTTGTATTGGATTGTGATGAAAAGTTGAAATAAAAGTGGTTCAGTGTTGTTTGGAGTTTCAATCAACGAACCCAAGGACAGATCGTAACAAATAGTATTTTTACTAAATTATTTTTTCAATAATTTCTCAATAATTTTGCATCTGCCAACTTTGCCAATATAAACGAAGCATTTGGTAGTTTTTGGGAACATTTTCACTGGTGTTTTGATGCAGCCTTTCCTAAAGTTTCAACACACGTATGCCAAAAGCAGGTCATTAAAAAAATTAATCTTTCCCCATCATTGAGGCGCAAAATTGATAATCTCAAGTATTTGAATCATTTGAGAAAACTAGAAAACTCCAAAACTTGTAACAATGCATATAAAATGATTAAGAAAACTGTTGAAAATGAGATACGGCAGGGAAAAATCAATCATTTTATGAAAAAAGTAAACGAATCCAGCAATAAAAGTAAAACACTTTGGAATATCATTAAACAGCCCTCTAGAATTGATGAAACGAAAAGTATTTCTATAAATCATAATAATAATAATATAATAACTGATGAATCACAAGTCGCGAAAACATTCGGAGAATATTTCTCAAGTATTATAGATAAAAAAATTGAAACTCATTTCAAAGGAGGCCATCAAGGCAGCGGAACAATGCCAAATGTCAACACAACTATGTTTTTCTCACCAGCCACAGGGGTAGAAGTAAGAAATATTGTGTAATTGCTACCTAATAAAAAAAGTACGGGGTACGATGAGGTCTCTATCGTACTGGTTAAAGAATGTATTGATATTTTATCTGAACCAATTGCGCACTTGATGAACTTGTGTATATTTCTTGGAAGCTACCCTGATCTTCTTAAGATCGCACTATTAATTCCGGTTCTGAAAGGTGGCGATTGTACTAACATCGAGAATTATCGCCCCATATCGCTTATCAGCGTCTTCTCTAAAATCTTTGAAAAGATAATATCATGCAGAATAAACGACTATCTGGAAACATTCGACTTGATGACCACGTGCCAACATGGCTTTCGAAAACATCATTCAACGGAAACAGCAACAATCAAATTGGTTCAACAAGTCCATGATTCAATCAATGAGAAAAAGGTAGTTGTGGGACTTCTATTCGATCTGAGTAGAGCTTTCGATTCTCTGAGTGTTGAAATAATTTCGGAAAAACTCTTTAACATTGGTATCAGGGGCAATATCAATAGGCTCATCGTGTCTTTCTTGAATAACCGACATTTTAGGGTAAAACAAAATAATACATTACCTGACGAGTATTGTATTACAACAGGAACACCACAGGGTAGTATTCTTGGCCCGTTGATATTTCTGCTCTATGTCAATTATCTCCCTGATAACATAAGTTATGGTAATGTGTACCTTAATGCAGATGATACGTCTGTCATTATATCGAGCAAGACACCGGATGAAATGATTAACCAAGTCGACACTGTATTGCAAGAATTCAATGAGTGGTGTTTCAAAAACAGACTAATCGTTAATGTAAATAAGACAGTTTGTATTGAATTTGCATATTCTCCTCGGAGTCTACATAACTTCACTTTCAATTTTCTCAATGAATCTCTGAGATCAACAACCTGTACAAAGTTTTTAGGAACAATGATTGCCTCCCTTTTCACATGGCGAGAACACATAGAGTTTACATCCAAGAAACTGAACCAATCGTAATACCTGATAAAATCACTGAAGAATAAACTAAATACCAAATCCCTGCTAACGGTATACTACGCAAAATTTCACCTCATAGTATCTTGTAACATTACTGTCTGGGGGTCAGCCACTGAAATTAGCAGAATATTTGTGAAATAAAAGGCACTGTTGAGGTTAATTTTCAACCTTGATTACAGAACGTCATGTAGGGAAATATTTCAAGTAAACAAATATTAACTGTGGCAAGCATATTCATTCTGAAACTCTTGACATACATCCATGAGAATATAAGACACAATATGCTCACAACTCGAAAACATATTTATACAAAATATGAAAAGTCTTCTGTGTTTTTTGGAACGAGTATTATTAATAAACTGCCAAACAGTATAAAGACACTGTCACCAATTGCCTTTAAACGAAAGCTCAAATCATTTTTATCAACAAATGGCTTTTATACAGTGGACGAATTTTTACTTGGAGTTGTAAATATTTAATATTCTTTATTTTATTTTATCCTGTACAGACTGCGTTACCTTTATCTACTGGGCTGAGCCTAATGATAATATGACGCTAAGATCATTATATATTTGTACTAGCTGACCCGGCCACGCGTTGCTGTGGCTAAAGTTTTTGTTATATTACATTATAGTAAACAATCTAAGAGGAACAATAAGAGAACATCAGTCACGGAGTCCACTATGCTTTCTCACACAGATGGTATTTGTAAAAAAATATGGTGATCTCCTTATTTGACTTTCTACTACTATAACCCTTTAGTACAATGAAATTATTTACGAACAAAGACGAAAATGTTGATGTTGGTATACAAATTCACTGGATTGAGATTTGAAGGGGAAGTACGTTGCACACAATTAATTAAAATGTTCTTACACTTGATATTAAGCAGAAATCAATAGGTACAAAATAAAAATTTATCAGATTTATTATTTCCATTTAATTTTATAACAAATATAAGTATATTACAGTATAATACAGTAAATAACATGTGACGCTTAAACTCATGAATGAGGTAGGCAAGGCAGACAGTCTTAAACTTTCAAACATTAATATCTATTTTTTTGAATTATAAATACTATCAATTTCAATTTAATTTAACACCAATCGGTGCACAATGTTTTTGGTTAACCTGTCTTTAGCTAACACAAATAGATTCGACGGTTTCCCAACACGTGAACACGCAACATATAGTTGCCCATGAGAAAAACATGGATTTTCCAAATCTAAACCATTTGTGGTTGTGCATGACCTTCTGCTGTCCTGATTCTTTGAGCTGGATTTCTTGATTCAATTTGTTCTGCCAACTGATGGGCTCAGCAGCGCCATCTATTGATTACTTACTCAACCCAGTCGAAAGGTATCGACATCTTGATTCAATTTGTTCTGCCAACTGATGGGCTCAGCAGCGCCATCTATTGATTACTTACTCAACCCAGTCGAAAGTTATCGACATCTGCTAGAATCATTTGGAGTTAACAGATAATTGTGACTGTCAAATAATAACAGACAAATAATTAGCAATAAATTAAAATTGCGACTATAATTTGAGATTTAAACTATCCTATCTCTCAAGTTGGATCGAACTGTACATGGTGTGCGAATTTTATTAATATATATATATATATATATATATATATATATATATATATATATATATATACTTCACTTCAATCCACTTGTTAAACGTCATTACATAGCTGTCATTTTACGTCAATTACATAGCTGTCATTTGCGTTTTGTTATTCCAAGTCTGATTCTTTTTTGTTATACCACGTTTTATAGTGACTGATGACGTTTCATGTCAAGTCACACGGGAACGCTGTCGAACGGGATAAAAAGTATCCTATGTCCATCTCCTGGCTCTAAGCTACCTCCCTACCAATTTTCAGCCAAATCTGTTCTGCCGTTCTTGAGTTATAAGTGGTGTAACTAACACGACTTTCTTTTATATATATAGATGTGTGTGTGTATGTGTGTATATATGTGTATATACATTATACTATTTACTTATTTATATGTATTAGATCAAAATTTTACTGGACGTATCCCATCTATGTAATGTAGCACAAAGGATAAATAAATTCTATTCTATTCAACTTATTATACTGTACAACACTTATCACTGTTGGCAACTGAACAAAAAAATGATAACGAATAGGTTCCAACTCCGACTCCTATACGTAGTAATATTTGTGTAATTTCCGTGTTGTTTATTGTATCACGCGCAAAAATATTTCTCCCTTGGGCCGTCAGAATGCAGATTAACCTCAATTTTTTCTCCGAGGGCAATTATAGGCGGGGCAGTTACTTTTCTGTAAGAGAGAAATTAGGATTAGGATCTAGCAGGCCGATTACAGAATCGAACAAAGTGATTGCATAACACGGCCTTGGAGGCCTTGCTGGTGATTTGGTATTCACCGAGAGTGCAACTACACGATCGCCTTCTGAACCATATATCTTTTACACGTAATTAATAAAAAGCGGAACAAAGCGGATATTGTAGAAATAATAGTTTCACTCTGAAAAAGATCGGGAATTTTATTCCGAAGGTTAGATTGTCAGGTCTGTGTTGTTGATATGAGGCCAAATTCAATCAGAGCAACGGTTAAAAAATTAATAGATCGTTAATTGACTAGGTGTGTCGGTAAGGTCATGATCCAATGTTTCCAAAATGATTTTGTTCTATCGACTGCATAATCACATATTGTGTTCAGTTTGACGGTGAAGCTGACGAGCTTCTGTTGAATCAAATATGAAAAAATATATACCTGTGTACTATTTCTTGTAGACGATTGGAGTTTCGGTACAGTCAAAATAATTGATTATTATGTATATACTCGATTATATCAGAAGGCAGTAATTTGAAATTTCGGTAATATGGATTCAATGTTATATAACCATAAAATTTCAGTTATTTCACAATATGGTCGTAATATTCGGAATCAGTTACTGTTCCAGTTTGATATTGTACTCATCGTTCTTATAGTTTGAAGATTGGCAGAATTCAAATAACTGATATTTTTATTCGTACCGATGCTGGAAAATATTGTTGATCATGAGAATTAGGAACTTCAGTACTTTCGTGGAAAGGATGGAGTTTGAGGAATCATTTTTTTGGTTTCCTTCTCCGAATCAAGAAATAGAAATCATTACTTCTAAGAAAAAAGTGGTATAAAAATATTCTCAGTTGATAGGTATGTTAATATCATTCAAACACGTTGATTGATTCACAAAAAGGAAGAAAAAACTGAAACAACTACTCCCCTAACTTTATGGGACAACGGGCACTGGATTACAGAGAAATCACTCTTTCTTGCTCAATTCGGACAACAAGCATGAACATTTGAAATGGAATCAAATATATAACATACATAGAAAATATCAACACAATAAAGCAGAATAGAAAATTATTCGTTTGTTACATAACTTGACACCCTATAGATACATATCGTCCATTTAATTCTGTTCTATCTAGTTACTTTGCAAAAAACAAGGTTGTTATTATTATGAGAGTGAATGTCATAATAAAAAGGATCCTATTGTCAAGATTAGTTTTCTTGGTTTGAAATTAATTCAATTTCCAAGTATATAAATCAGGTCCTTCGAGCAGAATTTAAGAAAACTAAGATCCAATTATAACAAAACGACTGGGTCTGAAACATATGGTCAACATTCGAGCCGGATATTGGATTAGTTAGTTCGTCAACATCGTGACCAGGCATCGTCAAGCAGCGGAAATCAACCTTCATCTAAAACTGGATCATCAAGAAGAGATTCGAAATAAGAAGATAATTTGCAATTTGGAAATCCTTTTGAATCCCCTTCCATATCCTTTCACGAATAAGTGTCTCAATTTCTTTAATAATAAAAAAAAAGTCTGTTCAAGTAACGTGGTAAGGCAATTTTACAAAAATTTCATAGATATTCCAATTCATTCATAACATCCATTCAACATACATTCTAGAACTGATCAATTCAATTCATAATCATGAATGAAGATTTGAGAACATTAATCAGTCAAAGGGGCATTCATAAGGCTCAATTGACAAGATTTGTGACATTTATTGACAATTTGAAAACCGACACATCAAAAATTTCTGAATTAAGTAAACGTTTATCGAAACTCGATCTTGTATGGAATTCTTTCAGTGAAGTTCAAACACGAATCGAGATATTGGATCCAACACCAGAAAATTCTGTTGAACGAGAAAAATTTGAAGACAAATATTTTGAGTCAGTTACTCGGGCAGAGGAGTATGGTTCCAGAACAAGTGAACGAGTTGCAGTTTCTAAAAATGTACACTTCCTCAAATAAGGTTACCTGAATTTTCAGGTTCGTATGAAAATTGGTTCAATTTTTATGATACATTTAAAACATTGGTTGATGATGATAAAACATTGAACAATATTCAAAAATATCATTATCTTCAAGCATCTCTCAGAGGTGAAGCAGCTGAGGTCATCAAATCACTCTTGGTTTCGGAAATGAATTATCCCACAGCTTTGGAATTACTAAAATCACGTTTCGAGAATAAAAAGGTTATAAGAAAGTCTCATCTTAAACATATTTTTGATTTGCCCTTGGTGGTAAGAAATTCACACACTTCCTTGAGAGAATTTTCTGACAATTTTAAAAAGCATTTTCGATCGCTGAAAAATCTTGGTCTGCCAGTAGATAAATGGGATGCAATTCTTATTTATCTGCTCACTTCTAAATTAGATCATAATACGAGACAAGATTGGGAAATAGGGTCGAGTGAATCAGATATGCCTACTGTTGAAAGTTTTATAGAATTTCTAGCAAAAAAAATGTCAATTACTAGAGTCAATGGATAGTAAACCACCTACGAATTCATATTTCAAAAAGCCTATTGAATATAAAAGTTGCGTTCATTCGTCAATGAATGAGTCAGTAACGTGTCCATTCTGCAACAAAGATCATTATTTAGTTAACCATTTCTTGGAATGTCGCCTCAGGATCGAAGTCAAAGTTATGGGATTATGTACCAATTGTTTAAAGGCTGGACATTCAAATACAGAGTGTCGAGGTAAAATGTGTAAAATCTGTAACAAAAAGCATAATTCACTTTTACATTTTGAATTTTCAAAATATTCTCAATATAGTGCACTATCACATATTGCTCCAAATAAACAAACTCAATTGCATGAGTCACAGAATACAGCAACCCATAAATCTGATGATGGAAATGAATTAACTGTTGCCAATTCACCTATGTTTTCTTCAACCCATTCATCCAAAAACCAGGTAAGAATGCTTGCTGATCATGAAAATATTTCATTTACTCCAAATGTAATGAATTCAAATGAAGCAATTGAATCGCAATATAACAATCAAGTAATGTCAGCAAATTGCAATGAAGAATTCGACCCATTTATCATTTTATCTACCACAATTTTATTCATTTTGAACTCGAAAAATGAACCAATCCCATGCCGGGCATTATTAGATAATGGTTCGCAGTCAAATTTCATCACCAAAGAGTTATTTACAAATCTTGGTTTGAAATCAGAAACCATTAATCTTCCTGTTGTTGGCATAAATTCTTCGCAAATTAATATATTGGAAAAAACGACAGCTCAAAATCATGTCACAATAACTTCGCAACCACTCTCCCTTTTATGGTAATAAACAAAATCACGAATAATGTTCCTCAAATATCGATTAATACTTCTGGGTTGAACATTCCAAAAAACATCAAACTGGCAGATCCAAACTTTTGTGTACCAAGTAAAATTGATTTATTAATTGGAGCTCATGAGTTCTTCAATTTTCTATGTGTTGGACAAATTAAATTGGGTCATAATAAACCTGTATTGCAAAAAACAGTTTTTGGGTGGATTATATCTGGGCCCATATTGGCTAATTTGCACCATAACACTCAGTGTAATTTATCACAAATAAGGATTTGCAAAATCAACTTGAGAAATTTTGGTTAGTAGAACAATTTCCACCACAAAGTCATTTTTCGGAGGAAGAGATTGAATGTGAAAATCATTTCATCGAGACCCATAAACGTGATAAAATAACAGGAAGATTTCAAGTTGAGTTACCATTTCGCAATAATTATATGCAACTGGGTGACTCCTTCACAATGGCTAGAAAAAGATTTCTTACAATTGAAAATAAATTATTAAAAAATTCCAATTTATACAAGCAATATTCCGAATTCATGGATGAATATTTACGTTTGAATCATATGTCACAAATTAATCCAGAATTATTAAAGGGTCAAAAGCATATGTATTTGCCTCATCATTGTGTTACAAATAGTTCTTCATTAACCACCAAATTACGAGTAGTTTTTGATGCTTCAGCAAAAACATCATCTGGCCTCTCTCTAAATGATGTGCTTAAAGTCGGTCCAACCATACAGGAAGAACTTTTTTCAATTATTTTACGTTTTCGTAGACATCCTGTGGTTATAACGAGTGATATTTCCAAAATGTACAGACAAATAGAACTTGATCCAGCACAGCGTGAATTCCAGTTGATTTTATGGAGGTCAAAACCGAATGAGGAATTGAAACATTTTGCTTTGAATACTGTCACATATGGAACAGCATCAGCGTCTTTTTTGGCAACTCGTTGCTTGAAACAGCTTGCCATCGAGAATGAAAAACAATATCCTATTGCTTCACAAAATATTCTTGAAAATTTCTATGTTGACGACCTCATAACTGGGACAGATAGCATAGCTTCTGCAGAAATTTCAGTCAAAGAACTGAATATTATTTTCAAACAAGCATGTTTTCAGTTACATAAATGGAGATCAAATCATATGGAAATATTTTGTGAAGAAAATAGGTAAAATAAGTTGTTTCCAGAAAACTTAATCATCACTGATAATGAAGTTCATAAAACTTTAGGTATTGAGTGGAATTCTCAAGAAGACATATTTCAGTATAGGATTGAGTCTATTTCTGAAGTTTATAAAAACATTTCAAAGCGAAAGATAGTATCATTTATATCAAAAATTTACGATCCTTTAGGGCTCATTAGCCCAGTCATCATAACTGCCAAACTTCTGATAAAACGGCTTTGGAAACTTAATTTAAACTGGGACGAATCTATACCCAGTGAATATTTCACTATATGGAATAATTTGTACTCTCAACTCAAATATCTTGAAGCAATTAGAATTCCACGTTACATTTTGCTTCATGGATTTGAGAAAATTCAAATCCATGCTTTCAGTGACAGTTCAGAATATGCCTACGGAACATGTGTTTATGTGAGAGCTAGATCATTTACCAGTCAGATTTCTGTAAATTTGGTTACATCAAAATCACGAGTGGCACCGTTAAAGTGTATTACTATACCTAAACTTGAACTTTGTGCTACACTTCTCATGGCACGATTAGTCAACAAGGTAGTTAATTCACTTAAGTTTGATATTGATGAGATATTCTATTACACAGATTCAACTATTGCAATTGCTTGGATTTCCAAACAACCTAGTACGCCAAGAGCCAGAGCAAAAAAAGTAGGTTCATAATGCAATCTTCTACAGAATTGATTTTCTTGTTGAAAAATGTTTGGGGGTGTCCCCTGAATATAAATTCAAGTTGGCGGGACAGGGGGGGTTGAGCTTCAGCCGCCATCTTGAAAAACACGTTTTATCAAATATCTCGTGAACCGTGCATCGTACGACAAAAACAGTAGGGATAATTTTCGTAGATAATAAAATTCTCTTCAACATTTATTCGAAACTTTTTTCCGTATAGTGCATAGGTTTTCATTTATAGCGCGCCAAACTGTTCCCAGCATGGTTATTGCTAAATATATAGTGAACGGTTGATGAAACAGTATAAATGGCAGTATTTTGGCGCGCCATAAATAAAAACCTATGCTTCATACAAAAAAAAGTTTCAAATAAAAGTTGCAGAGAATTTCATTATCTACAAAAACGATCCCCACTGTTTTTATCGTACGATGCACGGTTCACGAGATATTCGATAAAACGTGTTTTCCAAGATGGCGGCTGAAGCTCAACCCCTTTCGTCCCGCCAACTTGAATTTACATTCAGGGGACACCCCCGAACATTTTCCAACAAGAATATCAATTCTGTAGAAGATTGCAGAAAAAAAGTACCTGGTTCTTGGACTATAGTGATTTGAAAACTTTTGTGAGTAATAGAGTTTGTGAAATTCAACAATTGTCTGATATTAGGCAGTATCATCATATAAATTCGGAAGAAAATATTGCAGATATAATCTCGAGGGGAATTGAGCCTATCCATATAGTTAATTTAGAAAAATGGTGGCATGGACCCTCATGGTTACGAAAATCCGTTTTGACCATACCTACTTCTACATCAAAAAACGTAGAGGTTATTCCAGAATTAAAACTCATTTCTTGTATATCGACATATAACATGGAATTGGACATTTTTGAAAGATATTCATCTTTCACAAAATTACTTCATGTTATGGCATACTGCCTAAGATTCATAAATAATACTTCTAAAAGAAATAATCCAAAACTACTAGGTAAACTCACAATTATTGAATTAGATCATAGTGAATCTCGATTGATTCAATTAGTTCAATTAAGTGAATTTTCTGCTGAATTCCGTGCTCTTGAAAATCAGAATGAAATTCCAAAAAGTAGTAGTTTGAATACCTTGAATCCATTTTTAGATAACGGTATTATTAGAGTGGGAGGTCGTCTGAGAAACTCTAATTTAAAATATGAGCATAAATTTCCCATTGTTCTTCCATCACATCACAAACTGACAATAATGATCATTGATCACGAACATAAAAAATTGTTTCATGCTGGTATGCAAGCAACCTTAGCCAGTATTCGATCTAGATATTGGCCTCTGAAAGGAAGGCAAATTGTGAGAAATGTTTTGCGAAAATGTCTCATATGTTTCAAAATGAGACCATCATTTATTTTTCCAAAAATGGGAGATTTACCAGAACCAAGAGTGACGCCAAGCCGTGCTTTTTCCTACTGTGGCATCGATTTTGCAGGTCCTTTTTCTTTGAGAGATGGTAAACTACGGAATAGAAAGTTGGTAAAGTGCTATATTTGTATATTTGTCTGTTTTGCCAGCAAGGCGGTTCACTTGGAATTAGTGAGTGAACTCACTACAAATGGGTTTTTGAATTGTTTAAAGAGATTTATATCTCGACGAGGTCTGTGCACTCAAATTATGTCAGACAAAGCCACAAATTTTGTTGGTGCTGATAATGAATTGAAAAAACTATATAACTTCTATAAAGATGATCAGATTCATAATTATTTGATAGAAAATAAAATATCTTGGGTATTCATAGCAGCACGATCACCCCATTTTGGTGGATTGTGGGAAGCTTCTATGAAAAGTTGTAAATACCACATCAAACGTATAACTTCAGGCTCCAATTTAACTTTCGAAGAATTTTATACTTTACTTACTCAAATTGAGGCAATTATGAATTCCCGCCCCTTATATCCTTTATCATCAGATCCAAATGATCTCGAACCCCTCACACCTGGCCATTTTTTAATTGGTGCTCCAATGAACGCTTTACCCCAAGAAAATGTAATGGATGAGAGGATCCCATGTCTCTCACGATTCAAGCGTATCCAGCAGATGACACAGCATTATTGGCGGCAGTGGTCAAAAAATTATCTGAACGACTTGCAACAGAGAAACAAATGGAAATTCAGTGTATGTTCTCCTGATCTCATCGGTTCGTTGGTATTGCTGAAAGAAGAAAATACTCCACCCCAATACTGGCCCACAGGAAGAATCATCGATCTGCATCCCGGACATGATGGCACAGTGCGCGTTGTTAGCATTAGAACACGTAGTGGTGTTGTTAAACGTGCATTGAACAAATTAGCATTTTTGCCTCTAGAAAAAAGCTCCTGATTGAGCACATTTTCATTTGTTCTTTTGAAAAATTACGTTTTTTCAAGGGCGGCGGTATGTTACATAACTTGACACCCTATAGATACATATCGTCCATTTAATTCTGTTCTATCTAGTTACTTTGCAAAAAACAAGGTTGTTATTATTATGAGAGTGAATGTCATAATAAAAAGGATCCTATTGTCAAGATTAGTTTTCTTGGTTTGAAATTAATTCAATTTCCAAGTATATAAATCAGATCCTTCGAGCAGAATTTAAGAAAACTAAGATCAAATTATAACAAAACGACTGGGTCTGAAACATCGTTAAAAAAATCTCACTCACAAGGATAACATTTTCTTCAAGCCCTGACAAGATCTTGTTTCGCACAGGAAAGATTATTCTTGAGCTCTCCAATGGGAAAATGGATTAATTATTCCAAAATATTCAACAGAGAGTATTTGTATTTTTTTTTTCATTTTACTTTTTTCAGAGAATTTTTAATTTCTATTTTTCGATTCGGTTATCAAAAGAATAAATGTCACTGAAATGTCAATTTAAACTGATGACAGACTTTTGGTATCGTTTGGAGTCTCTAGTGAAAATGTTCCATAATTAATCCATTTTCCCACTGGAGAACTCAAGAGATAATTTTCTCTGAGCGAAACAAGATCGTATCTAGGCTTGAATGAAAGATTATTCTGGTGAGTGGGATTTTTTCTAGATATAACTAGCTCTCTATTTTGCTTTATTGCGTTGATATTTTCTATTTGATTCAATTTTCATATGCTTGGTATACAAATTGAGCAAGAAAAAGTGACAGTGCCGGTGGCGCCATATAAGCAGGGGAGTAGCTGTTTTAGATGGACTCTTTCTTCCTTTTTGCGAATGAATCAAAAATCTTTAATATACACCTATAGACTACAGGCCCATCCAAAAAATGGATGGGTCATATGAACCACCAGGTGACGTATATAGGACGATATAAGAGCATTAAATAATAAGATTCAACACTATGCCGTCACTTGTAAGCTGTCCAACTGAGTGCTGGTGAGAATTCAAAAGTGCAGGTAGAGTGAGTTTATTTTGATCATATATTTTTGTACGGCATTTTTACCCTCTATAGATCCATAAAAAATAATAAGAAAGCGCGTAGTGCCGTAAAAAAATGGTGCGCCACAAAGTCGGTAAATTTTTTGGATTTTTTGACAATTTGGGTAATTTGGTCATTTTATTATGTACGGCATGTGTTTCATACTGTTTCAATACAGCTTCTAATCCATTATTCCGCAACGCCGTGCAAAAATCATGCGACAAGGGGAAAAAATCGAGGGTTGCAACCCCCTCTCTTTCCGTGGTCCGGGGGGTGATTTGAAAAAGTACGGCTTCGGTCCCAAAACATTACGTAGCACTCAAAAGTACTATAAAAAATAATGCCGTCAAAAAATTTGAATGTATATTTTTAATTATTATCTTCATCTCATGGTTTACTTGAATTATAGAGCTGTAAAATCATTTGACTCTGTACGGCAACTTTTTTTTAACATGATATTGTAAAATACAATCGTTATATAGTATTGCCGTTCACAAGAAAATGTTCTGAAAAAAATTATAGAGAAATACAAAATATGAAATTTTTTAGTTTTTGCAAAAGAAATATTTATAGATTAGTAAAGTATTGAAATTTTCTAATGTTTCGCTTGTTTCAAATAGTTTTAAAATGAATAAATTAGGAAAAAATGATGCCTTACATTTTAATGCAGAGCATATTTATCTTTTAGGCTGATGAAAATGACGCTACCATGTTTCATTGTAATGATGTGAATAAATAAAACAACTATTTTTTAGAAAAATTCTATATATTTGAAGGTTTTTATTTAAATTATTCAGTATCGGAATCAACCGCTGAGTTGTTATCGGAATCAATGTCTTCATCGACGTCCAAATTATCTTCTCTATCATTTTCTGAACATGAATGAGTTTTCGTCAAAATCAAAGTCTTACGTACAGATTGAAGATGTAAAGATTTATTTATTTACCAATGACGTCATCAATTTCTTCGTCTGATTCCTCATCCGGTTCCGTTATGTCACTGACTTTTTGGGGGCATTCCTCACCTTATTTCACCTTAAATTTCGTTATATGGATTTTCCTTACTTTTCGTTCTATGGATTTTTCTTTCAGTTTTTTTTCCCTACAAACCTTTGGACCAACGATAATGTACGGCATGTAAAAAAATATTATCTATGCATAAAATACTTTCAAAATTAATTAATTTCATGTTGTTTCAAATCACTCCCCCGGACCACGGAAAGAGAGGGGGTTGCAACCCTCGATTTTTTTCCCTTGTCGTATGATTTTTGCACGGCGTTGCGGAATAATGGATTAGAAGCTGTATTGAAACAGTATGAAACAGATGCCGTACATATTAAAATGACCAACTTACCCTTGAAATTGTCAAAAAATCCAAAAAATTTACCGACTTTGTGGCGCACCATTTTTTTACGGCACTACGCGCTTTCTTATTATTTTTTATGGATCTATAGAGGGTAAAAATGCCGTACAAAAATATATGACCAGAATATACTCACTCTACCTGCACTTTTGAATTCTCACCAGCACTCAGTTGGACAGCTTACAAGTGACGGCATAGTGCAGAATCTTATTATTTTATGCTCTTATATCGTCCTATATACGTCACCTGGTGGTTCATATGACCCATCCATTTTTTGGATGGGCCTGTAGTCTACTACCTATCAGCAGAGAGTGTTTGTACATTTTTTGATTTAATTTCTTTAATAGACATTGTAATTTCTATTTTAATTAAGTGAATTATGGGGAAATATCGACTTTTATGTTGATAGTGGCCTTAACGAATTATTAAAACTTTCTTTAAAAATATTCAGATCAGTCAACAGTTCAAATTCATTCAAATTTAAAATTATTTCAAATTGAATTGAATCGACGTCGATTCATAAACTGAGATGTTGGCGAAACGTTGAAAGTCAATACCGACAAATCAACGGATAAACTCCCAGAAAACGCGGAAATTACGATTTCAGAGAATGATCAGGAGTTTCATTCCCAAGGTTGCTTCGTCGGGTCTGTGCTGTTGATATGAGGATATAATCAACCAGAGCAACAGTCAAAAAATTAATAGCTAATCAACAGGGTGTGTCATCAAGGCCGTGATCCAATGTTTCCAATTTGACTCTGGTTTATCGAGTGCAATGTCACCTGCTGTATTCAATTGTATATATGACGAGCCCAACTGAATTTGAATATGACATTCGAGATATCAGATCGCTGTATAAAATTGAAATTTAGGCGCAATAAAAACTATTTTTTTATTATATTCTATTATATCAGAAGGCAGTCATTCAAAATTTTATTATTAGAGATTTTGTATTATATTACAATAAAATACCAGTTATTTCGGCTATATGTTCGTAATATTCGGAATCATTTTCTATCTATCTATCTAGACGAATATAACAATATGCCGTTCATGAAGTTTGAAGAGCGCTACTCCTGTGACTGGGAGACCAGTCACGGGAGTGTGCACTTTGGCTTTGCTCTGCAGTTCTAACTCATATGTCAAAAAATAATTTTCAATTATTTTGTATTGTGAATGTTAGACGGCAACAATAAAAGCGATATCATTATTATCCGTCGTTTCAACAAGCCTAGTCGGGTCCGTACTCCCCACTGCTCCGACCCAGTAGGCGAAAGCGCTGGTAAAGTAAATCCTGATACTTTGTCCGCTTTTCCTCCTCTTTTCGAATGATATTCGTTTCGGCAGGGGCCGAAAACTCAATAACGAATATCGTCTTACTTTGGTGGTCGAAGAGGACTTTATCAGGCTTATTGGCTTGTATTTGCCTGAGGGTGGGGAATGAAAAGTTCCGAAAAATTCGACACCGTTCATTCTCCAAAACGGACTCAATATCCCCTGGAGCGTAAGGCCGCGTTATGGCGATGGATATAGGCCGAAATCGCATAAATTGCACAAGATGACAGCAAATGCATAAAAGTCTCGGGCGCCTATCGGCAGGCCCTGCATAAATTGCACAAGATGACAGCAAATGCATCAAAGTCTCGGGCGCCTATCGGCAGGCCCTGCATCTAGTATCAGGGACCTCTATACCCATCACGCGGCTCCGGTAGACAAGGGTGTTGAAGACACCGTCTTGGCACGCCATGATAAACCCTTCAGTCTCCGACTTCAGCTCACCTGACCTGAAGAAGGCAAATGTCAGCTTAACAGACAAACCATGGTCCTCGATGTTCTTGAAGAAGACTCCATGCATGGAGCAGCTGCAGCATTTTAGCATTCGGGCTCCAACTCGGTGACAGAGAGTTGGTTTACCCGCTCGGTGTCGAAGACTATATACCAAGTTCATCAGCAGTGCGCCTTGCTGCATTGAACAAAAAGGCTCCGATTCCTGCATGTTCATGATCTCGGACAATGCAGTGTAGGGGATCTGAACTCCTGATGATTCTACAGGCTCCATCCAGTACCATTCTGTTGCGGAGAGACTCTAAACTCAAAAGTCCACGACCACCTTGTTATCGAAGGAGATATAACCGTGGAACGGACGATTTGGAATGCATGCTTCGGTGCATATGCATCATTTTGCGAGTCTTTACGTCAATTTGCCGCAACTCTTCCTGAGTCCATTTGACTACTCCGAAGGAGTAGAGTAGAATCAGAATGGAAAGCATGTTGGTGGCAAAAACTTCGTTCTTGCCCGACAGCTCTGAGGAGAGCATTTTTAACCGAGTCGCCCTCTTGGGTGTGTCGTTGTTCCACACCCAAATAGGTGTATGTCTCTCCGGCATTCAAATGATGTAGAATGCTTCCGACTACGAGTTGGGCATCCTCAGCAAAATCCTCGCATCGTCCTCTTTTGAGATGAACCAGTGCACATTTGTCAATCCCGAATTCCATACCGACAGCATGCGTGAACTCCTGCACCACCCTGAGGGACTGCTGTAGATCCCTTTCTCCAGAGGCATAGAGCTTGAGGTCATCCATATAAAAAATATGGGTGACCTAATGCCTCCGATTTCCAGGGGTGCCGCAGTTATATTTCCGGGTTTTCCTGAGCGCAACGGACAATGGCATAAGTGAGATGCAGGAGAGAAGGGGGCTCAGGAAATCTCTTTGAAATACACCTCTTTTTATGATGACCGGCTCTTTTTGGACTCTGCTTTCACCTGATGTTATAGTGAAGCGGGTCCTCCAGAGCGGCATCAGTTGTTCGATGTATCTCACTATTTGATCGGGTACCGCAAGGCACTCGAGTAAGTACAACAACAACTCATGTGATGTTGTATCGAATGCCTTGCGATAGTCGATCCAGGCCATAGAAAGATTCCGTTTATACTGTACGGAGTCCTGCGTAATACATCTATCGATCAGCAAGTTCTCCTTAGAGCCCGCGGAACCCCTCTTCGGCCTTTTTTGCTCATATATCCGTTCGAACACCAAGTCAACTGCTTGGAGAGTACGCATGTACAAGATGCGTGTAAACATCTTGTAACACGTATTCAAGCATGCTATCGGTCTGTATAGGATCCGATAAATCTCCGTTCTTCGGGATTAGCACGGTTCGTCCCTCGACAAACCATTCCGAAATCAGCTGCTATATATATATATATATATATATATATATATATATATATATATATATATATATATGTGCAATATATAAAAATATCATTAGTCATGTTACTACAGATACGAATATACAAACAGTACCCTAGCATATCAGAGATGTGAATAGATATCAATACGAACCCAAATAAAGTTTAAAGCTGAATAATAAAACGTTGTTAGATATTATGTTATATGTCCTGTCATACATGTAAAAGATTCACTCTATTACATTAGTTACCTATATCGCAATTACGCTGTTTGCGACATGTCAGCATGGTATTCATCCAGGCTATAATAGGCTTTATCAAGAAGCACATTCTTGACCGTTCTTCTAAAAATTTTTTGATTTAAAATATTCTTAGTTGATACTGGTGAGTGATTGAATATTTTTTTCCCTCATACATATTAGAATGTTTTGTAAAGGTCATTTTAGGTATTGGGAGGTGAATATTACAGTTTTGTCTAGTATTATGAGGTCTATTTTCAGGTGAATCCGTAATATATCTATTGTGAATCAGGCACACTACCTCAAGAATAAAAATGCACACTACAGTCAATAGTCGATGTTGTACAAACAGGTTTCTGCAGCTATCTCTGTAGTTTGCCCTACATAAATATCTTACTGATCTCTTCTGTAGTACAAAGACCTGATTGAGTAGTTTTTTGCTGCAGAATCCCCAGAAAGCAATGCCATATCGCAAATGGGATTCTACTAGGACGTAGTAAGTTGATCTGGCTGTAGTGATGTCTAATTCATTAGCAACAGTTCTTACAGCGAATGATCCAGAGGCCAATTTCTTACATAGTGATACAATGTGTTCATTGAATTTCAACTTATTGTCTATGTGTAAACCAAGAAACCTAGTACAACGTGTTTCTTCAATATTGATATCATCAAGTATCAAGTTATCATAGTTAAATTTGAAGTTGAGTATTTTGGTCTTGTTTACATTGAAGCAAAGAAAGTTAGAATCACACCATTGCTTAACCTTTGATATATCTGAGGACACCACTTGTCTTAGGGATTCTGTGTTTTTCCCATGCCATGATAATGTAGTCTGCAAAAATTGTGAAGGATCCCTCAATATTTATTGTAGCCAGATCATTGAGGTACAGTAAAAACAAAATGGGTCCCAAAACAGATCCCTGTGGTACTTTCACTATTTGAGATCTATTCTCGAGGTATGACCTGAACCATTCGAGACTTTTACCTTTTATTCCGTAACGATGCATTTTTTGCATGATTAACACAGTCGAAAGCTTTCGAAAAGTCACAGAACACTGCTGCAATAGCGTCTCCTTCATTTAGATTCTCGTAAACCTTTTCTAAAAACGATAATATGGCGTCATTTGTACTTTTAGAAGTTTGAAATCCGAATTGGCAATCATTTATAATTTTTTCATCGTCTAAGAATTGTAACAACCTTTTTTTAACTACTTTCTCTATAATCTTTGAAATAGTGGATAACAATGAGATTGGTCTGAAGTTTGAAGGATTTGTAGCATCACCTTCTTTATAAAGAGGCAGAACAAGTGCCGTCTTCAAGCCTGAGGGGAATACTCCAGTTTCAAAAGATTTATTAATTATATCTGCTAATACAGATAGCACTTTAAATGGTAGGTTTTGTAAGAGTCTCTTGGTTAATCCATCCAAACCAGCAGACTTATCATTTTTTATTCCCATTATTGTTTGTTTTATCTCATGTGCATTTGTAGGTGTTAGCATTAAATGGTTATGGCAGTGGATGTTTTCAAGATAACTCAAAGGATCAAATTGAGATTGTAGGTTGGCTGTCATATTCATGGCAATCGAGCAGTAGAAATCATTCATGGTATTTGGGTCGATATTGTTAATCTCAGCTGTTGTCGATCTAATTTCTTTCCCTCGTAATTCATTTACTATTGCCCATTTTTCTTTAGGTTTGTTTTTTGACTGTTCAATTCTGTTAGAGTAATAATTTTTCTTTGCTAGTTTGATTAATTTTCTATATATACTTCTATATTTATTGAAATATTCCCGAAAAGTTATATTTGATGTGTATTTGTTAATCGTGCTCAGGGATCTGAGGTTTTTTGCCGAAGCTTTCAATCCTATTGCTATCCAAGGCTTTTTGTTCTTCATTTTAATTTTTTTCAATGGAAAACATTCCTCAAATTTATGCATTACAATCTCTTGAAAGATAGTAATAGGGACAGGAGCAGATTTTATATCATTCCAGTTTGTCTGTTCACATGATATTTTGAATTTATCATAATTTTGTTTACTATAGATTCTACCATTTCTGAATTTAATACTTTTATTTTCCTTATTGAGTGAGAAGATGAAGTTAGTTGCTTCATGATCAGAAAATCCTGCAGGAATAACTCTTGTTTTTGAAGTTTCAATGAAGTTTGTGCAAATATAATCAATTAACGTAGAGGACTTGTCTGTAATTCGCGTAGGTTCATCAATATGCATTTTTGAATCAAAGCTTATAAATAAATTCTGTATGATATGTGTGAATTCACAATTTTGGGAGAAATCTATATTGAAGTCTCCTGCAATAATAATTTTTGATTTGAAAGGTAGTCGAGATAGTAGCATTTCCAACCTTTCAAGAAATGTGTGTGTATCGCTTGAAGGCGCTACGAGACGCGTGTTGTCTCGCCGACTTGATCTTAGCCTCCATCTTGTGTATGCGCTGTTCATGCTTCCTAGATGGGTCGAAGGATCTTCTCTCCCAGAAAGAGCCTGAACAGCGTGATACACGGCACAGTTGATCTGCCAGATGTCGGCCTCTTCTGTAAGGGAATTACGAACCTCTGCATCCACTCGGGCCAGTTGTTCTGGCCTGAGGGGCTTCACTTTGTGAAGCATCCTTCGGGTCCCGATGTTCTGGGTTTTCGGTGCTCCCAGGCACACCTTCTCTTCCACCAATCGCACTGGCGGTATTTCTACCGCCTGCTCAACCGGCCTTGGTGGGGCACGTACATAGCCACGGCCACGAAGATGGGATACATAATCCCGTAGATTCTGGGCGGAAAAGGCGTCATGCTCCGGGAGGATATCTCTCTGTATTCGAGATATTCACAAAAAACTATAACCGGCAGTTTTTTTGGCTCTCCAACCTACTTTTTATGAACCTGTATGATCTAATTTCAAACAGTACTTGTAACGACTTGTTACGTCCAATAGTAAATAAAAAGTACTGGGGAAAAAATGAATGGAACGTGGTATCGAAAATTGGGTCATTCCAGATCATTTTAATATCAATTTTTTTTAATATCTCGTCAACAGTCAGTGATATTCTCGATCTGAAAGATTTTTAGAGTTTCCCAAATGATCAACTTTTGTCAGATTCAACCAACCTTGTATATTTCAACGTTACCGAAAGAGGTATGGTGGTATCTGTTTAGATTAAAAAATTTACAATTCACTTAGCTGCATCTGTTCTATTATTCCAAATCTTCCACTAACGGAGATATTACTTGTTAACGAAAATTTGTAAACAACAATCACTTTCAATATCCTTTCTCTGAATTTTTCGACTAACTGTCATTTTTATTATTAGACAGCCGATAGATAATATTTTCCACACCTACTAAGAAGATGAGTCGATTAGGTAACGATTGATTCGATGGGATTTCGTTTAAGACTATTATATCATTCAAACAAATACACGCCTCGCGGCTCACTTATTTCGGTTAATTATCGGCTTCACGAAAAAAAGAACAATTATTTTTCAACAGTGACATAACATCGAGTTATTTTACTTTTTACGCTGAGAAATACTTCATGGCGAAATTGGAATCAAGAGCCTCAACTGGGTCGAAGTTTCGGTAAAACTTGCAAGGGAAAACTTGTATCAATGCACTTTCTTCACTCTAAACAGGCTATGGGCGATCTGCAATTGTCGGTTACCTAGATTACCATCCCAGTTTTCCTCAACATAACCCATTGGGTACATTCATGAGGTCCCAGCAGCTGGGACTGCTCAGTCTATCTGATTGTAGCGCTGCTTGAAAGCTGTTCGACAGCGGCTGAAAGTTTTGCTCAGCATCTCTTGCGGATGGCGATTTTGACATTTATGACATTTCGGAATTGTGTTATGTATGTATATATGTTGTTATTAATGCTCTTATTAATTAACATGTGAAAGTAGTTTTCTCCATGTGATAACTCATAATAATAAAATAGATGAACACTAATACTGTTATTAGTCCTAAACAACAACAATACAACAATATCAACCAGCTGGACACCTTGCTCTACAGCCCCACCAGTACCCTATTGAAATTGATATCCTCTTGAAGGGCCTCCTGAATTTGATGCAATAACTGATTGGCCATTTTCAGGAATCGAATATTTTGCCCAAATAAAATGATGAGATGAAAGATGAACAAACTTCAAATTTTACCAATTTTGTTATTTCTTGCACTTATAACACGATGTATTTTTTTACACTTATCAGGGAATACATTCGATTTACAAGCACACTCCTCGTCTTAGTGATAATTACGTTGGTTGCAGGATTACATTTTCATATCATTTTTTATTATAGTTTTCTGCATAAACACCAAACAAAAAAAACAACTAGGTTATGTTTTCGAATGTTTTGACTTATGATCTGTCAGTGAGATACGCATTCAGCCGAAAGGAAGGCGCTGATCAACAGCGGCCACAACATATTTTTTATCCACCATGACCCACTTATTTATATTATCCAAGTAAAATTTACATTTATACAAGTGAAGTTTTATATAATAGCTTATTGAGAACTATCTGGATGGAATCGGTCCTATGTCACAATTCGTGCTATTATTATTATTGAAAGCTAATTATCGTGTATGTTCACTTACTCCTGAGAGCAGATACATAGTTTTTCATAGATTTTGTAAACCACGACCCACTTATTCTTCCATACAAGTTAAGTTTTATAAAAGCTTGTGAAGAACTGTCATGGAATCGGTCCTATGTCACGTTTCGTGCTATTATTATTATTGAAAGCTAATTATCGTGCATATATTCAGTTACTCCTATTATCATATAATTTCCCAGGTCATGTGATATACGACGTATCATATAAATACAGTAACAATATTATTCTGGGGTGTTTTTCGGGTTTGTTTGCTATGGTACACATGTTTTTACTCCTGACGTTTCGCCTACAGCTGTGGTAGGCATTATCAAAGTCTATGAGGTAACGGACCGCTTTATATCTGCGGACCAAAGCATGAACGAAGTAGAATGTACTGTGGGAACGAGAACATTGCGTCTGTTACCTCATAGACTTTGATAATGCCTACCACAGCTGTAGGCGAAACGTCAGTAGTAAAAACCTGTGGACCAAGGCGAACAAACCCGAAAAACACCCCAGAATCAGTTACCACCGGCCGTAAAAGTTCATGTTCTTTGATCAACAGTAACAATAGTTGATATTTCAGTCAATTATTTCTCCTAAAGAGGTTCCAATCGTGCATATGTTCATTCAGTATGTTTATGAAGTCGTTTGCAGAAAACTGTTTCCTACTCTGAAAACAATACTCCACTTCCATGATACAGTTGGGACATCAAGCAGAAATATAATTCTTCATTATCAATTTAGTGTTTTCCATTGTTGTGAAAAATATGCCCAAAAACAGGTCGATAGCCAATTACATGAAAAAAAATGGAATGAACATTTTGTATCCGAGTTATTTCATCCCCAAATTCAAATTTGCCACGTAAACGACCAGTGCCAACATGGCGGGTGGCGTACGTCATTACTCATATCGCTGTCACTGGATGCGTCATCATTGTGTTCTATGGTAAATAGTATTTTTGCGGTGCACTTTTTCATCACAAATCAACAATAGGTTGAACATAATAATTTTTGTACTGTAAAGTGTACATCTAATGGCATTATCCCCGTGTTTGAGTACTTCGCTGTTGCTTTTACATTCAGAAATTCAGCTGCATTGGAAACGATCGACCTTCTTGATGAATTCCATCACCATAAACTATTCACGGAACTTTTGATGATGTTTTCACAAACCCGTCTGAATGCATTTTATGATTGCAAAACACAAATGCAGATGATTATTCTCGATGACAACTGTCACAAAAACCTGTCATTGATATGAGCTCTGACGTCAGAATGCGTTTCGACTTCTATTTGAATTTATCGATTTTAACTCCCTTCCAATTGCGTATGATTCGAAATAAGAACAGAATTGTTGATTTGCAATGCGGCTTAAATGTTTTTATTTTACTATATGACTACAGCTGAATTTTATTGTTTTAATCCAAATGACAACACCAAATTAGATAATCCGTTCAACATTATGAAAGTTCCTGAAGTAGTCCAATTAGGTTATTCAACGTATGATATTGTAGAGAAACTTGGTGAATGTATGATACATATTTCATTGTTTATAATATACTAAATCTGAGGTGGTGCATTGCTGGAATATAATTGCTTGTTAATTATAATTTATATATAATTACATTAATTGAATTCTCACCAAGGTCATCTGATGAGTGAGATAAATGGTTTTAAACCTTCGTGATGGAATTTCGTAATAATATTTCTTTGTTCAAAAATCTCACCTAGAAGCTGTCTCACCAGTAAAAGGTTACGCTAAGCGTTTTTTCAACTCTCGACGGAACGGTTGTTCGAATGCTTTAATTAATAACATAGAAATTGGAGCCCTCTCAGCTATTGTGAGAGGCATCAATTTGCATACGCCAGGGCATAATGTTTTTTACAGCCCCTTACGGAAAAATGTCAATTTGCAATGGAATACCTTTTGTTGAAACGCGATTTTCGTCGAAAGTGAGGGATTTTATCAAAACGTTAACTTTCGGCTTCAGTAACGAAAGTTAAATTTATATTTTCAATCATTTAACGCCCTTGTATATAATGTTTTGATGATTTAAGATTACTAATGAACAAAGACAGGAATAATTTCCATAATGAGAATTCCTTTTTTTACAACCTTGCGGTGAGATTTATTGAACTCCTTACCCTTGAATGACGCGGTGTTCTTTGAACATTTCAGGGCTTCAGAGCTTTCCTTCCGGATAGTCTTTTCCTTATGAAACAAAAATCTGAATCTAGTGCAGATGGTGCAAACCTCTAAGGCGAAACGCCATCTACTGGATGACCAAAGACTCAAACTCCTTCTACACCAAGTAGAAGAGACCTCTAACACCATGGTCAGCCAGGGCAAGTTATTATTATTATTAAGAACAAAACCTACAAAGAAACTTATTGGAAAAAAAATTAAAATAGAATAAAAAGCACTGAAAAAATCGAACGAACCATTGGATGATCAAAACATAATGAAAAAATAGAGAAAATTGGGATAATTAGAGAAAATAATGTAAATGTCTCCAGGTGATAATCATTACTCAAAACTCCATACACTACAACTCGACATTAAACTTGTTTTCAACATTTTCTTTGAATTTTATTCTTTGATTGTATGAGTTTGAATTCATTTTATATTTTTCATTACTTTTAGTTTTATTTCCCTCATTTTCTATTCGTTGAAATTCGTTTTGAAAATTCATGCGAGGGTTATTGATTTTGGAAAGAATTATTAGGCTAGATATTGATATGAAAATCGGTGCTTACAGACTCATTTTATATATACAGACAGATCTCCGCGTATCGATACGAAAATAAGTCACTGGTTAATCTTTGATGGCGGAATCCGTATTGTCGATCATCAATTATTCCTGATTTCTCCAGATATTCGATGAGCTTTATATTCATTGCTTTTTCCATAACTTCGGAAATGATAGAAGGCAATGCAATTGTTCTATAGTTACAAGGTAAAGTTTTCTCTCCTTCTCTAGGAACTGGCTGACTTTTGTTGTCCTCCAGTACTTGGGAAAAACCCCTCAAATTATATGGAATGTTGAATAATTAGCAAAGTACTGGTGTCATTTCGGGAGCACATACTTTAAGAACAATTGCTGGGATTCCATTAGATCCGCGAACCTTGTTTATGTTCAGGTTCATTCAAATATTTTTTATATTTTGTTGATGAAAAATTATTTCAGGCATATGACTGTAGACAATCGTGGTGTTCGGGGGTTCTTCTCCCGAAAAGTACAAAGTAGAAACTCCAGCAAAAATATTGGCAAATGAGCTTCTATTGAACTAGGGTTTCTCAGACTATGGTGTCTTTGTTCTACTTGGAATGTCCCCATTACCAGAATGATGGTATCAGAGATTTCTTGACCACATAAAGAGAGATCACCAGATGGAAAACAGACCCTAGAAATTATAGAAAAGCATTCGAAGACCGTCCCAGTCGGCTGACTTGTAATGCCAGACATGACTAGGTAGTAGGTACTGTTTCAAGCTAGAAGATTATGGGAAAAGCTAGCTTGTTTCTTGGCTGCACAAAGCTCTGCCTTCCTGGCTCACTCGTGAGAGAGTTCGCAAAGGAAAAAAGTACAAAAAAGTCGATTCGTGCAAAACCGTCGTCTCCCCAATCAACCCTGATCGTGGTAGAATCCTCTTCCTCTGAGCTTAACTCTGCCCGTTCCGTGTCTATATTACTCATAATGCCTAACCTGCTCCTGCTCTACCCCGCCTCCCAATGAGCAATCCTATTAATCGTGTCTATAGTAGTTTCCACATTAAATGGTATTGACTGAAGGATTATAATAAAACCAATTAGACCCTTAAGTTGTAAAATCCGAGATGCACATCATAAATGTAAAAGGACCGGATTCAGGTAATTTTGTTTCTTAGAGAGAGATTGTAGAGGATTACAGCTTACACTTCTTGTTCATTTTAGTCTTTGTATTTCATTGGAAGTGTTCACTTGTGTTACGGCGTGCAATAATTTTATAACATTCATTTGTTATTACAGACATTAATAGCAAAGATTTTATACCCCAACGTACAGAATAGGCAGTATGTGGCGTCCGTGGATAAAAAGTAATAGTGCTTCTTCCAGTGGTTCGTTAAAGAAGAATCACTCATCTTGTGACGCGAAAATCATTATAAAAAATGTGTATAGTTCCTTACTTTAGCAAGGATATAACGCGGGTGCTGCAGCAAAAGTAACCAGTAATTTGACGAAGGTGCCTCTTCCTTCAGTTAGACGAATTGTTGAAAATTCCATGGAATCAAGAAAAAAGCGTAAAGATTCCGGTGTCACGAAAAGTCTAGACGACTGGGAAAAAAATTTGATAAGGCGTACAATCTACACTATGTACGATGAGCAGCGTGTCCCTACAATCAAAAGTCTGAAACAGCGGCTCATCAATGACGAAACTCACATCAACTGTGGGCTTTAATTATCGCAAAATTGACAAGAGACAAGTAATAATGGAATCCACACGTTTAATAAACTGGCGTTCTGAATATATAACGTCAATAAGAAAATACCGGTCTGAAAATCGGCCAATACTCTACCCCGACGAGACGTGGTTTGACACGCATGACACCCCTTCCAAAGGATGGTCTGATTCCTCTGATAAGTGTAAAACAAAAGCACCATCAAATAAAGGGAAGAGAATCACAATATTACACGCAGGATCAGAAAATGGTTGGATCCCAAACGCTATGTGGCTTTCTGCCAAAAATATTAAGGACTCTTGTGTTGATTATCACGAAGATACGACAGCAGAGCTTTTTGAATATTGGTTTAAAAATTGTCTGTTACCCAACATTCTGCCAAACAGCGTTATAGTAATGGACAACGCAAGCTATCATAGTCGACAATTGCAAAAAATTCCTGGCTCAAAGAATACGAAATTGGAGATTCAAAACTTCATGGCTGCAAATGACATATATTTTGAGGAAAATTATACAAAAAAAGAACTTTTACAAGTGCTGCAGTCATTTTCTTTAAAAAAAAACGTATGTTTGTGATACAATTGCAGAAGAATTGGGACATACAGTATTACGACTACCTCCCTACTACTGCGTGTTCAATCCCATAGAGCTTATGTGGCACCAACTTAAATCGAGCGTGCGCGGAAAAAATACTTCTCCGACTTTAAATGGTAGTGTGGTAGAATTAATAAGGAACTGTATGAGTGACATTCCTACCGAGAGTCAGTGCCGGTTTAACAGGGGTTTTTTAGGTGCAATAGCACCGGGCGGTAAACTTTTTGAGGGCGGTACGCGCCCCTACCGCTCTCTGACAAAAATTTTAAAAATTAATAAACAATTGGGTATGAAATAAAAACGACTTGGGTTGCATTGCATGTATGTGCCACCAAAACAACAGTTATAGTAATGATCTACTGAAATCTACATCTACTTTCTTGTTTGTGACATGTATACTAGAACTTTTTCTGAGTAGTCCATTTGTGTAACTGAAAATTCGTTTCAAAAACACAAACACGGTAAGCAAAAAGCATTTCCTTGATTTTTGTGCCAAATACCTCATGTAAGTTAGTATTTAATTTAATAATAGTAATTTAATAATTATTATTGGATAGAATAAAAAATGGACGAGGGAGGGCGGAAATTATCTGGACATTACTGGCGTAAAACTGGAAAGACAGGAAAGACACAATAAAATTTTAAAAAGTATTCCCAAAATGACAACATTCTTTACACGAGATGAAAATCAAGCACACAACAGTCGAAATGAGCCAAAACCTGGATCTAGTAGTAGTAGTGATGAAAACGTTTGTTTGAGAGGAGAATTTATTGTGGAGGCTTTACCATCGCCTGAGTCATCAGAGTCGACTGTTTTAGATAAATAAAATGACAATAACGATAACGCAGTAGCAAAAGAACCAAATAGTGAAAATGTTTATGATTAAGAAGTGCAAGAAGATAACAGTAATTTTACAAACGGTAATGACGGTCGACAAACATAGTATTATAAAAATGAAATAATAGTTCAAGTAGAGTTGGTAATGTTTATTTATTTCTTTGCAGATCCAAAAACACGGGCTTTACCTAATTTTAAAGATCCCGCACATTGAAAGCATGATCTTAATAATACAGATATGATTTTAGAAAATTAGACCGAACAAAATCTTACAGAAATGAACTTTTCAATGATATCCCTTATTTAAATCAAAGAATAAAGATTTTTTTTGTTTTGTTTATAATTTTTCGTTTTTAATTTTATATAGGTATGTAACTTGTACCTATACCAAGTTTCTTACACATGACTCACGACGTGAGCAGAGGACCCCGCACTAATCTTATGGAAAACCGGTTTCGGTGAAAATCGCTGAAATTTCAATATGATGTCGCCCATGCCATCCTGAATAAAAGTTATCATTGCGCCAACTCTCTGAATGCCCGCGTTCGGATTCTACAGGGGGTCAAAGTTCGATATTTTGACGATTTTTCAAAAAATCCGGAATTTCATTTTCATTGTATCGATCTGAATTTTTATAATGGAATAGTCCACAATATGTGCATCAAAAAGTTCAAATGACAAAAGTTTCTAGAATCAAAACTGGCGGGTATACAGAGGGTTGAACTTTGTTTTTGGTAATTTTTATCGAACTTTTTTTGAGAAAATATTCGTTTTCCTGCAGATCCATGTGCAATTGATGTTACTTACAGTACATAAGAGGGCGATCATATTTTGCATTTGAACTAACCATCCAACTTTAAATATTTGAAAGGTACGGGGCGATCAAAAATATATTTTCAATTTCGGAAAAATGTATCCCTTTGTATAGTCAGCTTTCACCAATATATTCAGCTGATTTTTTGAAACTATGTAGCTAACATACATACAAATGTGTCAACGTCTGTGCTCATTAATCTGAATCCAAATAAAGTTGCGGCGATGGTCCAAAAAATATGGAGAAGGGATGTTTCGGAATAATTTGGAAATGATATTTCTTTTGTGCCTCTTTAACGTTTTTGCACTCATCAACAGCTTCCACCCCCCAGTCTCAATGAGAGGTGCCAATGCTCAGCTGGCACAAGAATTGTTACGAAAATCACAGGAGGTAAATGTCGTCCAGGCTCGAGTGGAAGTGGACAATCTTCATCTGAGAAATGGTCAATGGGTCCGTATGAATGGAAACCTGATTCCAAACTTTCCTCGCCTTACGATAGAATATCTAAGAGATTTGACCGTAGGTATATACCAAGTTAAACTTTCACCTTCGTATATACAGGATAAATTGCAAAGGGAAGAAAATGAAGAGTTTCAGGTCGATATTTTCGAAGAGGAACCTGGATTCATGAGAGTCAGGGTTTTTTCGAGGTTCAGAAATGCCACAAAATATCAACTGTGGATCAAATATAATGATGGAGAAGAACCTGATGAACCAAATGAGCCCATATTAGGATATTTTTGTACTTGTAAAACCGGCGCCAGAACTTTAGGAACATGTGCGCATGTTGCCAGTGTTCTATGGTATCTTGGTCATGCTCGACATGACCCCAACGGTCGATACCCCTCAAGTTCCCTACTAAACTCAGTAATGGACGCGGCAAATAGACCACAACAAATGGTTCCTGATGGTGCGCTTGAAATAGTTGGGTAGTGAAACGATGACAGTCATGCCGGTGAATAAACTCCTCACAATTTATTTGAATAACATCTCAAAAAACCCAAGACCGGTATGTAGGTGGTCAATTTGGATGCATGACATTTCGTCTGAAGTCTAATTCTTTATTGCGATAGAAATCACTTGCATCCTCATTCTTCATTGCAATTGAATTAACTGCAGATTCAATCATTGTAATGGAAGATTTTTCCAATTATTTCAGAATGTCGCATGCTCTATTCAGTGATATCTATATAAGACCTACCCTACACTGATGAGGGGCAAAACCCCGAAACCGGTATAACTCGTTTCGGAAAACGAAATATGAATCGTCCGAAAGGCTGTCTTCATGGAAAAAATGTACTTGCTGAATTGATTCGACTCAGTTCAGTAGCTGTTGTAGTACTATCATCATTTCTGTTTTCTCTGAATCAGCCCATATGCTTGGAATCGTGCTGAATTCATGTTATGTACTTACTTTAATTCATATTTCATATATCTGTCAGTTGCGGTCACAATTTTTTGAAGACAATGGCAGTTGCGAAGACCTGAATATAAACCAAATCATCTCATTTATCTCTACTTGTTCTTCCGCACACGATCTTTCTCGAGAATATATTCTTTTCATACTGGATTTTCCTAAAACAACGGGTGGAGACAAGGTGGTCCTGGTCCTAATAGAGTTTCTGAATATATAAAAAATATGAATAGTAAACGGATACTTATATTTTTGAAAAAAAAAATTTTTTTTGGACCAACCTTTGTATATTCATAAATTCTCATTTCAGATAATTTGGTCATTGAAATGTTTCGAAGTTTGTCTGGTAAACAATATTATTTTCCGTTACAAAGAAATTATTGATTATTCCCTGTATAATTCAAACCGTGGCATTCGCGTGGTAGGCACTGTAGAACTTTTTGATCAATAATAACTCATCTACATTATATCAGAAAATAAAAGAAATTCACGGACGATTTTAGAAATCATTTCTAAATTATTCCGAAACATCCCTTCTCCATATTTTTTGGACCATCGCCGCAACTTTATTTGGATTCAGATTAATGAGCACAGACGTTGACACATTTGTATGTATGTTAGCTACATAGTTTCAAAAAATCAGCTGAATATATTGGTGAAAGCTGACTATACAAAGGGATACATTTTTCCGAAATTGAAAATATATTTTTGATCGCCCCGTACCTTTCAAATATTTAAAGTTGGATGGTTAGTTCAAATACAAAATATGATCGCCCTCTTATGTACTGTAAGTAACATCAATTGCACATGGATCTGCAGGAAAACGAATATTTTCTCAAAAAAAGTTCGATAAAAATTACCAAAAACAAAGTTCAACCCTCTGTATACCCGCCAGTTTTGATTCTAGAAACTTTTGTCATTTGAACTTTTCGATGCACATATTGTGGACTATTCCATTATAAAAATTCAGATCGATACAATGAAAATGAAATTCCGGATTTTTTGAAAAATCGTCAAAATATCGAACTTTGACCCCCTGTAGAATCCAAACGCGGGCATTCAGAGAGTTGGCGCAATGATAACTTTTATTCAGGATGGCATGGGCGACATCATATTGAAATTTCAGCGATTTTCACCGAAACCGGTTTTCCATAAGATTAGTGCGGGGTCCTTTGTGGTAATATCAATATAAAATATCGTTAAAAGTCCCAAAAAAAAGGCGTGGCACCAAAAAATTTTTCGCTTACGGCAGTATGCATCCGGCGGCGCCTTAAGCAGGCTCTTTTTTGGGGCGTTTTGTCTGTGGCAGCACCGGGTGACGAACTACCTTAAACCGGCACTGCCGAGAGTTGGAAAAGTTCTGTTAGTCATGTTATAAATTTTGAAAACTCGTACCTTTCTGTAAAATCAATTGCGCCAATCATAATTGATTTAGATGAGGATGGCGATAGCGACACAACTAAATATAGAATAGAATTGTAACATTTGAATAAATTACTTGTATAGGTATCTCCTACATTATGCAAAATTCAAATTTCATAAGTTTGACCCTGTAGCACATTTGCATCTTTTACCAGATGATTTTCTACACAATGGGATTAAATCGGGTAGTTTATTGCAGTTAATAAGCCAATACCATTTACTGTGAAAAATTCTATACCACTGCCGCTACTTTTATTACTGATTCTTATCGAGAATATATGCAGGTTCATTTCTTGTTTGACAAAAAGGTTTTGTTTGTTCGATGAGTCTGGTTTGGCAAGTTCAAATGATGCAACCGATGATGTTTGATGTCTGTAATGCTGTCCGATTACCGATTACATTGTGTCATCATTTCGTAATACTGCGTGCGCCCGGTGGCAATTTTTGTCTACCGATACTGCTTTCACGCAAATCGAAAGGAAGGTTACATATATCATTTTCAAATCTGAACAAAACATTAATACATTGCAATAATTATATTCATATGTTGTGAAAGTCCTCTAGTTGAAGCGGTATCTATAATAACATTAATAATCAGATCCGGTTGTTATAATTGGCTGTAGAACAAAACGGCAGAGGTGGCTTACAGGGCCGTTCCTCGAGTGGTTTTGTGGGGGCGGGGGAGGTGAGTGGCGCCAGTGGTAGCTGCAAGGGATCCGGAAGGCACCCACATCGATTTGGGGGTTCAAGGTCATATCTTGGTCTGCATGTCGATAGAAATGAAATAAACAACTGCCACCAGCTCTATTCGCACTTTCATGAATGAACGTTTGGATCAATTTTAGAAATGTCTTCATTTCAGGTTTTTCAAGAAAAAACTTTTAATGAATGTATGTCTCAAACGTCGTAACAACAACAAAACAGTTTTTCAATAATAAGAGAGATAATATTATGATTGATGAAAAAATATTTGTTGATTTGTAACACCAACAAATAATTTTTGAATTCTCATTCGATTGGAAAAAATTTGATCTTATAATTTTTTGTCCGCCGGTGCACAAGATTTTTATGGACTTGATCCTGAAGTGATACAATATTAATTTTTTCAAGCGAAAACCATGCGTAGGACAGAAAAACAACCTAGAGATCGAATTTTCTCAAAAATGAATGTAATTTCGAAATTGATTTTCAAGCAGTCGCTTTGTATTTTTTTTCGTCAAAAAAATCAATACAAAACCCGTACGTTTGTCACTGGTGGAGAAAATGACAAAGTTTGAACATAAGAAAACGAATCTTGCTGCATAAGAGACGTGTACGAAATTTCATACAGATGTCTACAATATTATCTGTTATCATTGAAAAATATTTTTTCAAAAACTATACCACCCTGTATCTCAAAAGTAAGGAAGTTTAGAACATACACTCATAGAGTGGCCAAACAACTGGGGGAACTTCAGAATTGGCACCCAATGAATTAGTTTACTCCAATGTCGAATGAACCCCCCCTGCCCAAAGGACCGACAAAAAGTTGTCGATTTGTCTCTTTTCCATTGATATTTCCACGATAACTGCTCATCAGGAGTATCACCAATATTTCCGCCTCCAGCTGCTATAAATATTGCAAGATCTAAGAACCCTTGACAAATGGCTTGTCTCCTTAGCATTTCTAGACTGATACTAACTGCAGGGCTCCAATATCAGCCTTGTAAGCAAGGTTCAATGGATTGGGATACTTCAAAATAGCCACCCAATGAATTGGTGAACTTCAATGCCAATGGAACCCAAAATCATGAATTGACTGACTGACTGGAGGATTACCAATGATTCCACCCTTAGCTGCTATAAAGATTACAAGATCTATGAACTGGACACTGCAACTTAATTCGCCCGATGAGGATTGCGAGAAAAACATCAGAATAATAAGAATAAATCGTTCATTGTGTCATAATGTACATAAAATTTTCTATTGGAAAAAAAATCTCTTAGTACATTCAGATTATCAGCCATGTCCAAGAAACTTTTTGAAGAAGATGATAGAAACAAACTTACAGGCTTGAAATTCACTAGAAATAATTGTAAGAAGCTGTCTATTGAAGTCATGCTGTTTGACATTTTTCTTCAAAGTGGAAACAGATAGATCAAAATCTCTGCAGGCAAGTTATTCAATAGGTGAGCGAGGAAATGACGAATGAATTAGCATAAGTTGTTAATCATGAGTACGTGAAGAAACCGTTACTGAGATAATGGAAGATCACATAAACTAAATGAGGTGCTCTGAGCGAAGATTGGGCGCTATAAAAAATACAAATGCCATGATAGAAAAATCTACAATGTCGACCCAATAAGTAGGTATCTATCTTTCTCTTCAGATTTAGGAGTCGAACAATATTTTGCAAGGAATACAATGTACCGGAATTGGGCATTTGCTAATTCACTGAAATAACTGTAGAAACTCTATATTCATATTGTGTTGTGTTAGGTATCAGAAAGTTGTTTGGGTTGGGTCTTTTTAATGTATGGTTTGAATTCCCAAACTAGCGATTTTTATTTATGATTTTTTTTCTAAATTAATTATTCTGTAATAGTGATTATAGCAGCAATAAAAATGTGTGAAACTCGTTTTTTATAAGTATTATGACACAATATTGTGTGTTGCGAGCCACTTCTTTGGTTGGTCTAGAAACGGACCTGGATTCGACTTTTCCTCTTATTGTTTTCTTGTCGCTATCGTGAATTCAATCATATTAGGATCCGTATGCGGATTCTGTATTGTACCAGCAAGGTTGTCAATTTCGTCAGCATGCGGACCGATTGTGATTTCTTGTCTAGCCAATTCGAGGGCAGCGAGCAAGGTCTTCAGCATTCGCGAAGTGAATGGTTCTCACAGCAGCACACAGTAAAGGGAAATTATTAAAACTCCTAGAGTGGGGTTCGGGTTTTCTATTATTCTCCCACTGATTGCTTCGACTTAGGAGAAACTTTCGTACAGCAATCGCATGCTATTCAGTTCTTCTTGCGCGATCTTGCTGTCACATTTGAGGAGAATTCTCGTTTTCCGAAAATATTATGCGGAAGTGCTTTTAGCTCCTGCGTGTGACATTAGTGCCTACTAGATTAGTTGAAGTGAATTTAAATTGTCGATAATGGAACAAGTGAAAACGGTGTCGATATTCAGCGCAGCTGTGTTGATCTTTCTTTGTTTTGGTAAGTCAAGAACTTCGCTTTCATGTGATCGGTATCAGGTGTTCTGATTGCCCCAATGTGTGTGTAAATGATTCTTTGGTTGTGCATGCACACATTATGGCAAAGGAGCAAAGTTTGATGATAATCGATGCGGAAAACGGGTTGATCGAATCTTCAGAGAGTTGTAAATATTTGGCGGGAACGCATCCCAGCTAACCAAAATAATCGTCAAAAAAATAATCTGAATATTTTTTCTCTTCGGTAGATCATACGTTTTAAAATGAGCAAGTATTTTTAATTTGTGACCTTTCTATATTGGTTTTTTATTTGCGTTTCGATTTCTGTCTGTTAAGTGCTCTTCAGAGTACTGAGAAATTGAATATTTACCTACATATGAATGGTGACTGTCTGTTCAGTCATATCTTATACACATTATCATTTATGTTAATTTCGATAATAAATGTTTCAGAATGATGTTTTTCCATGTTGAAAGAATTGATTCGATGTACATTATGCTAAGTACATATTTCATTGAACATTCTCAAGTTAATCAGATTCCAAAATTGATTTTACGAGTATGCTGAAGGGAGCTTTTCCATTCAAAAATACTAGTTGATAGTGAATGGGAAGATGTATATTATTATCAGATTTAGTTGAATTAGAGCAGAATTGCTCATTGCGAGGATCAATAATGAGAGCTCTCTTGGTTTTAGAGATATTCCCAAGTTCTATTGAAATATGCCCTTCAATGTTTCAAACCTAAGGGCCAGAAAAATATGAAATTGACATGAATTATCATTATTTATAGATATTCTTTGAGAATTACAGGATTCATATTTCCTGTAAAACTAAATAACCCGGGATTGAAAACAATACTTACTACTGTGGACTGATGAGAGATCGAGTATGAAATAGAGATAGACCTCTGTGTTAGGTACTTATATTAACTGATACTTTTGTCAGATATACAATTTCTCTGAGGAAGAATTAGTAGATACATTGACTGATAGATAAATTGATCTTGTAGATATTTCATCCTCTTCTCTTCTTTGGCTTTGTCCTGTTTTTAGTTTTTTCGCATAAGTCGACTTACTCTTCTTATGAAAAAATATTTTTTTTTTTTAATTTGATTTCGTATTATTTTTCACATTCATTTTGGTAAAAACTAGTGAATACGCTGGCGTTGCATTGAATTTTTTCAATGAGGCTTAGACCAAATGTTACGGTGAAGTTTCGAGGGAATTTGGTAACTATATTCTGAGATAAAGTAATGAAATAAGGACAAACGGTATTTTTCATACACCTGATAGGTATGTAGTGAGTACAAAAAATCCAATCAGCAACTGATTTTGTCTCAACGTTTTCATTTTTTCTGACCCGTTGAAAATGAGTTGAAATTTCTACCATTCCAACAACTAATCTATGGAGAAGTTGATGTTCTTACTCACTCACTATCTCTCACTACGACTTCAGTATTCGATCAAAAAGAGTCCTGTTTCGGAAATTTTCATTTTCAAATTTTACTAGGCTTTGTTGTGTATTTAAATCACTTCAATTCAAATCATAAGGATTCTGGATATCAGAAAATGTTTTGAAAAAAATCAGCATACGATTTTTGTGATGTTTGTTAAAAAATAACAGGGTTTCGAAATATTTTTGAAAACCTATTCGAAATATAAAAGAGCTGAAATATTTATTTTTGATATCATGTCGATAAATGACTCGAATGAATGCATTAATTATTTATTTTCGTAATATTCCGTCCGATACATGTAACTACACGAATTCAATACCCCCGTAGATATTCGATTATTGTATGTATTCTGAGGATAGTACAAAGCGGAAAACCGAAACGTGAATGAAGGAACAAATGTAAAAAGCAGATCTCAAAAAAAACAACAATTGAATGAATGTTACCATTTTTATTCTAAAATCAATATTAGTTTATGGAACAAAGTCTTCGGGAAAGACAACATGTTCGTCATCGCAGAAAGTTTGAAATTTTCCGATCTTAATTGTTTTGATATTCATTCATCATCGCATATAATTTTTTCTACAGTGCAATATTATATAGTGAGGGGCTTAGGAGAAAATTACATAGTCTAACGATGAAAGATTCCTTTCCATGAATAAACACGTAAAGACCAGCACAAATATAACAACTACCAAATTACTTGGTTGGTCAGTTTTAAATACTTCCCTGAGAACTGCAGTTTTGAATTCACACAGCATATCATTATCAAATCTTATACTTGTCCACTTAAGTGTCAAAAATGTATTGATTACTTCGACCTTCCATCACGGATTCAAATAATATGTTTGAGGATGATATAATGACAAGTTCCAGTAATGTTGCAGAATAATTCGTATCAATTAGCATCAGTGAATCATATTTACGTTAGGCCACTGATTCGGTAATGATCAGAATTTCAGTCGGTACAATTTCTCAATTTTCGAGTTAATAATAATAATAATAATAATAATATCATTTATTGCCCAACAGGAAACACCCACTTACAGGACATAATTAAATACATCAGTACTGATTAGTAGTAGATACAATAACACATTAACAAATCATGTTCAATCTTAACGTGATATATGTATAGAACATCCTAATAATGTTATATAACTTTGAATGTAAAACAAAATAAAGAAACTGTTAGTACAACTATTCACGGTGATACTCTGTATAAAACTGTTGATAACAACCGTCTCTCTTACAACACAAAATAGAAAATAAAAAAAAAATAACTAAAAATGATTTGATATCACTTTAACATTTCCATTGCAATTTTTTTTATATAATTCGCCGAGCAAGTATTAATATCGCAAAAGTGGCATATTGAGTTGTAGTTTTCACACATATATTTAATTGGAGAATGCAATATTAGGTTTGTTCGTGCTGCAGAGCAGTAAAATGTAAGATTCAGCCGTGACTGAGCTCTTGGTACTCTAAAGTTCAGTTCTGACAGGAGCAAACTGCAGTCTACTTGGCTATGCAGTAGTTTATGCAGGAAGGTTATTGAGGCACATCTTCTCCTTTTCTCTAAAGAAATTAATTGAAAGTGATTAAGAAGGTTATTGTGGTCAGAACCTCTAGCTGGATAAATTCCAATGTTTTTGAAGTACAAGAATTTCAAGAATTTTCTTTGAACTTTTTCAATTGAGTACTCATGACAGTAATAGTAGGGACTCCAAATGATTGAGCAGTATTCAAGCTTTGATCTAACAAATGAGTAGTATAATATCTTCAAGGCGTTTATGTTTGTGAAGTTTCGACAATTTCTTATGATAAAACCTAACATTTTATTAGCTTCGGAAACTTTTTTGTTTATGTGATTGGCAAATGCCATTTTAGAGTCAAAGAATACGCCTAAATCTTTAGTCTCTACACAACGGTTTAGCAAGCTACCTTGAATATTGTAAGGATGTTCGATATGTCTATGTTTTCTAGTATATGACATGACTTTACATTTACCTATATTCAAATGTAGGTTATTAATTTCACACCAAGCCTGCACATTATCTATATCTTCCTGAAGTGTTATGCAATCATTCACATTTTGGATAGAATTCAGTATTTTTAGATCATCAGCAAAAAAAAGCTTCATAGAATTTATTTGAGTGCTTAAATCATTGATAAATATCAAGAACAAGAGTGGTCCTAAGTTCGATCCTTGGGGTACGCCAGACCTAGCGATTATTGTGTTTGATTTGTATCCATTGTAATAAACTACTTGGTTACGGTTAGAAAGGTACGATTCAAAGAAACCCAGTAAATCATTACTAAAGCCAATAAGGTCCAGTTTCAAATGTAAGATGCCATGATCAATTTTGTCGAAGGCCTTCGAAAAATCTGTATATATCACGTCCACCTGTCCTTGTCTATCTAATGCTGAGCACACGTAGTGGGAAAACAATGCTAGATTTGATTCGGTGCTGCGGTGGTTCATGAAACCATGTTGAGATTCACTTATTTGGTTGTGTGTTGACAAGTAGACGTGCTTATACAAGACAACTTCAAACGCCTTGGCAAAGTTTGAGATTATCGAGATTGCTCTGTAATTTGATATATTAGAAACATCCCCGTTCTTAAAAATTGGGCAAATTTTGGCAAGTTTCCAAACATCGGGAAACGTTCTTGTATTTAACGACAAATTAAATATGTAACAGAGAGGAGAAGCTAAGACTGAGCTACAGTCTTTCACTATGAAAGATGGTATGGAATCGAAACCAGAAGTCATTTTATTCTTGAGTTTTTTTATCGCTTCTCTCACTTCGTTTACCGAAATGTTTGTGATGTTGATAGTTTGTCTATTGTTTACCGATTCTGGATGATCTCCTGGATTTGAGTTGTTAGGAAGATACACGCTGCTAAAGAACTCTGCAAACGCATTTACTATATCTTGTGGGCTCTCTAGTTCTTGATTATTGTAATTCATTTTACCAGGAATTCTTGACTTTTGTTTTTTTGAATTAATGAAATTCCAGAAAAATTTTGGATCATTGTGAATTGACGACTGTACATTTATTAGGTAGATTTCATAGGCTTGCTCAATTTGTGTTTTTATGGTGGACCGCAAGTTTCTAAAGCGATTTAAATAGAAAACTGATTTAGTTTTTTTGTAATTTTTCAATGCCTTGGCTTTATCACGAATATTTTGAATAATATCGGCAGAGTACCATTTCGGGTATTTGTGGTTCACTGTTCTGTACACTGGTATGTGTGTATCAAAAATGGAATATATTGTTTCATATAATTTACCTACTGCAAGGTTCACATCTGTGTACTTATTCAGAAATGTCCAGTCGCATTCTTGCAGAGCCAAATACAGAGAAGGATAATCTGCTTTCTTGAAGTTGTATGTTTTTTGGGAGTTCTCAGCTTTGAATATTTTGTAGTTTGAAGAAATATCAATGTTGATCATTAAAGCTGGATGGTGAGAGTCTTCGGTTAATAGTGGAGCGTTGTCATGTAGAATCTCACACCTTACATTAGCAAACACAAGATCTAGTAATCGGTTAGAGGAGTTGAGTATGTTATTGAACTGTTTGAGGTCAAAAAAGTTGGAAAAATGATTTGCCAGTGATGTTTTGGTATCATTATTAGAGTTGTTATTGAAGTGTGTTATATTGAAATCACCTAACACTACAATGTTTTCATTGAATATCTCGTGAATTTGTTCAAACATTTCAAAAAACTGATCATAATTTTCTATAGTAGTAGATGGCGGAATGTATACAACAAACAGGTAGAAGGAAAGATGGCTGTAAGAACATTTGCATCCCACTATATCTATTGCTGGTAGATTGTCTTTGAATAAGTCTAGGTTAATTTTTTTACTGTTCAAAAAATCTTTGCAGGCGAGCAAAACCCCTCCACCAGTTTGATAATTGGTTTCTTGTAACTTACGATCGGATCTATGAACTGTATAACCTTCTGGAAATAATTCACTGCTGGTGATGTCATCCTGCAACCACGTTTCACTCAGGGCTATCACGTCGTATTCCTCTTCCGAAACACCAGCGTAAAATTTTGAAATTTTGCTTCTCATACCTCTCACATTTTGGTAGTTGCATGTGAATGAGTGGGTGAAGTTGGGCTGATTCAGTTTAACGTATTGGACACAATTTTTGGCACTCCATTAATGTACTTGATTCTGCAGTCTGTGTCACCCTTGCTGTGACGATCTGCCAACTCAGTCTTCACGAGCTTGTAATGATCCAGTTGGCGTCGCGTTCTGTCGAATGATACGGATATTCTACTGAATTCTACCGAATTTCTCAGATTTCTTGAGTTTCTAATTATTTTATGAAGATCATATTCGTTTTGCAAGATGACTCTGACTGGACGGTTTCTACCATTAGCAAAACGACCCAGTCTGATGATATCCGAGCATTGGAACTGGACATCAGGTTGAATGGCTTGAATAACATTCCTCGCTGCTAATTTGTCGAAGTTTTTCCGAGCATCTGGTGGTTGGCTTTGATCCTGTTCAGTCATACCAAATATGATTAAATTTTTCTTTCGCTTAATTCTCTCATTTACTTCCTCAACAATGTCTTCAAATGATGAGTGATTCATTGGTTGATCTGAAGTCGCAGATGGTATCGTGTTTGAGATTGTTGTTTTGAGAGTTTCAAGTTCAGTTCTTAATTGTTGGACTTCCTGTATCACTTTTGTGATCTGAGAGAATCCTGTGTTGCATTCTTCACAAAAGAATTTTAGCATTCTTTTCTTGAGTACCATACATCTTAATTCAGATGCAGTAAGGCCTGAGCATTCCACTGTGGCATGAATCGGTTTTTTGCATGAGTCACACTCAAAAATAGAATCTTCCTCGCCCAGGTCCAGTTTACAGACTTTGCAGGATCCCATGTTTTTGTTGTACTCACAAAAAGAGCAGATAAGTGCGGTGTTTTCAGCTTAAGTTTTTTGTCTCGTCTGCTTATCTGGCTTTTTTCTTCTTTCTCCTTTTTCAACAATACTTTTCGATTACGGTTAATTGCAGTTTTACATCAAATTAGTATCGATAGAATTTGGATTTCACTTTTTGTTTTAGTTGAATTTGTAGGCAACGATTAGATGCACAGATTGGTGTTTTTTCTGAGAAAAAACATCCACTTTTACTCACGTTAAACCGTTTGAAAGCAGGAGCGAAATTTAAATGTACTGACTGACTGACTGAAGTTAGTTGACTTTGCACGAATTGTTTCTCAGAAGATTGGCATTTTACTGAAACTGAAAACGTGTATAAATAGATGAAACAATACTTGAAAGAAGTTGTAGGATAACAGTGATAGTGGCATCTATACGTGATGTGAAAAACTGAATGTGTCGAAATGAAATATTAGAGCTTACCAAAAAGTAGGCAAATTGAAATGAAATTGGAATACAGAAATATCTACAATATCTATGATTCTTCAGTTTTTTCAGAGTTTTCATTTGGGAGTGTGATACAATACATCTGGACAAAACGAAAATACACAAATTGAAAGAAAAATTAACAAAAAAATGTTTGTATCCATTTCTACCTTAGAGTTCGTTTTGTACTACTGTTAAAAGTCATTAAGAAACTTTTAGTCGTTCATAAAATTTTTCATTAAATTTTTGAAGATACTTGACTAGATAACATTTACTCTCTCTGATGCGGGTAATGAACACTCACATTTCATTATCCGTGGTAAATGAATGAAATTTGAAAATTAGGTTATACACAGATTAAGTTTTACTTCACGCAACTCAACACTTCAATTCCCATTACAAGGTCAAGTTTTATTATACTCTTGCGTTCTTTTGTTGCTGCGTATAAATATTTATGAAATCCTCAGTAGGTTAAGACTTCCTTGGCTGAAATTATCTGCAGTTTATCTTTGCAATAGACAGATGCATGCGAATTGACGTTTCCTTCCTATGATTCGCATCAAAGCAGTATTCATTTATTTCAATCTCTTTTTTTTTGGCAAGTTCCAATACAATTTATATCATGAATAATATAAATAAGAAATGATGCCAATGAACAGAACATTTTCAACCACGAAGAAACAAAATAATTTTCCAATTCGAACAGTTTGCTCGTCCTTAATCTAACTACATTACAACTTTCTGTGAAAATTAATTTTCAACCTTATCGATTTGATCTTTGACGGATGCAAAGCTTCACGGCGTCAGAAGATCAAATTCAGAAAGACATTCATAAATAAAAGTAAGTTGGATAAAACTATCTGGTCGGTATTTGATGCGAATCCATATGAAAAAAATACAGTTCTTTTCCTGTGACATTTTTTAAACTGATGAGATTTACAAAACACAACGTGTGTTCTTCTATAAAATAGCTTCTTTAAGCAGGGAAATAACAAAAAACATTTTTTTTCTGCTTGGAGAAGCTATTGGATAGCGTAATAGGAGACGCAGTTTTATAAACCTCATTGTAATGGAAAATTTCAGTACATTTCCAAATCAAGTTTCTCTATGAGTAATCGTCACTAGAATAAATCAGTTGAAAGAATCTGCATAATGATTAAGTATGTGATGGTTTTCAAAATTCAGAGAATTCCCACATTATTTCTAAATTCTACTTCACTTATGTAAACAATTATTGAATAAATAATATCTATGGATAATTAATGAATGGCATTCATAGGGAAAAATGCACAATATTTTTTGGCAATTTGTCTTGAATTTCGACTTGAACAGTCATCATCAGTGCTCACTCGTCAGGTGTTCAACAACCATGCTGCTATGATTTCATAAAATATTTTTCTGCACAAAATACAACAAACTTTCTTCTCTCAAGTATATTCATCTATACTCTATTCAATTATCAATATATGTGCTATAGGTCATTTCACTACTTATTTATCCGCTCGTTGTGTAATGATATTTTAATTTTGTTATTTTCGAATTGAATCGAGCTTGCCGATACTTTATGAAAATCGATATCAACAAAAAATATCAATTTCCTGCACGATTCTCACTAACAATTTTTTATTTCATCACCGACCAAATTGTATTTTATCTTTTGCTACTGAACATCTATTCTATCGGGAAAACTGTATGAGATCATCATGATCATTAGAATATATTATGTAGATGGATACTAGATAAAATTCAAATATTGAAATATCTGAAGTTTTTTATAATACTGAAGATGCCCAATTCTCAGTGGATATATGTTATCCACAGTTTAGGTATAGAGTCTGACAACAATTTAAGAGTGAAAATTCATTGTAACTGTCAATAGGAAATTTATCCTTTCATAAAACAGAAATATTAGAATTCGGGTTATTTTTCCTTTTTCGTGAGAGTGTTTAGCAATAAGGAAGAAAATTACACGAATTCCTATAATTCTGCGTTATTCCGGAAGATTAATGCCCAGTTGACAGTTACAGTGATGGCATATCTTATTCTTATAAGGTTTTGCATCTTCGGAATATTTACCCTCATCAGTTGAATCATCGGTAAGATCTTACTAAATTTAGACATTGAGGCTTCCTTCAAATGAATAATGGAAATAAATTCACAGACAAGTTCAACATCACGGAAATTTTACTCTCTCTGTCGCATTACTGAAGTCCAACAACAGCTGGGACGAACGTGCACGGAGATCTTAATCTGTTTTTAATGTATGAGTACGAATAGTTCAGTAGGTCTCGAATAAATAAGTGAAAGAGAACAATCTTTCGGATGAGAGGTACCTACTTCCAGGTCTCACACACCAAAACTACAATGGATATATCGGCCATAGCCAAATCAAGATTCACTCTTATACTTGGATTAAAATCAAAGTGTTGAAAATGAGAACATTTTAGACAAGAAATCAAAAGAGCAAAATTTTGTCATTTTTTGCGCACAATATATTCATATAAATAGATACTTTCAGGATGGAAAGTGACGAATTATTCACCAGGAAGAAGAAGTCGGCAAAACACTTCGCCGGCCTCTTGGTACTTTCCGACTCCGCCTTCTTCTTTTATTCGAAACGTCATTCTGCTTATCGGAATTCATATGGTCTTTAGATCCCTGCTAACGAGTACATATCAGCGCAGTTGCCCAAAACGATGTACCCCTGGAATTATATTTACCCAATATCCCATTACCAAATGGACAGAAATATTGTTTCTCAGTTTTTCTCTTGAAAACCATAGATCTCTCTAATAACTAACACATAATTCTCCAAAAATGGCACGTTACCGGTTCATTAGCCATTTTCTCATTCTCGAAAATGCCGCCAACATTTCAGTAAGTAATCTCATTCTTAGTATTTGTAACATTCCCCGTGAAACATAACGAAAATTCATAAGAACCACTTTAACCTCTACGTGGACAAATGACATTGAAAAAATTGACGAATTTATCGAAGAGTCAAAGAATTCACAAAATTTATTGAAATCGATCTTGCAAATCATTTCTCTATCACTTCATGAAATTATCTCGGATAACTATTAATAACATAGTTAACAAAACTCGGCAAAATATGAAATTCCTCTCGAGAAATAGCTTACCAAGGATATTTTTCTCTCCTCGGTAAGTAATAAACTATTATTGGTTTATTCGCCTTTGAAAGGGGTTTCATTTACTAGAAAATCAACTCAGGAAGAATATCATGCCAATTAAAATCAAAATCAGTTGATACTTTGAGAGGCTGTCATTTCCGTCACTTAGCGAAATCACCAACGTCAACTCATTTTGCTTGGTTATTCTTGTGGGGAGGAAGTGATTTTGGGCTTTTCCTTGTCCACTGCGAAAAGATTGCGAAGATTCCATTATCGAACCCAGACAAGCTTGTTTTGCTCAAAAAAAGTAAACTTTGTATAACAGATATTGAAATAATGAAAAAAATTCACGCAAGAAACCAATTACTCAATGCGTTAACTGTGTGGAGAAAAACTGAAAAGATACCCAATTATGCCGATGTCGGTTCACTATGGGCTGGTTTCGGTTTCATTTCGTTCTATTTTGGTTGAATAAAGCAATTCTACTAGAGACCATTGGTGCCAGACTGATTTCGTAATGGGCAATTGAGTAATTCCTACAATATAAAACACGATTAGTTTTTCCATTCCACATTCTATACGTTTCGTGAGTGTATTTCGAATTATCGATTACTTTTTGCCTACACATTTGTGTAATACTTTCCACGAACCGTGACCGGGTTCTTGGCTGGAAACTTCACGAATTTAAATTGGACTCTACGCAATGCAACGCTCGAGGCTGCCATTTCGATATGACAATCTAAAGACAGGAGAATGAGCAAGAATAATAATTGTACAGATTATCCAGTTCATTCTGGCATTGAAAAAAAATTGGATGAGAGGCACACCAAAAATGTATACCCAAAAAGGGTCCATTGGTGTAGTCAGATAATGACTCAACAACCCAGAGACCATATTTTTGTGTCAGAAAACTCTCGCATCAAAAGAATCATCGACTATTTCCCTCTACCTCAGAAGCAAAACCATTTAAAAAAAAGACATTCGCGTCTCTTGAGTTTTCTACTCCCTGTAGTTCGAAAATAGCCACCCAGAAGCGGTTCGGAGGCTTGAACATGGTACGAATCAATGCAACGTACAAGAATGAAAGTTTCGGAAATATCATTCAATCGAAGATTCGAGAATATTGTTACGAAATCCCCTAGTGCCGGTCCTGTCGCTCGTAAACATAATATGAGGGGTCGAAGAGAGAACGTCATTTTTCCAGGAATTCTTCATTCACGTGTAGAATTCGAACATCGAGATTTGACTGGAAGATTCCCCATAGGTGTGAGCAAGTATATATAAATATATATATATATATACAGAAGCGATTCATCGCTACGGCAGATAGTTATTCAGATAATTATCAGAGTTTTTAGCTTACTGGAGAGGCGGAGAGTTTTTATCGGAGAGAGCTTTGGTATTGCTAAGTGCAGAAGTCGAAGTAGAGAATTTCTATCACAGAGAGTTTTAGTACAGAGCGTTGGATAGTTAGCGGAGCAATTTGAGTGATTGTATTGTATTGTATTGTGACAAAGAGTTGTAATAAACGTAGTGAAGTGTTGTTTGAAGTTTTAATAAACGAACCCAAGGAAAGATCGTAACAATATCTTTCAATTATTGTTGAAAAACATGGAAATATTCTGGCAGAAGCTTTTTTAAAGGAAAATGGTCGAAATACCACATAAATAAATAGCAAGATATTTTATGAAATCATCAGGTACACGAATGAAAGTTCTTTGTGTCATTTGTTTATGATTATGGAATCGATTTTATTCAACTAGAATCTGGATGATACGGTCGAATCGAAAAATTAGCCCGATAACTTGACTAAATATCCCCGAAATTACTTAAAATATATAAAAGCAGCTGTTGGCCGCGACCTCGTCTGCGTAGAAGTCGAACCGAACAGACAGCGCATGCAGGTAAAGCATCACATCCTGGTCGATCTTCTCCGATTTGATTTACATACATACAATTTTATGTTCAATCTGTTTATCATTCATATAAAAGTACCTATCAACAGTGTGTTTATTTTTTTTAGTCAACTTCTTTCATATAAGTTGTAATTTCTGTTCTTGATTCAGAGAAAAAAAATCAAAAAAATTATTCCTCAAATTTCATTCCCTCCACAAAAATACTCGAATTCCTTATTCTCTTTAACTTTATCTGAAAGTAGTTCTGGGGTAGCATTATTGGCTGATTCTTCAATATACAATTCTACAAAAACAAAAGAAAATCTGTACTATACAAGATGGTAGGAAAGGATTGAATGTGAATACGTATTGATTGTAATACATTTGGTCAACACCTCCACCCAACTTCCATGAAAAATAAATGACCAAGTTGTCCAGCTTAGAGCTAGCCCCCAGTAGAGAACGTGCTCATAAATGCATCAATCTGGTACAAAATCTGTTCGATACTCTCCTAACTGGGCTCTTACTTGTGAGTTTAAACGTGAAACAATTCTCGTTCGAGTCCAGTAAACAAGTAATGATAGTAATGATCAATTAACCAATTAGTTAACAACAAATCAAATGTGAATTATAATCGAGTTCTGACATTGCAACACCTCATCGCAAACCGAAAGAATGCCCTACTTTCTACATCGAAATGATCGATTGTTATTGGAACGTGTCAGATTTTGCAAAATTGTTGCATTGTCGAAATTTCGTCTGTGAGAGATTCCCACTGTCTCGAGTTTTTTTAAGCTTTACTCCATCGAAAATCATGGGAGAGTACGTTCTATTGGAGTGTGAATTTACATAATTTGTAACTGACATTAGACAGATTGCTCGAAAGAATTCATGCTCATTTCACACATTTATTGGTTGGTCTGGAAGATTGTTGAACCGTCATTCATCGGAATGTTTGCAGTATGTTGAAATCAGTTAATAATAATATCTGTGAAATAATAAGTGAGAAATCATTTTTGGTAATACTTCGGTCGCTATGAGCACCTTTTTTTCGAAATTTTTTTTTGTGGAACTTACGTATTTTGGTCTCCTCTACAAAAATCTCTAATGAAGAATACGGCGGTCTCTTATAGTTTCGGAGATACAGGGCCTTTTTGGTATAAAACTTCACAATTTTCCACATCAAATTTCTGTTGTTTGAACTCACAAAATTCCTCCTTCTTCTGATCAAACGCTAGTCACTCTCTCATTCACTCGTTTCCAACATTTTTAAGCAGAAAAAAAAACATTATTTTTTCAAAGAATCTAACTTTTTCCAAAAGACAACATTAATGCATTCAGTTCCCAACAATAACAATGAGAGCGGCAACACTGCAAATACATCACTTTCGACTGTCATTGCACTATGACATCACAACAAATTGGTTATGGTTTGAAAATAATTGCATTTATTGGAAAACTAATGGTTTTTTCTGCTTGAAAATGTTAAAAACGAGTAAATAAGTGAGAGTGTGGTGTTTGATCAGAAGAAGGAGGAATTTTGTGTGTTCAAACAACAGAAATTTGATGTGGAAAATTGTGAAGTTTTACACCAAAAAGGCCCTGTATCTCCGAAACTATAAGAGACCGCCGGATTTTTCATGAGAGTTTTTTGTAGAGCAGACCGAATTACGTAAATTCCCCAAAAAAAATTTCAAAAAAAGGTGCTCATAGCGACCGAAGTATTACCTCATTTTCTTCTCCATGAAGCTTGGGGAGCATTTTCCTTCCTCAAAGTTTCAGTTTATTCTGCAATTCCATAAACATGAACCAGTTCATCAGAAACATACAGGACTGGTGTCAGCGCAGCGTTGTACTAAATCGACGTCTACACACACATATAATTATCCGTGAAACATTTTTTAGCTCTCTTTCCATTTTATTCTGATCAACAATCTCAAACTGGAAAATCATAAAATTCTCCGTGAAACATGAGAAAATATGCTGGAAGAAAAAATAAGCATAGGAACGGAAAATATTCAAAATAAATACTCCACCAAAGGCTAGCAAATGCGATATAATGAATAAATTCACATCCGTGAGATAAAAATACTCCTTGCAGATATTCAGCAAGAATTTCACTCGATTAATGAGATACAATGAGACTCAGCAGAAAATCAAAGCAGTAAAATACAAATTTGAAGAATTAGAAATAAGTTATGTTGGCAAGCCAATGTGAAATAATAAATAGATATATATGAATGAGAAAAGATTAAACCTTGACAGAGTGATGCGTTCACAGAATTAAAATATCTTTCCTAATTTTGAAGAAATATTGAAGTTACACCCGTAATCAACGGCAAAATAACATGCAATCATCTATTCAGTAATGATATAATGTTACGACTCCAAATTACGAATTATCTTTATTGCCCATCTGATAATTCAGACGAGGACTTTACCCAGGGCACCCTGCATAATGGATCATAATGAACCCGAAATAGTTTCGAGCCATCTACCATTTTAATTACACCATTCAAATTACGATTATGCGAAACTGTTGAAGATTAATTATTCTTCTCACGTATTGCGATACTTCTAGCAGCATTTTCACATCAATTGTTTCAGAGGTGAAAGCAGGGCCGGCATCGAGGTGCTTCCGAAGGTCCCTGGCATCTCAAGACTTTGATTTATCTTGAATTGTATTCCACTCTTTTCAATTCAAAATTTGCCTTGTAATCCGCCCCGATACTTGCAGAGGAATACGGGTGCGTATTCCTACGTCGAATTCTTCCTACGGCGAATTCTTCCTAGGGCGAATTCTTCCTACGGCGAATTCTTCCTACGGCGAATGTCATCCCCTCCACTGACGTCATCAAAACACGAACGTTTCCGATGATGATCCATACACCCCATAGTGGAAAGTTCGCCGTAGGAAGAATTCGCCGTAGGAAGAATTCGACGTAGCAAGAATTCGACGTAGGAAGAATTCGACGTAGGAAGAATTCGACGTAGGAAGAATTCGACGTAGCAAGAATTCGTCGTAGGAAGAATTCGACATAGGAAGAATTTGCCGTAGTAACACTCCCTCCTCCGAATTAGTTAACATCGCCGTCAAGTTATCTCGTCAACGACTCCATCAATAAAACGGGATGCACCGAGGGATTCCCCTTTCACATTTACGGTGGAATTCATTCATATTGATTGATATTATTAACAAAATAAAAATATGCAATTATAATACATGAGGTGATCAACATCGATAACATACATCAAGAAAAATTACTGCTTTTTTTATTCTTTTCTACAAAATCGATACACATCTCATCATTGTTAACGGTTTCATCTCTGAGTAGATAGGTGAAAAATGTGACGCTTCTGGATTTTACACCGTATTAAGGTGGCAAAAAAGGGTTGTAGACTTCAAGTCCGTAACACTTTTTGGGAAGACATATGATGCAGCATGAATCGTGTTCAAGACGTTGCTGCTATATAAAACTATAAATTCCAGCACTATGCTCGTCACTTTTCAGAGTTTCAACGGACTGAATTTTCCAACAAACAATGGGGAGTTAGGGACTGAAAATTTTCATATGGTTTTCTTCAAGACGTTAGATTCTGAAAAACATGATGTGATTGGAAGCCGATAATTTTTGTTTCAGATGAATTATAGCTCCTGGTACCGTTATTATCATATGGGACTGGGTTTTTCTCAATGAGTTTTCTGGATCAATCATATTGAAGAAAGACGTACGAGAAAATTCGACAGTAACTTTTTCGCTGAGACAATCAGTTATCCCTTGTTAATAGTCGATTGTATCAGTGAAAACTGACAACATAGTGCTACAAATTATTGTTTCATATAGCAACATCGTCCTGAATATTTTTCATGATGGGTCATTTGACCCCCCCAAAAGGTGTTATTGGCTTGTAGCCCATTTCTTTCATTTCAGTTCACTACTTCAAAGGATATCGAACGCAAATGTTTCGGACCCCTATTACCGTCCAAATTCAAATCCAAGGTCGAAAATAGCCCATTGTTATGAATATTACATTTTGTATTACAGACTATATCGGGTATTTCAACTTTAACTCTCACTATTATGTTTTCGAATAATATAAGAAATACGAACACGGTTGATTTGGGGCAAAGTTGCACATTTATGTAGCCAACAGAATGCCTTTCAGAAAGTTATACAGTAGTATATGTAAGCCATTACGGCCTCACGTATTTCGAGCGATTTAGGGAACATACTCCCAGATAGCACAAGTACGTCCAGTGGACGTACTGCATATGTACGGTGAGGATGTATTGTACGTATTTGGGACGTACTTTAGTCTCCGACAGACGTACATAAGACCTCCCTGGAACTTACCGTTTCCGCATAGTCGGTAATCCCAGGTACGTACTTTTCTAGTCCACACAGGACCTGTAATGTACAGAAAGGGGAACTGTTTGGGACATTCCGAAAACGTACCTTCTTGTTAATGATATATCGACGAAAAAAATAAATTCAATTGATGTCACTTCTCAATTCTCAGTTCTCATATTCGGAATTATTCATTTCTTCTTTACCAATTAGTCAACTTGAAAATTTCACTCATGCACATGTACTTACCGAATACTAACCTGGAAAAAACTCTGGCTGCTGCGGGACTTGAACCCGGACCTTCACTTTGAATATTTCACTGTTTACCACTACAACGCTCTACGGTACGGAGAGACTTGTTTCTAAAGAAGAGTTGTGTGGTATAGATGTGCATTCGACATTGGGAGCGTAGAATAAAATATTGAATTATCACATTAGGTGGCATATTGGCATAATACTGCAATATAGATATGCAAATTCTGATAATGCTTGAATATCGTTTTCAAAGTAAAATGAAAATATTCAACTCGTCATTTTCGAATCACAACTGAAAGGGGTATCGGGATTTTGAGAGTGATGACTTTAAAATATTCGAACATATACCAATATTGGTAATGCAATATTCATGAAAAATTTTGGAAAAATTGAAATATCGACGTGGTGAATTTCAATACCAGAAAATACGGCCAGAACTTTTTGCACAGCAAGTGTGATATTCCACATCGCCATCGCATATAAGACAGTGATCCTTCAGTGTTTTTTCAAATATATTTTCATTGTTACTGAACTTCCTAAAAAAAATTTAATGTTGTCTCGAACATAGGTAACTAACTTGAAGTCACCATATGATGTGCTACTTGGGATAGCGCGTTGGGCCTACCTGACAGGGACGGTAATGTACGTATGTGGGACGTTTCTAGTTCGTACTTTTTCGGCCCACACTAGACTTGAGGGGATCTAGCTGAATGTACAAAGTAGGTTTCTTGGCGTATGTCAAGGAGACGTCCAAATACATACGATTCCCAAAAATGTACGTCATCACTATGATCCTCAAAAGTTTCAAAAGATACGATTTTGAAAGGGACCCAATATGTACGCACCTGGAAGGTCCAAACAGTACGTGCATAGTCCTTCCAAACATGTACGTCAATGATACTTATAAACAGTACGTACAAGGAATTATCAAAAAAGCACGTCATTGGTATGTCCCTAACTCGTTCCGAAATGTACGTACCTGAAAAGGAGTTATTATGAACGTACCCAGGACACTTACTACAGTACGTACATAGTACTTCCAAGCATGTACGTTTTTATTACATTCCGATTGGAACGGGACCAAATATGTACCTACATGGGACGTCTATATAGTACATACATGAAACATCCGGAAATGTACGTTCTTCGAATGTCTCCCATACGTCCCGGGACGTATCGACGTAACTGGGACATAAATGGTTCGTCTTCAGGACGTCGTGTGCTATTTGGGCTACGCCTATGTCGTCCTAGCGGGGTCCCAGACTGGTTGGGCGACGGGAAACTGTGGCCCCCAGACCTCCGCCCATGTCCGCTATTCATTCGAGGCATCGACAAGCTGAGACCTGCAGAACTGCGGGTATTCACCGGATGATGTCATCGCTGACTTGTTTACGTAGCCTTATCTGCCTCCGACGGAACCGAGCCGGGCTTCTGACAAATTCCAAGAATTGAACCGCATGTGCGAAGTGATGTTTTTCCAAGAATTGAGGAAGATCGAAAATTCCAGAACACGATACAAACAAAATACGTGGGGAATCCCAGATGACGCAAGCGCTTTTCCGAGAAATGCAGAAGGTCATACGCGGCGTCTTTCGCTTCGGAGATCGGAAACGTTCGGGCGGCATCGTAGAACCGCACCCATTTCGAGCGGGAATATTTGAACTGGAAGCGTCTTTCGCTTCAGGCGGCGTTCATGACACACGTGGGTGGTACGGTGAGGCAATGCTGTCATATTCTTCAGGCGGCTTAGAGGTCAACGAGATGGACGCGTGGCGGCGCGGGTAGGAGATTGCGCCAACTTCTCGATTGCCGCGAAGTCAGTCTCCTGCTAGAACTCGTACGATATCGCCATCGAAGACAGTGTTGTGTGTCCGCCATCAGACCATCGAAGTCAGTTTCCTGCTAGAACTCATACGATATATACCGCTATAGAGCGACAGTGTGATCAGACTGAAAAATGTAAGTACCTCTTTTTCCTTCGTGTTCGGGAGTGTTTTTCGCGAAACGGCTCACATACAGGTTGAGAGCTATTCATGCGCAAGTGTTGATCTCGGCATATACAGCGTGTGTCGAAACTTTTTTCGTTGGCTCAGTGTGTTGGCTCATACAGTGTGAGTTTTTCGAACGTATCGGCATATACAGGGTGTGTCGAAAATTTTTCTGTCAAAGTGAAGTGTCTGCAAGTTGTTGTTGGCTCATACAGGTTGAGTTTTTTCAAACGTATACAGTGTGCGTCATAATTTTTTCGTCAAGTGTGTTGGCTCATACAGGGTGAACCAACAGCAGCACAGTGTGCGACAAAATTTTTCCGTCAAGTGTGTTGACTCATACAGCGTGAGCCATTTTGTTTTCGAACGTATGTACAGGGTGTCCTAAAATTTTGATGTTTTTTGCTTCAGATGGACCTCCTTGCAGAGTTGAACACAATATGCAGCGCTTCTGGATACAAGCAGACCGTTCCTATGAGCAGCTTGCAGAAAAACAAGCCCTATCCAATTCAGAAGCTTCGCCTGGTGAAAACCAAGTTCGGAGAGACCATCATAGCCGATATCCAGCTGTACGAGGTATTCCTTCCGAGAAGAGTGTTTGCAATCCTCAGGGGACATATTGACCAATTCACTCCGGGGAAGTACGCCCTGGTAGTCGAAGAAGGAGGGGTCGGAAAGACAAACACCTTCAAGTTCATCGAGAACTAGGCAACAACATGAAGGAAGTTTTCTCTCTCTGTGTCCACCCATATCCACATATTTTTTGAGAACTGTAACCTATAGGAAAATATATACTTGTATGTGAAATCGTTTTGACTTTGATTTGGAGAGAATGCGTGACAGAGTAACCATATGACAGACGCAAGACTTTACTGACAGACGTATGACTCCAATGACGTGAACGACAAATGACAGAGGATTGTGGTATGATGTTTGGCTCGAATGACAGACGCAAGACTTGACTGACAGACGTATGACTCCAATGACGTGAACGACAGGCAACACGAATGACAAGACGATATTTCTGACAGCTGACAAATGAATTGACTGATGTGTGATGTGAACGACAGCCCAACACGAATGACAGACGATATGGCTGACGTATGATGTGAACGATAGCCAACTCGAATGACAGACGATATATAGCTGACGTATGATGTGAACGACTGCCAACTCGGATGACAGGCAATATTTCTGACGTATGACTTGACTGCGACGTATGATGTGAACGACTCGAATGACAGAGGATGTATGTGGTGAATGGCAGATGACTTATGACAGACGCAGGACTTGACTGACCGCCGACGTATGACTTGACAGACGTATGACTTGACTGACAGAGGAAGTGACAGATGACGCCCCTCCGAGGACGCCATCTATCCACGCCACTGTGAGCCAACTCATAAGTGTGAGTGACAGATGACGCCCCTCCGAGGACGCCATCTATCCACGACACTCTGAACCAATGCGTAAGTGTGAGTGACAGATGACGCTCCTCTGAGGACGCCATCTATCCACGCCACTCTGAACCAATGCGTAAGTGTGAGTGACAGATGACGCTCCTCTGAGGACGCCATCTATCCACGACACTCATAACCAACTCGCACAGTGATCTGTGTCCCACACTCTTGTTTTTTCATTTTTTCCCACCCTCTATTCCCCATTATGTCCCACCCCACATTCTGAAAGAGAGAAAAAATAACAGCCCTTTCGAAAATACGATTTATTGATCGAAAAAAACATACATTTCTCAACGAGGTAAAACATTATTGGAAAACCATCTGAGCATAGAGTCTACATTGAACTGTGTACACATATACTTGCAGTTGTAGGCGGCGGCGTGGTTCGGGCAAGGCGTCGGCGTTGGCTGCAAATTTTCCATTCCCTGCGTCGTACCGTCGAACTGGGAGACGTCCTGGATAGACGGTGGGCAGGTCACTCCAATATCTCGGACTTTTCTCGAGAGGAACTCGGCTTTTTGGCTACCTCTCACATATATGACTTCGGCCGAGTACAGAAGGTATTTCTGCAGAATGGCATCAACGTCGTGGTACTCGACGTCCCCTGAAGAATACGGAATGCCGTGAACGTACTTTTCCAAGTACCGGGTGGTCTTCTTGTCCTTGTCCGTCAACAAGACATAGGGCATTGGTGGCTTGAACAGGAAATTCTGCCGCTGGTGACCGATATGGATGGCAAGTTCTTTGGGGTGGAACACCCCGTTGACGACGAAACCTTGGATATCAACGACCGCGATTCTCATGATGTGTGCGTCTTGTACTAGCTGGCAACTGAATGACGATGTGCGCTAGAGAGCGTCAGTTCTCCCACTTCTCCCACCACGGTGGCGCGCGCCGCCTATGATTTCTCATGACCTCGGGGAAGTACAATCGTCCGGGATGATGCAACAAGGGGAATTTTGACGAAAAACCGACGTTTTCGACACGGCTGTCCACCACGTCGAACAGACCGAAAAAGATTTGAATTTTCAGCTAGACGTTCAGCGGATGAGAAAGCATTTCAACGCAAAGGTGAACCGTCGGGTTAACCGTGACGAAACGTAGTTCTCGTTCGACGCTTGAACCGAAAAAGACCAACAAAATGGGGGTGGGAAGGCTGTACTCATCAGTCCGAATGCAACGAAAATATCTCCAATGTCAACCGACACTCACCGACGATGTTGACACGGCTGTCCACCACGAAGATTTCACCTTTCTCGAACAGACCGAAAAAGATTTGAATTTTCAGCTATCAATACTTAGACGTTCAGCAGATGAGAAAGCATGTCAACGCAAAGGATGACCGTCGGGTCAACCGTGACGGCTCTCGTTCGACGCCTGAACCGAGAAAAGACCAACAAAAATGGGGGGTGGGAAATCTGTACTCATCAAGCCGAATGCGATAAAAATATTTCCAATGTCAACCGATACTCTGAGAGGGCTTTTCTGGTTCACAACAAAATAGATGGACCGGTCAGGTCAACCGTTATGGAATCGAGCGAAAAAGGGGAAGACGTTGGGCCAACTGCTATGAAAACCGTTGAAAACCGCCGCCCTCTTGAGATGTGAGCGACTCGAAAAAACAGTTGTAGTCCCCTGTGGACGCTCTCCGATTCTCCAAAAGTCGGAATTCGGCCCCGAGAAGTGAAAATGTTTCCTTCGATGATTCACCGCGATACGACTCATGCCATACCGGCCAAATGACGATAAGGAATGCGAGGTTATCGCAGACATGTTCAGACAAGTCAACAACTTCAATGACGCACAGGCTATGAGTCATCACACAAACAGAGTGACAATCGATCAGCAGTAAAACGAACAAAGACGCCCAGCTCTGAGTCATCGGAGTGGTGACCTTCAAACCGTGAACAATATCCGAATCGTAAGAGTAGAAATTCACGGCGGCAGAAAAAACGGTGTTCGACCCTCCAAAAAATTGAATGTTTTGAAACGAGAGAAAGCTGTTGATCTGACTGCGTTAGGCCGAACGCGACCCATGCCGATCATATCACGTCTACCTGAGTGCTGAACACGATGATTCCGAAACCCCGCAAGCGATGGGGACCGCATGTTTTGTCGTGAGATCCAAAGTGAAAAGTCAGATACTTGGGGGAATATACACCCATGACAATGGACGGGGGCCTCATAGTTCACCGTTGGTTCCCACCCCTCCACAAAAAGCATTCTCAAATTCGTCACATGTTCGATTGGAGTCTTCAGTACTCATTTGTCTTCCAACGAGAATGGCTGCAGACTGTTCGTATGCCGAGAGACTTCAAACGTTTCGCAACTGGCCTTCGACATTTCCGAAAGAGAAGTTGGCCAGTGCCGGTTTCGTTTACACCGGTTCAGGAGACGACGACACAGTTACCTGTCTCAATTGCCGTGTCGAAGGATTCAATTGGGAGACTGGCGATAATCCTTTGATGGACCACTTCAGGTGGACACCCTATTGTACGTTCTTCGACAGCGATACTTCTTCGTTCATCAATCGGGTGAAACGACCAACACATACGGAAAATAGTGTTCTCATGAGACGCCTCGCAACTTTCGAAAACTGGCCCATCGGTCTCAGTCAGACGCCTCAAGAACTTGCCGAATGTGGCTTTTTCTACACTGGAATAGGAGATCACGTAAAATGCTTTCACTGCGGCAACGAAATAGCCCACTGGAAACAAGGAGATTCGGTTTGGACACATGGCTGTCACGACGGATGCGATTTCATGATGAAACTTCAACCGTCCAGGGCGTCTCCGCCGCCGCCACCGCTGACCTGTAAAGTTTGTTTGGACAATGAAGTATGCATTGTATTCATGCCTTGTAGACATTTGGTTTGTTGTATCGAATGCTGTGTAAGATGCGGTGAAAACTGTCCCGTTTGCCGTTCACCAATCACCTCATTCATGAAGATATATGTATCTTGAATATACGTTTGAAATTGGCGCCTCGTTTCATTCCACCTCCCACATAGGTCTGCACACAGACATGCGCTTTCGATACTTTGAAACTTCACGTCACGTTCTTGTGGCATTCTCAACCGCAAAATATCCCCAGAATCTGGGGAAATATCAAGGAAATCCTATAGAATTTTCCCCAGATCTAAGGAAATGTTCTCTCAAGTGCGACATCGTCGGTTGGTGCGTATCCATGCTTCACTGAGGGGGTAATGGAGGAAACAGCATACACTTCAAATGTCAAATATCCCGCCTCAAGCGTGGCATAAGAGCCGTAGAAGGACGTCTGGGAACGTTCCCACCAAGAACGCCGTCGACCACGTCAGTCTTTGAAATCCAAATGTTCCCGCCATCTGACGTATCACGTGACCATGACTGCTGCGCGGAATGCTAGAACGTTCAAAATTCCCGCCACGTCTTGCACGCCACGGTCATGCGCACAACGATCTGCTGGGTACTTTGAAGTTTTCGTCTGACGACCAACCTTTGCCGCCTAGAACGTTTGCCGCTCATGCGCACCAACGCTTGGACGTTCAAGTCTTTCGGATTTCCCGCCTAGAGTGTTTGTCGCGACGTTCAGGCTCATTCAAAGTTGCCACCTACAGCGTTTGCCGCTCATGCGCACAAACGCTTTTGGATACATTGACTGGCTGAAGTCCTCCAAATTTCTCACCAGAACGTTCACATCGACGCTCATATCATTCAAATTTCCCGCCTACAGCGTTTGTCGCTCCGTTCAGGCTTATGTCTTTCGAATTTCGCGCCAGAACATTGACGCTCAGGCTGAACTCATTCAAAGTTGCCGCCTACAGCGTTTGCCGCTCATGCGCAAAAACGCTTTTGGTCACTTCGACGTTCAGGCTGAAGTCAGTGTTCACCGCTCATGCGCAAAACGATCATTCGTGTACTTTGAAGTTTCTGTCCGACGACTTACCTATCGATGTTGCCGTCTACAGCGTTTGTCGCTCCGTTCAGGCTTATGTCTTTCGAATTTCGCGCCAGAACGTTCACTTTGACGCTCAGGCCGCCTATAGCGCTTGCCGCTCATGCGCAAACCCATCTCCTATGTACTTCGAAGTTTCTGTCTGACGACCCATTGCCGCTCGTGGCGCATAGACTTCTCCAACGTTCTTGCGTCTTTTCAAAGTTTCCGCCTAGACGGTTCAGTTTTTCGACGTTTGGCGCACGACGTGAATTCGCTCATGCGTCTAGGCTTCCTCAATGGACTTTGCCCCCATCGAGCGTCTGACCACGTGACTACCACCACCCCTCCTGACATGTACATGAAAATCGGTAGAGCGTCAGTCTATCAGTTGGAGTCGTACGAGCAACAATGTTGAAGAAAATCCGTAACTACGCGAGTCAGTGGACGTCGCAACCACAAACGTCGGAAGATGATGTGAATTCGCTAAGACAAAAAAACTCTGAACTAGTGAAATCGGTGCAAGAGTTGAAGCAGATGCTGGTCACGGAAATACGCAAGGCTTCCCACGAAAGACGTAAAAATGCCGGAAAGATTGCAAAGGAGCGAGCTGAACGAAAACGAGCTGAGATCGAACGCCTGAAAGTTGAAGAGAGGATCCAGAGAAACATTTCTGTCCTGAGGGAATCAATCGCACCCAGGTTGACGCCTTATTCGATCAACGAAGAAAAAGTTCGATGTCTTGGTCTGTTCGAAGTGGTACCCGACACAGAGTGGTACATACTGAGACGTCAACAATGCAATTGGAAACATGCTGAAAAAGTACTTGGCGAAAGAGGTGTGCGTCTGCTCAAAAAGTGGGAAAACGTATCCCATTCCATCGATATCTGCAACCGTATCAAGAGTCATTTCAAAGAAGTGGAACAGTGTGGGGTACATATAAACCGAATCAAGGTCCTACAGCATCCCATCACCAACGACTACATCATGAATATGATCGATCACTATGTGCATGACAATGAAGCAGTCGTACTTGCATCAGAAAATGAGCGTGCAGTATAGACCAATCTGTGTGGATAGTTCGAGCATCCATCTCTGCAGCCCATTTGCCCACGTTAGCCTTGAGACGCCTTGACTATGTACTTTTGAATGATACGAATAAACTACTTTGTTGTATGCTTTGCCTCATTTTTTGTACATTTCTCGCACGCAAAAACGTTCCATTTTGATGCAGTTTTTTCGACGAAAAAATTGCATCAAAACGCACCATTTTTGACGTGTTTTTCGACACTCATTTTCGATGCGTCGAAGTGACAGAAAAACGTCGTTTTTCACGTGTTTTTTCGACGCTCATTTTCGATGCGTGAAAACGCGTGAAAAACGAAGGTTTTTTGTCACTTCGACGCACCGAAAATGAGCATCGAAAAAACACGCAAAAAACGACGTATTTTGGTCACTTTGAAAATGACAAATTTTGGGCGAGAAACAGTCGATGAAAACTGCACAATTTTCATCCCATTTTACATGTATTCTTATGGGAAAAACTGGCGATTTTGATCGACTCATTTTCGCACAAAAATCATCGAGAAACGACCAGTTTTTCACGACATTTCGGTGCTCATTTTCGGTGCGTCGAAGTGACAGAAAAACGTCGTTTTTGACGCTTTTTTTCGACGCTCATTTTCGATGCGTGAAAACGCGTGAAAAACGAAGGTTTTTTGTCACTTCGACGCACCGAAAATGAGCATCGAAAAAACACGCAAAAAACGACGTATTTTGGTCACTTTTGACGCGTCAAAAACGCACCGTTTTTGTGCTGTTTTTTCGCATCAAAAATGCTAAGTTTTCTGTTCACTTTTCGCATCAAAAATTTCGAATGCGAGACATTTGACCTACTACCAGTCAAGTCGCTCTACCTAAGTCAAAGTATCCTCTGAAGTTGGTTGCGCACACATCAGATGCCACCTGTCACTCATCCTCAAAGCGTATGACGAACAGTTGATGCGCATAAGCGACAGACGTTTTTCCCGTCCGCTCTAGGAGGGAAATTTGAACGTCCTCAGGAGTCTATCTGACTCACATCTGACGCTCACCTGACACGCATCTGGCTGGAGATTTGAACGTCCTCAGGCGTAAGTCTTCCTGAATCGCATCTGACGCACACCTGACACGCATCTGACGTCCACCTGGCTAGCATCTGACGCACACCTGACTGGCATCTGACGTCCACCTGACTAGCATCTGACGTCCACCTGACTCGCATCTACGCATCTGAAGTGCACCAAACACACCTGACATGTGCCTGAACGTGTATGGCATACTTTGCACATGAGCTGCAAACGCTCTAGGCGGCAACTTTGGAAGGTAAGTCGTCAGACAGAAACTCCAAAGCACATATGAGCTGGGGGTGAACGGTGAACTCAGACTTCAGACTGAACGTGACCAAAATCGTGTTTGTGTATGAGCGGCAAATGCTCTAGGCGGCAACTTTGAAAGGTGAGTTGTCAGACGGAAACTTCAAAGTACGTGAATGGTCCACGTCGTATAAGCGTCAAACGTCGAAAAGCCGAAGTATAGCATACGTTTTGCGCATGAGCGGCAAGCGCTATAGGCGGCAACTTTGAAAGGTTAGTCGTCAGACGTACGGAAATTTCAAAGTACAGGAATGATCGTTTTGCGCATGAGCGGTGAACCCTGAACTTCAGCTTGATGGTTAGGGCCAAACGCACGAAAACGTCAAAGTACACGGATTATCGTTGTGCGTCTGAACGTCGAAGTGACCAAAGGCGTTTGTGCGCGTGAGCGGCAAACGCTGTAGGCGGCAACTTTGAATGAGCCTGAACGTCGCGACAAACAATCTAGGCGGGATGTATCCAAAAGCGTTCGTGCGCATGAGCGGCAAACGCTGTAGGCGGCCTGAGCGTCAAAGTGAACGTTCTGGCGCGAAATTCGAAAGACATAAGCCTGAACGGAGCGACAAACGCTGTAGACGGCAACATCGATAGGTAAGTCGTCGGACAGAAACTTCAAAGTACACGAATGATCGTTTTGCGCATGAGCGGTGAACACTGACTTCAGCCTGAACGTCGAAGTGACCAAAAGCGTTTTTGCGCATGAGCGGCAAACGCTGTAGGCGGCAACTTTGAATGAGTTCAGCCTGAGCGTCAATGTTCTGGCGCGAAATTCGAAAGACATAAGCCTGAACGGAGCGACAAACGCTGTAGGCGGGAAATTTGAATGATATGAGCGTCGATGTGAACGTTCTGGTGAGAAATTTGGAGGACTTCAGCCAGTCAATGTATCCAAAAGCGTTTGTGCGCATGAGCGGCAAACGCTGTAGGTGGCAACTTTGAATGAGCCTGAACGTCGCGACAAACACTCTAGGCGGGAAATCCGAAAGACTTGAACGTCCAAGCGTTGGTGCGCATGAGCGGCAAACGTTCTAGGCGGCAAAGGTTGGTCGTCAGACGAAAACTTCAAAGTACCCAGCAGATCGTTGTGCGCATGACCGTGGCGTGCAAGACGTGGCGGGAATTTTGAACGTTCTAGCATTCCGCGCAGCAGTCATGGTCACGTGATACGTCAGATGGCGGGAACATTTGGATTTCAAAGACTGACGTGGTCGACGGCGTTCTTGGTGGGAACGTTCCCAGACGTCCTTCTACGGCTCTTATGCCACGCTTGAGGCGGGATATTTGACATTTGAAGTGTATGCTGTTTCCTCCATTACCCCCTCAGTGAAGCATGGATACGCACCAACCGACGATGTCGCACTTGAGAGAACATTTCCTTAGATCTGGGGAAAATTCTATAGGATTTCCTTGATATTTCCCCAGATTCTGGGGATATTTTGCGGTTGAGAATGCCACAAGAACGTGACGTGAAGTTTCAAAGTATCGAAAGCGCATGTCTGTGTGCAGACCTATGTGGGAGGTGGAATGAAACGAGGCGCCAATTTCAAACGTATATTCAAGATACATATATCTTCATGAATGAGGTGATTGGTGAACGGCAAACGGGACAGTTTTCACCGCATCTTACACAGCATTCGATACAACAAACCAAATGTCTACAAGGCATGAATACAATGCATACTTCATTGTCCAAACAAACTTTACAGGTCAGCGGTGGCGGCGGCGGAGACGCCCTGGACGGTTGAAGTTTCATCATGAAATCGCATCCGTCGTGACAGCCATGTGTCCAAACCGAATCTCCTTGTTTCCAGTGGGCTATTTCGTTGCCGCAGTGAAAGCATTTTACGTGATCTCCTATTCCAGTGTAGAAAAAGCCACATTCGGCAAGTTCTTGAGGCGTCTGACTGAGACCGATGGGCCAGTTTTCGAAAGTTGCGAGGCGTCTCATGAGAACACTATTTTCCGTATGTGTTGGTCGTTTCACCCGATTGATGAACGAAGAAGTATCGCTGTCGAAGAACGTACAATAGGGTGTCCACCTGAAGTGGTCCATCAAAGGATTATCGCCAGTCTCCCAATTGAATCCTTCGACACGGCAATTGAGACAGGTAACTGTGTCGTCGTCTCCTGAACCGGTGTAAACGAAACCGGCACTGGCCAACTTCTCTTTCGGAAATGTCGAAGGCCAGTTGCGAAACGTTTGAAGTCTCTCGGCATACGAACAGTCTGCAGCCATTCTCGTTGGAAGACAAATGAGTACTGAAGACTCCAATCGAACATGTGACGAATTTGAGAATGCTTTTTGTGGAGGGGTGGGAACCAACGGTGAACTATGAGGCCCCCGTCCATTGTCATGGGTGTATATTCCCCCAAGTATCTGACTTTTCACTTTGGATCTCACGACAAAACATGCGGTCCCCATCGCTTGCGGGGTTTCGGAATCATCGTGTTCAGCACTCAGGTAGACGTGATATGATCGGCATGGGTCGCGTTCGGCCTAACGCAGTCAGATCAACAGCTTTCTCTCGTTTCAAAACATTCAATTTTTTGGAGGGTCGAACACCGTTTTTTCTGCCGCCGTGAATTTCTACTCTTACGATTCGGATATTGTTCACGGTTTGAAGGTCACCACTCCGATGACTCAGAGCTGGGCGTCTTTGTTCGTTTTACTGCTGATCGATTGTCACTCTGTTTGTGTGATGACTCATAGCCTGTGCGTCATTGAAGTTGTTGACTTGTCTGAACATGTCTGCGATAACCTCGCATTCCTTATCGTCATTTGGCCGGTATGGCATGAGTCGTATCGCGGTGAATCATCGAAGGAAACATTTTCACTTCTCGGGGCCGAATTCCGACTTTTGGAGAATCGGAGAGCGTCCACAGGGGACTACAACTGTTTTTTCGAGTCGCTCACATCTCAAGAGGGCGGCGGTTTTCAACGGTTTTCATAGCAGTTGGCCCAACGTCTTCCCCTTTTTCGCTCGATTCCATAACGGTTGACCTGACCGGTCCATCTATTTTGTTGTGAACCAGAAAAGCCCTCTCAGAGTATCGGTTGACATTGGAAATATTTTTATCGCATTCGGCTTGATGAGTACAGATTTCCCACCCCCCATTTTTGTTGGTCTTTTCTCGGTTCAGGCGTCGAACGAGAGCCGTCACGGTTGACCCGACGGTCATCCTTTGCGTTGACATGCTTTCTCATCTGCTGAACGTCTAAGTATTGATAGCTGAAAATTCAAATCTTTTTCGGTCTGTTCGAGAAAGGTGAAATCTTCGTGGTGGACAGCCGTGTCAACATCGTCGGTGAGTGTCGGTTGACATTGGAGATATTTTCGTTGCATTCGGACTGATGAGTACAGCCTTCCCGCCCCCATTTTGTTGGTCTTTTTCGGTTCAAGCGTCGAACGAGAACTACGTTTCGTCACGGTTAACCCGACGGTTCACCTTTGCGTTGAAATGCTTTCTCATCCGCTGAACGTCTAGCTGAAAATTCAAATCTTTTTCGGTCTGTTCGACGTGGTGGACAGCCGTGTCGAAAACGTCGGTTTTTCGTCAAAATTCCCCTTGTTGCATCATCCCGGACGATTGTACTTCCCCGAGGTCATGAGAAATCATAGGCGGCGCGCGCCACCGTGGTGGGAGAAGTGGGAGAACTGACGCTCTCTAGCGCACATCGTCATTCAGTTGCCAGCTAGTACAAGACGCACACATCATGAGAATCGCGGTCGTTGATATCCAAGGTTTCGTCGTCAACGGGGTGTTCCACCCCAAAGAACTTGCCATCCATATCGGTCACCAGCGGCAGAATTTCCTGTTCAAGCCACCAATGCCCTATGTCTTGTTGACGGACAAGGACAAGAAGACCACCCGGTACTTGGAAAAGTACGTTCACGGCATTCCGTATTCTTCAGGGGACGTCGAGTACCACGACGTTGATGCCATTCTGCAGAAATACCTTCTGTACTCGGCCGAAGTCATATATGTGAGAGGTAGCCAAAAAGCCGAGTTCCTCTCGAGAAAAGTCCGAGATATTGGAGTGACCTGCCCACCGTCTATCCAGGACGTCTCCCAGTTCGACGGTACGACGCAGGGAATGGAAAATTTGCAGCCAACGCCGACGCCTTGCCCGAACCACGCCGCCGCCTACAACTGCAAGTATATGTGTACACAGTTCAATGTAGACTCTATGCTCAGATGGTTTTCCAATAATGTTTTACCTCGTTGAGAAATGTATGTTTTTTTCGATCAATAAATCGTATTTTCGAAAGGGCTGTTATTTTTTCTCTCTTTCAGAATGTGGGGTGGGACATAATGGGGAATAGAGGGTGGGAAAAAATGAAAAAACAAGAGTGTGGGACACAGATCACTGTGCGAGTTGGTTATGAGTGTCGTGGATAGATGGCGTCCTCAGAGGAGCGTCATCTGTCACTCACACTTACGCATTGGTTCAGAGTGGCGTGGATAGATGGCGTCCTCAGAGGAGCGTCATCTGTCACTCACACTTACGCATTGGTTCAGAGTGTCGTGGATAGATGGCGTCCTCGGAGGGGCGTCATCTGTCACTCACACTTATGAGTTGGCTCACAGTGGCGTGGATAGATGGCGTCCTCGGAGGGGCGTCATCTGTCACTTCCTCTGTCAGTCAAGTCATACGTCTGTCAAGTCATACGTCGGCGGTCAGTCAAGTCCTGCGTCTGTCATAAGTCATCTGCCATTCACCACATACATCCTCTGTCATTCGAGTCGTTCACATCATACGTCGCAGTCAAGTCATACGTCAGAAATATTGCCTGTCATCCGAGTTGGCAGTCGTTCACATCATACGTCAGCTATATATCGTCTGTCATTCGAGTTGGCTATCGTTCACATCATACGTCAGCCATATCGTCTGTCATTCGTGTTGGGCTGTCGTTCACATCACACATCAGTCAATTCATTTGTCAGCTGTCAGAAATATCGTCTTGTCATTCGTGTTGCCTGTCGTTCACGTCATTGGAGTCATACGTCTGTCAGTCAAGTCTTGCGTCTGTCATTCGAGCCAAACATCATACCACAATCCTCTGTCATTTGTCGTTCACGTCATTGGAGTCATACGTCTGTCAGTAAAGTCTTGCGTCTGTCATATGGTTACTCTGTCACGCATTCTCTCCAAATCAAAGTCAAAACGATTTCACATACAAGTATATATTTTCCTATAGGTTACAGTTCTCAAAAAATATGTGGATATGGGTGGACACAGAGAGAGAAAACTTCCTTCATGTTGTTGCCTAGTTCTCGATGAACTTGAAGGTGTTTGTCTTTCCGACCCCTCCTTCTTCGACTACCAGGGCGTACTTCCCCGGAGTGAATTGGTCAATATGTCCCCTGAGGATTGCAAACACTCTTCTCGGAAGGAATACCTCGTACAGCTGGATATCGGCTATGATGGTCTCTCCGAACTTGGTTTTCACCAGGCGAAGCTTCTGAATTGGATAGGGCTTGTTTTTCTGCAAGCTGCTCATAGGAACGGTCTGCTTGTATCCAGAAGCGCTGCATATTGTGTTCAACTCTGCAAGGAGGTCCATCTGAAGCAAAAAACATCAAAATTTTAGGACACCCTGTACATACGTTCGAAAACAAAATGGCTCACGCTGTATGAGTCAACACACTTGACGGAAAAAATTTGTCGCACACTGTGCTGCTGTTGGTTCACCCTGTATGAGCCAACACACTTGACGAAAAAATTATGACGCACACTGTATACGTTTGAAAAAACTCAACCTGTATGAGCCAACAACAACTTGCAGACACTTCACTTTGACAGAAAAATTTTCGACACACCCTGTATATGCCGATACGTTCGAAAAACTCACACTGTATGAGCCAACACACTGAGCCAACGGAAAAAGTTTCGACACACGCTGTATATGCCGAGATCAACACTTGCGCATGAATAGCTCTCAACCTGTATGTGAGCCGTTTCGCGAAAAACACTCCCGAACACGAAGGAAAAAGAGGTACTTACATTTTTCAGTCTGATCACACTGTCGCTCTATAGCGGTATATATCGTATGAGTTCTAGCAGGAAACTGACTTCGATGGTCTGATGGCGGACACACAACACTGTCTTCGATGGCGATATCGTACGAGTTCTAGCAGGAGACTGACTTCGCGGCAATCGAGAAGTTGGCGCAATCTCCTACCCGCGCCGCCACGCGTCCATCTCGTTGACCTCTAAGCCGCCTGAAGAATATGACAGCATTGCCTCACCGTACCACCCACGTGTGTCATGAACGCCGCCTGAAGCGAAAGACGCTTCCAGTTCAAATATTCCCGCTCGAAATGGGTGCGGTTCTACGATGCCGCCCGAACCCAATCTCCGAAGCGAAAGACGCCGCGTATGACCTTCTGCATTTCTCGGAAAAGCGCTTGCGTCATCTGGGATTCCCCACGTATTTTGTTTGTATCGTGTTCTGGAATTTTCGATCTTCCTCAATTCTTGGAAAAACATCACTTCGCACATGCGGTTCAATTCTTGGAATTTGTCAGAAGCCCGGCTCGGTTCCGTCGGAGGCAGATAAGGCTACGTAAACAAGTCAGCGATGACATCATCCGGTGAATACCCGCAGTTCTGCAGGTCTCAGCTTGTCGATGCCTCGAATGAATAGCGGACATGGGCGGAGGTCTGGGGGCCACAGTTTCCCGTCGCCCAACCAGTCTAGGACCCCGCTAGGACGACATAGGCGTAGTATGTTCCCTAAATCGCTCGAAATACGCTAGGCCACTACGGCCTCACCTGGAGATGAGGCCGTAATGGCTTACATATACTACTTTATACAATCTTGAGTATTAATGAATGAATCCCACTGTGAATGCGAAAAAGGAATTCTTCGGTGCAAATCGTTCATCTGATGACGTCGTTGTCGAAATGCGATGTTATATATTTCGAGAGAGAAGGCCGTGTATTTTCATCGATTTTTTCTTACGTCGAATTCTTCCTATGGCGAATTCTTCCTACGTCGAATTCTTCCTACGCCGAATTCTTCCTACGTCGAATTCTTCCTACGTCGAATTCTTCCTACGTCGAATTCGTCCTACGTCGAATTCTTGCTGCGTCGAATTCTTCCTACGTCGAATTCTTCCTACGGCGAATTCTTGCTACGTCGAATTCTTCCTACGGCGAACTTTACACAATGAGGTATATGGACCATCATCGGAAACGTTCGTGTTTCAATGACGTCAGTGGAGGGGATGACATTCGCCGTAGGAAGAATTCGGCGTAGGAAGAATTCGACGTAGCAAGAATTCGCCGTAGGAAGAATTCGACGTAGCAAGACGACCCGGAGGAATACTGCACAAATCTTATTTTCATTTGATTATGTCGGCTAATGTGCCAAATCGCTCTGGGGCGTCTTACTGGTTTTTGCGGTAGCGCATTTGCTATTTCAGCTCTAGGGAAACCTAAGCCTAGGAAAACCCACAGTGCTACTGGGTAAGTTGGTTTATTGGATCAACCTACTAGAATTGGTATCTAGAAAACCAACAATTGCCTATCGCACTGAGATTGATAGAATGCCGCTGAAGATTCTGAGTTCAACTGTGTTTTTAGTTGTAATCTGTTGAGGAGTAACTCTTATGGAAAGATAATTTTACTCTTCTCACCTAAAACAGGATACTTGTAACATTCGTTTTCAGTCCCTTCAGACAATATTGTACGAAATTGTTGAATACTGAGTACATGGAAGAGTTGTCAACAATAAGATCTGATTCAATTAACAATTCTATAACTTTCTAGTTCAAACAATTCTCAACGAAAGCAAAAATGAGTGGTAGTGTTGTGAACTTCAGTTGTCTGAATTAATCAACTTCTGTTGAGAAACTAACAGTTTGTAAAATAATTTTGACACAGAGAATTTGAAATAGCCCCACTCAAATAAAACTTTGTTAGCCAGATTCGAACAGAATCAAAAAATGAATTGAACCAGGACCAATATCTTGTAGAGAAAACAAATATGAGCACAACCGAACTAATAAAACGAAGTAATTACCTTTGTTAAGTTTTAAGGAATATAACGAGTTTTCTTCGAATCTAAGTAGGTACTACATTTAACCCGAATCTACATTAATTATGGTAGAAATCTCATTTATCATTTTGATGTATATGTTACTTGAGAATACATACAATGGCATGATTCCATTTCCCTACAGATACCGTGGATTCACTTTCATCAGAAACTGTCTAGAATCCAGTAATTTTTCCCATTCGTTACACATTCCTAAGAGATATCAATTAAGATAGTTCCAGACCAATTCATCCAATAAAGAACAATAAAAAAATGGCAAAGTTTTTTAACAGCCGGCAGAGGAAAACATGCGGCAATGAACAACTTTCGTTCCTTTCATTTTCGTTCAACAATAATGTATTGTTTATTTATGTGGAATTCTGTTCATGGTCTGGAGGAGACTGTGATTCCGGCCAGTACTTATTAAAAGTGCCGTTGAAATCAGACAATCGAGAAAACCATCACTAACGTCGTCAGAACTGCATAACCACCGCAAAGTGCGGTCAAAATCCCGAAGAGTTGAACAAAGAGCAGCAAAAACTCCTACAGAGCACGAAGACAGGCTGTGATTCCAAAAAAATATGTATACGAAAATGTGACATAAAATGATGCGGATGAATTAAATGTATAATTTTGAATGTTGAAAAAATACTAACAGGTTACCTGGAAAAACAAAAGAATTATAACAAAAACTGGTGTTCACAAGAAGTGCTATAGAAGTGGAATGTGTATTAGAGAAATTTAAAACGAACAAACTCACCTAGGGTGATATTAACGTACTCTGGAAACATCCCTGAAACTCATATAAACATGTTTGAACAGTTTGATATTTTCAAGTCAATGATCTGATCATACTTATAACTATTCGAATTTGATGTACCACACAGAACGGCGCTAAGGCCCATAATTATTTTCTTCACTATGAATGGATTGAATCTTCAAACAACATCTTCGGCGGACGATACGGTTGTACCTAGAATGAAGTGAGAGCAAAAACAGAAACGAATCTAGAAAAAATAAAAATGTGATCCTATGACAAGACTTCAACAATGGTTTTGTTTCTAGAAAAGCGAGTAAATTCAGTTACAATGAAAGTAAAGTACCATATTTCAATCGTGTCAAAACACAACAAGATAGTTAGTTTATTTCGCTTCGATTCATCCACATGCTCAATAGGGTATCCTTGGTTGGGAACGGACCCACAGAACAACTGCGGCACCTAGGATCTTGTTCCTAAGTTGTAGATAGTGACTCATCTTACATTTTCAGAATTTTAGGTTATTTGAAAGAGCAGAGAGGTTGTAAGCAAGTGGCAAAGTGAAACTTGACTTGAAAGCTGAGTTCCTACCTAATTTATGTTCTATTTCTTGGCCTGCTTCATATCAATTATGAACCATACAACCTATGAGTCACTATCACAATTTAGGAACTAGCTTATAGAAATTCTTCGCTATGTCTATGTATGATAGATAAATACCAACTCAATAGATCTTCTATGCACCAATGGACAGACACTCAGCAATTTTTTTAACATGAAACAAAATCAGGTCAACATCAGCTGAAAAAATTAATTCAAAAATATATGAAACTCGGAGTTGGACCATTGAGATGAGGTGAAATATGATTCTTTCCATCTTCAAAATTATTGTTATTTTATAAGGTTATAATTATGTTTGTAAAGGGATGATGTTATGGTTAGAATTGAAGTCAGTACACCTACGCAATAGTCATATTTAGACTTCGGTGGGGACTCTCAATTCGTTTCTGATAGAGAAAATTTGTGAAATACCAACTGAACGAAAATATAACTGGTCTTCAAAAACGAATTGAGAACGGATGTTTCATCAAGAATCCCATTACATACTTTTGAAACAAAACTCAATTACGCTAAACTTAACTAAAACCATTGCAATCGACGAGAGTTATATCAATTTTGTTGGCATCTTGAAAGATGATTGAGTAGCCATTCTTCTGCTAGGAATCGCATGTTAAGAGGTGAGATCTCGTTGATTCCCAGCGTGCACAAGTCTTGACTAGAGAGTTGCCACTGTTGTTAACTAACAAAATCTAGAATCTCAGTATTTTATATTCATTTCACAAATCAGCTTTAAGTATTTGGTAAATTATATGACATAATCAAACTTGATACTTTCAATTGTCATATATTGCCACCTCTTGATGTTCAATCAACGCGTTCGTGTGTATTTAGCCTAACGCCCGACCTGAGTGAAAGCTTGAAAAACTTATCGTAAATAAGGATCGGATACACCCACCCATTATGCAATCGAATCTTTTGTAATTCGAAGCATTGCGAAAAAATCTCTCGGGTACAACTCCGATGGATAATCGATCAAGATTGGGTCAAGGTGGCCGAATATCATTCACCGAAGAAACATGAGAACCAGAGGCATAATATCCAACCGACAAAAATCGGCAACGACTTAATTGGGCGTTATCAACTGTGTGATAATCTTAGAGATTACATGACCCTAATTAATATATAGTTATAATAAGAATATCTGGTGATGATGACTGAACAATCTATTAAGGAAGGTAAAAGTGTTTTGTTGCAGAAGGTTGCGAGTGGATTTTCCCATGCTTATTTGGTGTGATGCTGAAATAAGAGATATAATGAATGCTGGTGAAAAGTCAACATATCATTTGATGAATTGTTCATATTCAATGTTGGAGCTTTCGGTTGTTTACAATCGTATCTTTGCGTAATGGCAACCAAAGTTTAGCCGTTTGATAGAGGAGCAAATCTGGTTAGGATATTTGCGAAAGGAAAGTAAAGAAAAACAGTCTACTGATGGAACATTGTTTTGAAAAATCTATCTGTATTCCAGTTGTGATCACCCAACCCAACTTGATCTAAATTTAGCTTAGTCCAACCTGATGAAGCTCACACAAAAGTGTGTTCCAATCATTTAATGATGGACCTTGAAATAGCTACAACAACAGAAATAAGACGGGACGTTGTGTTTTGACTTCGGATTCGTATCAGCGGAAAAAATACTAGTGTTCTAACTTATTTCTTTTGAAACTATAATTGGTAAAGGTCTGATGGAATTCCAAATCTTGTGATATTTTCTAACACCCATAAAACAGTCAGAGTCCAGAAGAGATACATAAATATCACTTGTCATCCCAAAGAACTTTTGCCACTGCAAGAAGCAAAAACTGCTATCTCTCTGTGAGATTATCGACATATTCCTTTATCTTGTATTATTATTACCATAACCGTAAATTTTCTGAAATTTCATTAGTCTTTCCACCTGAAAGTTTCATCACGTTCGACCCTATGAGTATCATGGGTACAAGTCTTCCCACCCAAATGTTTTGAGCCTAAAAAAATTTTTTGAGGTCTGCTGTTTGAAAGAATGGTCAGGCCATGGTTCATTGTTTCCGGGACCCAAAGATGAATATATCCATTTCTATAATTTGAATAGAAATGATTTTTTTCTCATAACATGGAAAGAAATTCATCGTACATAAGCTCTATAAGAACCCAAAAAGAGTACGAAGAAAGAATTCATCCACCACAGAATAATTACTTCCAGACAGTACTTACAAAGGCCTTGTAACTATTTCCATACGCTACCTCACCCTAGGCAATTCAAAACAGATTTGATTACCAAATATATCAAGGTCAAGGAAGTGTTCTGAACGACATAACATTAGGTACACGCTGTTCACGTCCAACAAATAATTTCCCACGATTGAACAAACTCATCCATTTCCTTTTGTAGACATCTCTTCCAAATTCGTCATCCATTTCTGTCATTGACTAGAATTGCTCGTTTTTGAATGGAATTCCTATTCAACGTTGTCCAGCTTAGGAAAAATCAATTACCCATGATTGGCAACACTGCTGATTGAATATTTCAATGGCATTCACCGAGAAACTAACTTTCCCTCTTTTTTCATCGTGCTATGATTTTTAAACGTTTGCATGTTCTAGATATTACCCTGTGTGTGCGAATAAACTGAAGTGGGGCAACGCAAAACGTTATTCTTGATAGATACAAACTCATGCTGAATCCTTGACATATAGCAATAATGGTTCATATCGTTTCTATGCGCGACCTTGCTTTCTAGTGCATAGGTAGATGAATATCGCCGGAAAAATAACTGATATATCTATTCGAATTGAAAAAGTTTGTAATTAGTTTAACAATGCATTTCCAACTAAGTTAGAAAAGGAAGTCTTGCAGAAAGATTATATTGTTCGTAGACAGTTAACAAATAACTACATAGCTGATACCACGTTGGCCATTGAACTATATACAAAACTGATGAGTAAATATACCAGAGAATATAAAGACAACATTGAATTGATTCCTCGATTGAAGTTCCAATGGTTAAAAAATGTTTTTTCCGTTAAGCAGCTGATGAACGTCAACCACAAGTGGAAACTTATGTGAGCAATAGACTAACGAGGCGTTAAATTTTAACATGTGAATCCCAGCACGGTGGTATCATACGGGGTCTTTTGCCTCGATGCATCGGTGTTGTTCATTCATGAAAAAATCTCGTGAGATCAAATGCAAGTGCGTCTTAGGTTTTACACCGAAGGTTCCAAATCCATCAATTATTCAGGTTGTGTAGAAATATAGTATGTGTGAGAAACGGTATCTTCATAGTGATTCAACGCTACCTGCGACCCGATAAATAGAGGAGTAGTTGTTTGAGGCAAATCGATTTTTTTTCAATGTTGTAAAAGTCTTTAGCCAATCACGGGTCGGTGTCGTCCCGGAATTCACAATTGAAAAAAAAGGCTACCTGTTTTCCCAATTAGTTATAAATATGCTACTTCCTCAAGTTTACTATGAATGTTTACTTTTGATTTTATGAATGTTAAGTAAGTGAAATATTCATATTCACATAATTATGTTAAATTAAATTAGGAAATTGCAATGATAGTCAGAATTGGTGAAAGACTCTGCAAAATTTGAAAAAAACATAACAAATTCAAGTCTTGAGGCTAAATGAATTTGGAATCCTTGTTAGATATTTACAGTTTATAAACAGTCAAATATAACAGGTATGTAAGAACTGAGCCATCTAGCTTTCAGAACATGATAACGAATTCAATGAAATGAATATATTTCGAAAAGGGTATCGATAGAATGATCTACGATATATATATATATATATATATATATATATATATATATATATATATATATATATAATATAAATAAAGTAATTGAATATTCCTACAAAATGTATTCATTTGTTTGGGAAGAGCCGTGCAATGGGGTTACAGTTTTTCCTGGGATTTAATAGTCCTTAGATGTGTATTTATATAAGTTATTTCATGAATTGATTTGGAGAAGAAAGAGAGAAATACTCGAACCCAAATAGCACAAGTACGTCCAGTGGACGTACTGCATATGTACGGTGAGGATGCATTGTACGTATTTAGGACGTACTTTTGTCTCCGACAGACGTACATAAGACCTCCCTGCGACTTACCGTTTCCGCATAGTCGGTAATCCCAGGTACGTACTTTTCTAGTCCACACAGGACCTGAAATGTACAGAAAGGGGAACTGTTTGGGACATTCCGAAAACGTACATTTTCCATTCTGTATGCGCTATCCCAAGTAGAACAAACATATTTGACCAATATTGGTTCAATATTACGGGAATATTAAACTTATATTGTAGATGATATCAATAGTGGCCACAAAAAAATGTGAACATTCGGCGATATTAGATCAATATTCGAAAACAACGTAATGATATATCATATGATATCACTTAATGAATCTAAGTTTTCATATTCGGGATTATTCATTTCTTTTTTACCAAATAGTCAAGTTGGAAATTTTACTCATTCACGTGTACTAACCATCTAACCGAATACTTACCTGGAAAAAGACCTGGCTGCTGCGGGGCTTGAACTCTCGACCTTTTCTATGGGATATTATTGTCGACCACTGTTACGCTCTACGGCACGAAGAGACTTGTTTTTAAGAAGGAGTTGGGTGCTATAGATGTGATGACTTCAAGTTAGTTTTGTTCGAGATAATATTAAAATTTTAGAAAGTTCAGTAACAATGAAAATATATTCGAAAAAACACTAAAGGATCACTATCTCATGTGATGGCGGTTTTGGAATATCAAATTTGCTGTGCAAAAAATTCTGTATGTAATTTTCTGGTATTTAAATTCACCACATGTCGATGTTTCAATTTTTCCAAATTTTTTTAGGAATAATTCATTATGAATATTCCATTACCAATATTGATATATGTATGAATACACTAAGTGATCACTCTCAAAATCCCAATACCCCTTGAACCGAAAGGGACCCAATACGTACCTACTTGGGAGGTCCAAACAGTATGTACATACTAACAGAAATGTAGAAAATGAAAGGAACCCAATCCGTACGTACTTGGGAGGTCCAAACAGTATGTACAAAAAAGTACGTCAACGAAACGTCCAGATAGTATGTACATACGATTTCCAAAAATGTACGTCATTACTATTATGTCCCGCAAACGTTTCGAAATATACGTATCTGAAAGGGACTCAATATGTACGCACCTGGAAGGTCCAAATAGTACGAACATAGTTCTTCCAAACATGTACGTAAATGATACGTCTGAGCAGTACATACATGGGATTCACAAAAAAACACGTAATTGGTATGTCCCTAATTCATTCCGAAAAGTACGTACCTGAAGAGGAGTTAATGTAAACGTATCAGGGACACTTAATAAAGTACGTACATAGTACTTCCAAGCATGTACGTTTTTATTACATTCCGATTGGAACGGGACCAAGTATGTACCTACATGGGACGTCTAACCAGTACATACATGGTACATCCGGTAATGTACGTTCTTCGAATGTCTCCTATCCGTCCCGGGACGTATCGACGTAACTGGGACATAAATGGTTCGTCTTCAGGACGTCGTGTGCTATTTGGGAATATAAATAAAGAACTATTCGATCCACCATTCACAGACTCACGACCATTTCGTTTGTTTCAAGTTTCGCACTGAGGGAAAATCCTTGTATTATTCAGATGTGAACCAAATTCGAGGGATATAGATTAGTATTAATTTTTCGAGGTTGTATATACCTCTAGGAATATACCTCTCTTGCCGATGAGTTTCACAAATAGATCAGGAATCGAAATTCTTTTGGCCGAAACTTACAGCAAAGGGGTGAAAAAACTAAAGACTAGCTGGGTAAGCCGCGATACCAACTGCCAAAAGTAAACGGCAAAAATTTAACAAGAATGGGAGACAGTTCTATTGTGAAATATGATCGACGAGACCAATTCTTTTTTCTGAATGAATATTTTTCTACCATAATCAACAAAATGATCAAAAAAATCAGATCTGAGAGCTTAAAAAATAAACATCAGGTTTAGAAAAGCCATTTTGTGGGTAGCTTCGAAACACTTTCGATAAACTCAGTGTTTCTATTATTTCTCACAAAAAGTCTAATTCTCTTGGACTATTCGAATCGAAACTAATCGGAATGAATACCAAGATGTCTTTGAGTAATTCACTTCACTCACTTTCGCTTATTATTTCAACGCTGTGATGTGGTGATGCTCTCGGAAGAAAAGTTCTGTCGTGTGTTTTTATTGTGGTGGCCTTCAATTTGGAATCGAGTGGTTTCTGAAGATCCATTATATTCCGAATAAAAAGTAACCAACTCAATGCTAACACCGATACTAGTTCACATTGACATTGGGCACGCACACAAGGCAAAAAGAAAGAGAGTAACTTCAATGTTTTTAGGACGATTTGTTGTTGATTATCAAGAATAGTAGGCTTCCGTGACGAATTATTTCAAAAAGTTGTTCTATCTTTTTTGTGCATTATAATCGAATATTATTGTGGAATAGGAACAGTACGAGTGCTAGAACTTGACCTTGAATACATATGAATTGAAAGGGAATCCAAAAAATACTCTTATAGAAGTTATTCAAAGAAAAAATGCGGTATTTCACTGATTTTTAGTAGAAAGGAATTCGGATACCAAATGTGAAGCTGCTTTTCATCCACGAACAACATACAGAGCATATTTCTTCAGTCCGAAATTTGGTGTTTTCCATTTTTTGGAAAAATACGCATTGTTGTTGTTTTTTGTTTGTTCGTTCCGTTAACCAGCTGACGAACGTCAACCCCCAGAAGTCGAAACTTTTGCGAGCAATGGATCAACGAGGCCTTACCTTTTAACGTGCGATTACCCAGCACGGTGGCCCGGCGAGGATGAAGACAGATCAACAGCCAATTACACGAAAAACAAAAAAAATCAAATGAAAATTTGTATCCGAGTTATTCCATTCCCGAATTCAAATTGAGAAATTTGCCTCGTAAAGGGCCATTGCCAACATGGCCGGAGGCATACGTAACTACTAATATCGGAGTCACTGGACGCGTCATTATTTTATGATAAATAGTGTTACTGTATCCCACATTACAAATGCGAGTGCCTACAATAACCTACAAACCATAAATATTAAATAGCTGCTAACGATTTTTAACACAATCAATTACCTGATGAAGCAGCACATATCATTGTAGACGACATCCAAAACTTTCTCTTCTGTCTCGTCCGTCAACAATAAGTTGGACAGAATCATTTTTCAATCGAACTCTGTGCTCTGGGCATACTTTACACTGTGAAATTCCAAAGGACCCTCTTTTCACAACTCCACTTACCAAAGGCATTATCCCTGTATGCCTCACGAATAGAATAAATATTCAAAGTAACATTGACCAAGATAAGTTTTTGAGAACTTACGGATGGTGAATTGCTTGATGAAGCTTTCACAAACCCGTCACAACACAAATGTGAACGATGATTCTGTACGAAATCGAAAATACCAGTCCAACTATCACAAAAACCACGCTTCAAATGTCCCAACCTGTCATCGATATAAGTTCTGAGGTCAGAGTTCATTTCTATTTGAGATTATCGATTTCAACTTACTTTCACTGGCCTATTATTTGAAAAATAAACTGATTCGATGCTCTGCAATGAGTTTACCCTTGCTTTTTTACATTATACTATAATATTACAATTGCATTGTTTTAATTATGATGAAAATAAGAAAACACCGAATGATCAACATTCAGTCCTAGTTTCTCAATCTAGAACTGGTTATGAAATTGAAAGCCAAAACGCAAATGCACTTGATTAAATAAATGTGAAGTGAAGTTGGTATGATGCGTCTTCCACTATTCTCAGCTAATCGAATGATGGTATATAGCCGTAGTTACTGTCATATTTCATCCTCTCACTTCCTATAAGTATACAAAAATAAATTCCAGCTGAGTGTGAAAACTGTAGACCTGAGCTATGACTAAAAGGTACAACCACTACGCAACAATTTCATGTGAAAATTACAAAACCGTTTTGCAAAAAGCCAGAGGAATTCTTATACAATAAATGATTATATAAATGAGCTTGAGACATTCAAATCACTCATAAGAAAGTGTTTCAAAAGTATGGCGCAGGCATTGAGATACTGTAATTAAATTGATTCGTCAGTCATTGAAGAATTTCGGATGGAATTCAAGTGTCCAGGAGGTATACAAAGTTTTGTGTTATGATCTTGTGACTGTATCAATTGCTCGTTACATATTTCATACTTTTTTGTTTGAGAACCTTGTGCGTCTCAGGGCCAATTGTACAAACGGCAGTAAACTTTGGTTCTAGGGAACCGTGTTTAGTTGTCAAGCAACAAACGACTCGATTGTCTAATCCTCAGCACTTGTACTGGGCATGAACCTGGTTTGTACTGGCTCTTTCTGTTTTACCATAGCACGTTTGCTATTTCAACGGTTGGTGTATTGGATCAAAGGATCTCACTTGCCAGAATTGGTATCTACACAAGCAACGATTTTCTATAGCACCGAGTCATTCAGAAAAATATCTGCCGTTAGGGCGTATTGGCACTGATAATGATCTATAGAATATAAGCCGGCGTCGTAAACCCGGTAAGAATGATGATATTATCTTTGCCGATAGGAACATACCGTCCGAAGCAGATATGCTGGCGACCAATGGCAACGAAAAATTAATCGATAAGATTGGAACCTTTGGTGTGAAAGAGAAAACTCTCACACATGACAACTTCTTCTGGGAAGCTCCTTTAGCAATCGACCTCACATGGTTTTTGCATGAGAGAATATTATTGATCATGATTCCTAGCATCGAGATACTTGACTTTGTGAAAATAGATAGATAGATTTATTTCCCTAGAAAGTACATCAACTTTACATATAACAAAAACTATTCATGGGACATTTTGTACTTCGCTCAAGAGAGCATGCGGGAAAGTTATTTCCTAATGAAATAAAGGAAAATGTATATCAAACAGAAGTACATATGGTAATCGAGAAGCAAATCATAATATGCATTGAATTTATGATACCGTTATAACATTAGTACATGTGATAATCAAGATGAAAATGACAATATACCTTAAATTTATGATACCGTAATATTATAAGTTTCCTTCGAAGATGGAAGTTATTGGAAGGATTCGTCAAAAAACTCGTTAAGGGAGTAATATACTTTGGTTTGTAAGAACCTTTTTAATGCCTTCTTGAATTTATTCACTGAAGTAGAACCAAAGCAAGGAGGAAGTTTATTCGATATTTCAATTCCCATATAGAGAGGCCCCTTCCTATTCACTTCGTAATTGAAAAATGGCTATAAAAATTTATCTTTGTTTCGGGTATCGTAGGAATGAATATCGGATAGTTTGGTAAAGTTCTGTTTATTTTTGAATGCCATTATGGCAACTCTATGAATGTATTAATTGTACATAGTGAATATTTTCAGCCTCAAAAAGTTATTTCGACTAGATTCCAACCTTGTTATACCTAATAGTGCCCGTAATGCTTTTTTTGAAGTGAAAAGGTCGAATGGCTGTCAACTGAGTTACCCCAGAACTCAATTCCGTAGCAAAGCGTGCTTTGAAAATATGCAAAATAAATTGTCTTCGCTACACTGAATCCCAAATCATTTTTAATAGTTCTTACTGGCACTAGAAAGCTTTTTGTTCATGGCTGATACGTGCACCCTCCAATCCAACCTCTCATCTAGAATATACCCTAAAAATTTTGTTTCTGTCGTCGGTTTCAAGACACCTTTATTTGTTGAGATTTCAACCTGTTTGCAAATTTTATTAGGGTGGATGATCATGCTATAAGTTTTGGTGAGGTTTATCATCAGTTTGTTTGTTGTGAACCAATCCAGTATTTTATTGAAGGTACTTTCAGAATCAATGATCAAGTCACGGATATTGTCGTTGGAATGGAGTATACTAGTATCATCCGCAAACAAAAAAAAATGATATTGATGGAAAATTCTGAACCAAGTCATTTATATATAGAAGAAATAATGTGGGACCCAGGATCGAACCCTGGGGTACGCCAGCTCTTAAAGTTCCGCCATATGATCTCATAGGCTTTACTATCGATCCATTTAGTGAAGGTTCTTCCACAAAAACAGTCCTACATTCCAAATAGGATCTTATCCACTGATATGGAACTCCTCGAATGCCAAAATGAAGGATTTTTTCTAGTAATATGGAGTGATCTACGCAATCGAATGCCTTCGTTAAGTCGCAAAAGATGGCAAGAGGTATTATTTTTTTTTTATTATTATGTTAATTTTGTTGATTAGATCAAAAGCGGCGTCGCCAGTGGATTTTTCTGAACGGAACCCGTATTGTTTACTTTCAATGATGTTATATAGATCGAGATATGCTGTGAGCTGATCTTTTACAATAGACTCGAGAATTTTCGATATTGTTGGTAAAAGTGATATGGGCCTGTAGTTCGATATAGAACTCTTCTCCCCTTTTTTAAACAAAGGTTTGTTTATTGTTACTTTCAAGCAATCTGGAATACTCCTGATATCTGAATATTGTATAGAAATGGATCGGTTTTCTTCGAGAAGAGACAGCATTCAATTCCATTAAGTTGATGTTACCCCATTCTAGGTAGATCTCTAATAATATTCCTATAAATCGAACCCCTTTCGACTCGTATCAAAATACAATAATGACTTCGACTGTCTGTTCTCCATTCGAGTAACAGGAATATAGAGGCCGATTTTTCAAGTGATCATACTATTGACCTAAAGGGTCAGTTGAATTGGAGAAATGTTTCCTATTTTGGGAAACTAGAATAATTTATTTTCAGATCGAAAATATCAGTGGTTGTTATAATCTGATATGAACCAATTTTCAATGCGACTTCTCTTTCACTGGATTTCATCAACTTCATCATTTTTCGAATATGGAATTCTAGCTTTCTCATCAATTTTTGTAGCATAACAAATTCAGCTTGGTATTGCAATACATGTGTTTCCCGACGTTTTTCTCATCATCTTCATATTATGGTTATATTATTCCCGGTCAGAGCTACTTCAATAAAATAGAGACCAATGTGCCCATCGACTTTGTCGAATGTTTTTAGTTTCGTCATCGTTGGATAGTACCAAATGAATTCGATAACTCGTTTGAATAATATGTTTCATTTATAGGCTTGATCTTAATACCCCATCGAAAGTCTCCTTGGCGCTCAATCACAATAAAGGTATCTGTGACTCTTGAAAAAAAAATGTAGCCAATCGTTGCCTACACCAAAGTCAAGATTTATCTTTTATTTTTTCACGGAAAAAAAAAACTGAAGGTTGAATAAATTTAGAATGTCAACAAAATGAAATAAAACTGACCAGAAGGTCAATTAAAAGTTGAAGAATTTAGGAAGTGTCCGAACTAATGACCATCGACAATTTTAATATCCTTTAACATCGAGAGCCATGTTGAACTTTTCGTTGCCAACAAATATTTGGTATGAACTGTTTGGAGGCCAACTTGTTGTTAGACAACAAGATTGTTTTAAGGCGTGCATTTTTTTTCATGTGCGAATTCACGACACACCCTATACGGCTTGGTTTTATTAGAACATGCCGCTGAGAGAAATAAATCTTGCTTGCATAATCCAGTGGCGTGTATATCACCTCTATTCGTAAGGATATTGATTGCACCAGTGATATTTTTTATTCCTAGGTTGAACTAGTTGAAATTCTGCTGGAAATTATATTGTCGCTGTTTGATATTACCTGAAAATTCCGAAAATTTCATGAGCCAATGTTAATGATCAGTCCCATATCTTTTGTGCCTCTTCTATCGATGTGAAACTTTCGTAAAAATAAGTTTGTGTAGCAGATGCAGTTTCACTTTATAATTTCATTTCAATTGAAACACCCAGTATGTTTTTGAATTTTTGGATTTATTAATTAATTTTTCTTCTGGAGATGCAAACTCTGCTAGCAAAACGCACCTCGAGTGTGAGTGATATTAGTTTTATGTTAACTGTAGTTCTTGGTTGGGGGTTTTCTCTTTCACACCAAAGGTTCCAATCCCACCGATTATTCATAACAGAGCTTACTACATTCATGAAGGTTGTTTTATAATCGCCCCTTGCTAGTTCATAATGGGCCGGATAGAAACCCGTACAGAAAACCGGAAATAAAATATACAAAGCCACATAGTGGTATTTCTTTCTATATAGGGCTATCAAACTAATCCTGGGAAATTCACCGTTAATAATGTCTCAATATGGTCGCAAAACACAATTAAATTTGTTTTCAAAGGAAACTATTGGAATTTGTGTTGCTACATGAGACTCTATAACTTCATGATCAAACATGAAATTTCCATAAGTGAGTGATTGCACGTCAGGTCCACAGAAAACATTAAATAAAAACTTCTTACACTTCTAGATCATTGGGTGGAGAATAGGCTACTGAAAATAGGATTTTATTGAATGATAAACTTCGGAATCAATTGAATCATGCCTTGTGTGAGATTCTCTTGATCTACAGCTGTTCCAAAGCCAACTTTGCAGTCAAGCCCAAAACGTTTTCGTAACCTCAACAACAGAAACGAAAAAATATTCACATTCCAAAAGACTCAATTCCCCAAAGAGTTTTAAACAACATGCAACTGTACATAATTGAAAAAATGAATGATTATTGAATGCGATCATCATTTTATTTTATATTAGTCCACTGATTCTTATTTTGATGTTTGTTCGAATGTGGTTGACAATGCTCCTTGTTGAGTGATAGTGGTTCCAACTTCCTTAGTCTATATTACTTACTCTTACTGAAACGTGAAACGTGTGAAAAATCTCGAGTCGAAGAATTGAAAGAAATAAGCCTGAAAATGAAAATTTTATTCGGAACTTGATCAATACACGAGATTATAAAATGACATTGTACTGAATACAAAATAAAAAAATAAAAGAATAACCGTTTGAGAAAAATCAGTAGATCAGACACTGACCCACAATAATGAAAACAACCCTGAAGAAGAAAAAACATCGGAACAACAAATTCTTTCCCTACATGAAAAGGATTAGCAGATAGTATCAAAGAAATTGGAGAAATTACAACGTCGAAAAATCTGAAATGGACCAGGAAACACAATTCGGACCCAATTACAAAAACTTGACTACCAAACAAGAACTGTGACTGCAAGAACTACGTTCACCGAATCCCATGTGAGTGCAGGAAGTCTCAGATCAGCGAAACTGAATAACCATTGTAAATCAGAAGGGGTTAACTCAAGAAAATCATGTAAGGAGTAGAAACCACCAAGTCTAGGATTTTGGATACCGTTTGGACAAACCAACCCAAATCGAATGATCTTAAGCTGAGGTCATCCACAAGAAGTCAGTCATCCCAGCGTAGAAATACGAAAGATTTTATATATACCTATATATATATATATATATATATATATATATATATATATATATATATATATACCGTGTGTCACAGACTCATAGTACACCCCCGTTTTCTCCTTTGTTTTTCTAGATATATTTTTGAAATTCGGAACATTGAATATGCTCACTGAACAGCATTTCTCGACATATCTGAAAGAAAAAAATAACTTCCAATTTTTCCGGAAATGACATCAACTTTCGATTCTTGAATGGGACACCCTGTATATTGTAACATGATCGGCTAGGGATGATCATGAGGAATCCAACGATACCAGGTTTGATGATGTTATCTCCAATGACTGCGGAGATATCGCCATTTATATTATTCATAAGCTCAATGAGTGGGAGAGAGAATTGGATTGACCCGCCAGAAAAAGTTTCTCTCTCCAACTCGTTGAGCTTATGGATAAAATAAATGGCGATATCTCCGCAGTCATTGGAGATAACATCATCAAACCTGGTATCGTTGGATTCCTCATGATCATCCCTAAACGATCATGTAACAATATACAGGGTGTCCCATTCAAGAATCGAAAGTTGATGCCATTTCCGGAAAAATTGGAAGTTGTTTTTTTCTTTCAGATATGTCGAGAAATGCTGCTCAGTGAGCATATTCAATGTTCCAAATTTCAGAAATATAGCTAAAGAAGCAAAGGAGAAAACGGGGGTGTACCCAGAGTCTGTGACACACGGTATATATATATATATATGATTCTCCTGGTGAAACTATCATCAGAAATGAACCAACTTCGGCTCATCGAAAGAGAGATTTGCGCCAGTACCTTCATTCCGTTTCGTTTCCGATAAAACGAATCAGAACGCCAATTCAGTTTCATCCACTTCTGTTCTCTCACCGTAAATAGTTGGGGGTTATAATTTATTGTTTTTTACTTTATTTTTGTGTTTTGAGAGATTCCAATAGAGTGAACAATAGACACTCAAAGTTTGAACCAATACCATTATATTCAATACTGTGAACACTGTGTTCATTTCAATGATTTGTTTCAGGCATAACCTCTTCCCAACGCAAATTCAACAGAAATGCAAGGGTAACGACAGAAGTAAAAACCGGTGTCAACTTCGACTGTCCAGAAGAATTCGGATATTATCCCCATCCAAACGACTGCACCCAATACTACGTGTGCGTATTTGGTGGAGCACTGCTGGAATCATGTACAGGGGGGCTGATGTATAGGTGAGTAAAAATTCTTGAACTACCTTCCCTAAATTTCATTTGTGAGAACAAATGTTTCAGTCGGAAATATCTAGGTTTATTGGGTACCGTCGATTCACCGGAAAATATATACTTTTAATTGAAAGCGTGAAATTGAAGTTTTTCAATGATTGAGTCTTTTGTCGTTGCCATAGAAGAAACGTCGTGAAAACTAGTTTCATATCATGGAGTGAAAATGCTCATTTGAAATTCAGATAAGACAATTTACCATTTATTTTTCCAACATTTCGAATAATTCTTCGGGAATAACAGATAAAGCAAGCAAAGCTCCGGTGATCCGGGAGTCCTGTTGACTTGTATAGATGACAAACGTCAAATTGTGCAATGTCAGACAAGTTTACAGTATGATTATAAAAGTAATGAAAATTAAAATATATGGTCTTGCTCAAAATAATATTTCATGGAGTCTAACTCATTAATATATGGCGATAATCATGACAAACCCTACTTGATTCTTGATTAATTCAGAGACTTTCTCATATGCGCAGTATTCGTATCAACAAAAAATAACTTGCAGCAACTGTTTTCAGTTGGAAATAAATAGAAACATTCGCATTGAATCAGTAACAACTAAAGGAAAACGAACAGTCAGAATAACAACCTCATTCCAACCCTAAATGAAGACAAGACTGTACAGTACAGTTTTTGAATAGTGAATCTGCTAGGCATGACTAGATTCGAACACGGTGGTTATGATTATGATCGTGAACCGAGTTTTCCGACTATAATTGAAATTACTGAAATACTGTGTTCAAAACGTTCCTTTTCTTAGAAGAATAAACACTTTTTGGCGTTCTTTATTGAATCAATTCACATTTTGAGCTTTAATTCGACATTATGAATATTCGAAAGCATTAGGTACCCACCACTGACCTTATGAAGAGATTACAATCTCAAAAGTCATAAGTGGGTGGTGAGCGCAGAAGTATTCTGGAATGGTATCAATTGCATATACATCGATGGCAATATAGCGTAGGTGTAATAAATATAGGAGACCGCAGTATCAAGACAATTTTTCATTTTTTTGCGCTGTGCTAAACATGGTATCCGATATCTTTCCCGAGCTGTTGCTTGACTTTACGCCTCCACAATTTTACCATCCTAGACGCTCCATAAACAGAATTTCATGCACTGTGTTTGTAGCAAAAAAATATCAAGTCAATAAATATTATCGTTGGGTATAAAAGCTAGATGAAGTTGAAATGAAAACATGTGCATTCATTCGACACAAATAATTGAAATCATAAGAAACAGTAATGGGGGGAAACTGTTTCGAAAAAGGAACATGTATTGACTCGAAAAAAGTTTACGTATTCAATAGAAACATTTTTCTTGGGATACATCTTCGGGACTGCGGAAAACCATGTTGCTCTGGAGATAGAAGTGGAGGGTTAGTAATCTGAAAATAATAAGAAAGGTATTGCGTTATTTAAAAAAACAGTTCCTTTCGAATTAACTGGTCAGCAACTTCTCGTATAACTCAAAAAATAGAACTCAGATCTTTGAAAGATTTTAGGTTTTATATTAGTTCTTGTATTTTGAAAAACTACGAAACAACTTTCAGAAGGGTTGATTCACGGAACATCTCTGATATCTCAAACAAATATTTCCCAACAGATTTTGTTCGTTAGTTATCTTTAAAATATCGTATATTCAACCCTTTTGAATCACCATTTCAAAGTGAAATATTATTGACAATATTATTTGTTTATTCCGAATGTTCAAAAATGAAATTTGGAAGTTGTATGTTCATATTGATTGCATTTCTGTGAATCATCTCTATAATGATTCCTTCATCGTCCCTTCCGTGTTTTCAACTGTTTTGAACTTCCTTTAAGTAAAATATACCCCAGGTAATTGGGAAGTTCATGATTTTATGCGACGTCTGGCGGAAATATAACGCACTGCTATAATTTCACAAACAAACGGCTTCCATTTTATGTGTGTGAATTTATTGAGTTCTTTGGTGTTGATTTAGGAAATCTCATCTGAAGTTGTAATTTTTTTTGATTAAAAATAACAAATAATCATGGATGCAGATCGCTCAGTGAGCCGTATAAAATGTTTGGTATCAAGTTGCCGCAACTCTAGGAACCGAAATCCAAAGTTGTCTTTCCACACGTTTCCAAAGATAAATACATCTGGTGGGAAACATTACGGAAAGTGGATTGAAAGAGAAAATAGACAGGTACAAGGCTTGGAATATTAAACTGAAACTGCATAAATCACCACCTAGAGCGGCTTCAGTGTGTTACTTGCATTTCAAGATAGATGATTTCTTGTTACCTGGTGAGTCTGTTATGGCGAAGTTATGGCGTATTTCATCATCCATGTAATAAAAGCCTCTTTGGTTCACTAACACTACACTAAAACTAAAAAATGTCCTGGAAAAATATCATTAGATTTTAAAACACAATGCATCTATGTTCACCTCCAATGAATGATATTGTGCGGATATTCAAAGCATCATGAACACAGTTATATTAACCTTCACGAGAAAAATTTCGTACAATGAAAATATAGCAAAAAAACACCAAAATCTTGTCTAGCAACTGATGACTGGATTTCAGTTTGGCCCGTTATTTCACAAATGTAAACAAGGTAACTATTTCAAAAGGGTGGATAAAGTTTAACCACCACCAGCGCCCTCATCGGTCGATATTCTTCCCTATAGCGGTCTTCTGATACTGTAAATCTGAAACATACTCAGCTTCTTGTCGTTTTCATGTGGTTTCTTTTCGATTTCCAATAACCTTTGACCTACACATACTATGACACCATTTACGCCCGCACATGTAAGATTCTTCTTGAATAATAGATTCAAATGATATTTGACATGGCAGATGTTTTTTTTTTCAATAATGAGAAAAACTAAATTCTTCCTTAGTGGTTACGTGAATTTTGAATATGTCTCATTTGTCATTTTTAAGTGGAAGTGAAAGTGAATTTTGAAGGAATAGGGATTTTCCCAACATTTTGAAAAATGTTTCTGGAAAAAACTGATAGCTCTCATACTTCTCCATCATTTTTCAATTCTCTACTGCACTTCTAATTCTTCCAGACTTTCGCTTCATCGATTTGGATGAAACCTGATTCAGATTCCGTAATTTGGGTGAATAGGAGAGCTATATGAAATATCTAATATAAAACTCGTCTTTCATGGTCCGCTTTTTTTTTACTTTTTCCAATCTGATGTGCAACTAATAATAATAACAAAACATTTAACAGTTGTTTGAATTAGACAAACTAGAGAACTTTGCACTATGAAATGCGGATTTCTGGAGGTTTATGAAAGTATTTATTGAAGAAAATATTATAAATAGGTCTCGAATTCATCAAATACCCAAAAATTTATCTGCATGGGCAGAGTGAAATGTCTGGAAAATAATGGAAAATCGGAAAATCCGATGATGAGAAAGTGAACAGTTGGAATTTAATGGAGAGGTGGAAAATTAAAAACAGCAATTTAATTTTGACGTATTTCTGAAAATGTCCAAGAAAATCTGGTTCAACTAGGATTTATTGAAGAAGTGCAAAATTGAGACATCCAAATTGAATAAATCTCATCTTGTGACTTCAATAGTGTCACAATTGTTGCATGTACTTTGGGCACATTATTCGATTCGAACTTTTTAGTAGTACATACCCAACTTGTTTTTCTTCAATTCATTCTCATCGTCAACAGCTGAAGAACTTTTTGAAGTTTACACACTTAGTGGTTTTCGATATCTATCGTTCAATTTTGTGTCACTTGGTTTAATGATCTATATTGCAATACGTCAGTTATGGAATTGTTATGAAGTCGTATAAAAAAGAGTAATAGTTCAAATATTCATTGTGCAATGAGCCATTACCAAATCCGCTGAACTCTAGAAAAATTGATCCCAGTCCCGATGCCAAAATTTTGACTAAGGATTTATCTACTTTATTCAATGCACGAGGATGAGCCCGAAATCGACTCAACAATCGGGTCTAGAGATTATTACCAAACCCCGTTTCGCATAGAATATTCGCCTTTTAACTTCATTAGCGTGATTAATTTCATTCCCTCCGACATTAACCCAGCCCAACTCCACTACATGGTGTTTAAAGACTAACAGCCGATTGCACCGACTTTTTCTTATGGGAGCATTGAGCTAATGGGACATTAAAGGTCATTTAACGCACTCCAGCGATAGTTTGAGAGAGTAATCAACACCCATTAATGAACCCTCACCCATCTTAAAGAGTCCCTTTCTTGATGGTCTCATAAGAAAAAGTCGTGCAATTATATCTCAATTTCCTGATAAGAAATCGAAAGTCGTCAGAACATGTTTCTGTACGGCTTGTTTCTGTCAAAGTAACTAGAAAACTTGTTGGGAAAACTAATCTGGAAACACTGTATACGGTGAATAATATTAGGTAGTGGTGATATCCTATTACAGCAGGCACAATTTCTATGGCACTGTTGACTATTTTTTCGAATTGACAAATATTAAATATGATATTTTTTTGGTTATGCGTCAAACCAAAATGAAATTGAGGTTTTTCGGTCACAATCACTTGATGTGTACTTTGAGTCAGGACAATTATTAAGATTGTGATCATCCTAGCTAATTACCTGTCTACCCATAGAACGATGTGATTTCTTATCTGCTCTGATGACTGAGGAGAATTTACCAGTCAATTCTTTGTTGACTTCGATATTATCAGTTTTAATTGCTTCAATTTCAACTGCGAATCGTCATCTCACTTGTATACACGATGGAAATAAATGTGGTCTCTGTAGTGTAGCGGTAAGCACGTCCGCCTATCAAGCAGGAGACCGGGATTGAATTTCCCGCCAGACCACCGTACTGGGATTCACACGTTGAAACCGTTACACCATTGTTCGTACAAGTTAGTTTCGACTTTTGAGGGTTGACGTTCGTCAGTTCGATGACAAAAAAAAAACATTTGAAAAAGGTTTTCGAGTGAATGTAGTTGTCAAAGCACATGTGTATCAACCAAAACCTTGTGTTCACATGACAATAGTTATTTTTTTTTATTCTTCGTGACATGATGGAAATCAGTATTTCCCAAGGCTGTCATACTAATCAACATAACGACACTCCTATTTTCTAGAACCCTGGACCATTTCACTCCATCCTGAGAATATCGATATTTCTATCGATTTTTATAGAAAGCATTGATTGTTTTTTCTTTCAACATATCAGTTTGTAGACAATTATGTTTCTAGAATATTCGGCAATACCACGAAAACCGTCGAATAATGAAATGCAACTTTTTTTTCTCACCTTGAATAACCAGAAAACTCACCTGCGATTTTCGATACCTCATTAGTATTTGAATATTTTCTTGATTACGGAGGTCATGATTAGCATGAAATTGTCATTTCAAGTTCAACGAACTCTCTATTTCGCCGTGATCGATGCAGGAATTTCAGTGATTAAAAAATTGATTGGTGAACTGTGAAACAGCTCACTTCATGGCTGATTTTTAGAAGATAATTAGAATAACGTTGTGGGTGTCGCTCCAATTCTAACAACTTGACGAACTTTTTTGAAAGCTGTGAGCGCCGTGTCGACCGTTAATGACGATGTCGCAATCGATTTCGACCGCGAAACTCGAATTTGCAGGACCACCGCCTTCCGTTTTCATGGTTTGACTCTCTTTGGGATTAACCGCATGCATTTCATCGAATGCGCTTCATTTAAGATCCAATGGATCGAGGTAAATCCGTTACTGAAAGAAATTACTTATTTATTCAGTAGGATTTGAAAGAATACTTTTGTTTTTTTGTTGTAATTTCACAAAACTGAAAAATAAATAGTGAATTCGGTCATTTTCTGATGATGAAAACTTGCTAAGCCAAAAGTACCTATTCTTCTGTAATTTATTGCCATTAACTCTGTCGGATAATCGGTTTTATTCGTCTTCCAATGATGCTAACTTGGATGGCAAAAATCTTCCATCCATCTCCTGTTTATGGTGATTGCAACATGGTTGATTAAAAGTTTGTATTCATTTCCTGCTGATCCCAGTTTGGCTGGCACACGTTTTTATTCATCTCCTTGTGCTTTCAACTTGGTTGCCGAAGGGTTCGTCGACTGCGAGCAATTGGGTTCAGTATTTTTGGAAAGAAAAACACTGTTTTGAACAGTTATCGATAGAGTATAATATGAATATAGCGGTTGTTCGATATTTTTCAATAGACAAATTTGTTTGAATACGGATACCAATTCTTGTGATCTGCGATCAAGTACATTGGATACCCGTGCAGAATTTGAGACCTTGGTGATACTAAGCTCACACAAGTTCCAACTTTTGCGATGGAAAGTCTTATCCAAAGTTTGCCGAAACCTCATATATGTTTCTGGGCTTGTGCACTGTGAAGGGGAAATCTTGATATTCTTATCTAGTTTTGAGGAACTATTCATTCTCTTTCTCTTCTCCAATGCACATAATAAGGATACTAATCTTCTTTACAGGGGTGGGAGTGGGAGTAACAGGACCAAATTGCAGGCTTTCGAAACCTTTTGGAATCACCCTCACTATCTTTCAGGTAGAAATGCATGCTGTAGATACCTGTGCTTCACAGTGCCTCTCCAGAGGCTCCCGCCTTTCTGTGGGCTTTCTAATAATTGCCACATGAAGGAGGAATTCCGCCAATGGAAACTTGATCAATTCAGACGCCATTGGAATATAGTTCCAGGCGAAAAGTTTATCAGTCCTTGGACCGAAAAAGCTGAACAGCTTTCAGGGCTGAATAAAAAAGTCCTCGAATCAGTAATTGTGCTGCTTACGGGGCAATGTACATTGAGGTACCACCTTTGAAAGGTTGGCAAAGCTGACAATGAGAAGTGCCGATACTGCGACATTGTCGCCGAATTTGCAGAACATTTGGTTTGCGAGTGACAAGCTATGTTCTACAAGAACACGGGAATCTGATCCGCTTCATCAGAAGCCTCAGCATCCTGGGCCTTGAATAGATGAGGGTCATGTTGATAATAGATCTTATGGGTAGCAGTACTGAGAGGCTTAGTGCTTACATTAACCCCTACAATCTACAATCTTCATTACATGAAGTTAAATAAAGAAATTAGCAGACAAACTCTGTTGATAAATTCATATCATCAATAGACCAATTCCAAATTGACAAAAAAAATCTGAAAAACTTCTCTCTGCCTATCAGTCACTTTTTCTTGTTCAGTTTGTATACCAAGTACGTACTCGAAACTTGAGTCAAACAGATAACATTTATAAAAATACTTGTATACAACATCAGAGAAAATAGAAAATAGTATGTTTTAAAATTTCACATAGGTATCAGATAACATTCTCAAACCTATATACAAGCGAGCTACGGTCAGTGAAACTATATCTTGAGCTCTTCAGTTGGCATATGAATGAATTTTGAAACTATCTTATTAGAAACTTGATCGAAAAAAAAAATTGAGCTAATTCACTGTAGAAACTTGTGTATTCCTGTGAAGAGAATGAAACTTTGCGAAACTAGATTCAACATAAATATTCACTTGAGAATATCCTCATGGTTGGTGAATGATCACATTCCTAAGATCATCTCGTTTATTAATTTTTCGTTAGGAAGTATTGACTTTTTCAATGGCTTCGAACACACCAAATGCTCTGCATCGATCAAAGAATGATCTTTCTCTCTTGTCTGCTCCTACTATGAATGCTACAGTAAATTCAAAATAATTTTTTTTTTGGTGGAGTGCCAATGTTATCTAAGAAAAAAAAAAACACAGTATCTACGAATTTATAGGCAGAAATGACTCTCAATGGCTCATCAAAGAGGTTGACTACTGTATTTCGGTTTCCGTCTTCTCAGAGATCATCAGTCCTATAGCATTCGATCCTGCATGTAAAAACTGAGACCTGATATCCACCACGAAAGGGTAATAATTTAAGCCATCGTAGTTGGAGCAACTTTTTGTAATGTTCTGAACCTAAATCAATCAGCAAATGTGTTATGGTTACCACATTTCCAGTGATAGTATTGGCAACACCATTGTAAACCGAGAGTTTTTTGCTCTATCCAACGATTCAAACAAGATTTTCCTCAACTTGAATAGGCCACTCCGAAATTGAAGCATCGGACGACCCCAATTCAGATCCAAAACGTTAATGACAGCCTATAGTTGCATAATAACCACTCAACAATACCACTCGATCACAATGACTCGCCATAAATCGTGATGCATAACAGTTTTTTCATCGTCATCATGTGTCAATATGCGGACGGATTAGTTTTTAATCTTGAGTGAGGTCAAGCATCTTTGGTGTTGGATATACCACCTGTAAGCAGATCATTATTGACGAATATGTTGAAAGTCTCTCAAAGTTTTGCATTGCAAATTCCATCAATTTTGTTCTGATTATCGTGAACGATGGGTGATTTGTCGATGCCGCATATGATGACAATGTCATAGACGCCTCTGATGATGCAGCATTGTGCAAGAGTTCATCTTTAGATCCTTGAGGAATGATAATCGAAATCATTTCATCAGATGATCGCATCTAGAGATCCTTCACGTTGATTTAAAAAATGTTGTGATTTGATTATATATTGTGAGGATTTGGGAATTGGAATAATCATTTTGGATAACGGCGGATTTGAGCTTTAAACAAAAAATAGTTGCCTCCGATTCGTCGAATAATATGTGGAAAGTAGTGAATGAATTTACGGGAATGAATACGAACTCGGACAATATCAAAAAAATTGTAGTTGGGTATGTAGATGAACTGAAGGATTCAACTGAAATTGCAGATACCTTCAATAATCATTTCGCAACTATCGGAGAATCACAGGCAAAAAACTGAAGCAGGACAATCAAGACAACAAACATAATGTTCAAATCAGCCAATAAATATTCCTTAGACCAACTACAATTCAAGAAATCGAAAACATAATACTAGATGTAAAGGATAAAAAAGCTTGCGCAGCTTTTTTCTGTAGTTTGAATGATCTAATTGCTGACAAGAAACGACCCTTACAGTTGTAGAATATCTTATGTGGAAGTGGATGTGATAGAAATAATTCATTATATCAATGTGTCGATACTGGAACAATTTTATAGGCTGCCTAAAGAAATTGTTGATGACCATTTATTACACAAACCTGTCGACATGACTAGACCAACACAATGTATCTGATTTAATTTCAAGCAGCTCAACACAGAGTGTTTTCGTGATTGGTTTTTGGGGAAAGAACATAATTTTACTTTAAATGCTATTAATTGATACTGTGGCTATGTCTTCGGCATCCATTAGCAAAGTATCGAAGTATATGATTAACAAATCTTGGGTGCAATAAAATGAAACAAATCGTTGATGTAAACAAAATTCATTTTGGAACTGAACCATTAGGTACACCTTGAAGTCGGATACTTAATTGTCAATAGAGACGCTGATAACGTCCATCATCACAATTTGAGAACTCTCAAATTGTATACTCCCAATTTCTTGTGTATTTTTTCAGCAAATGTGTTTTTTGGGGAGTAGTCTTGATTCAATTTTTTCCCAAATAATCATATGTCGTCTCAACATCGTTGGATTTTCAATAGATATTCTCACTGAGTCAGTATTATTTTTCCGCCCTGTTTTTTCGCCGCGGTAGACCAATTTTCTCAGTGGACAGTTTAGATGAATAGCTTCCCCGATATGACACAACCACAATCGACTTCCCTATGCGACGCGACTGAATGTTGGTACTAAATTGGAACAGAAAGTGAAAGCAGTGAAATTCAAACAAATCGTGCACCGCTAACACCACATTTTTTCGATCCGTTTACAGGTTACCTCAATAACACGGCTGACGTAATATAGTTCATATTTCGATTTCAGTGTAGTCCGTACAAAAGGCACGTGAGCGAAATACGTTCGCTTTTGTTCAGTGAAAGTTTCCGCAATCATGATTAACCAACGAAAAATATGGGTATGAAATAGCTAGGTACTCAATGTGGCGAAATAATTAAATACTTCGAAAGGTTAACAGTTTAAAAGTTCAAAAGCCCGTTCCCAACAGCTTATTTAACAAATTGTTAGAGAGATTGGTGAACTATTACGAAACGAGTTTACAGATTTTTGTTACTATAAATCTAAGATGAACAATTATTATCCAACCAGACCGGCTTCTCTCTCATCATCAATCGTCTAATCAAAGTGTCCAATTATGATCTGAACATTTCTGGAGGCTAGTAACCAAGCTGCTTGCAGCAGGGGCAGGGAAGGAAAACACTGATTATTCCACCCTTTGACGAACTTAAGTATTTTTATATCCGGAGTAACTTTTCCAACTCATAGAAAAACCATATGGAAATAATTGTCAAAGGTGGTTCTCTTTAATTCCATACAGATAAATTGTTTACATCCCGTCAGCTCTTGCTGATTTATGACATGTCTCCTTCCCATGTGTAGAGTTTGATGCCAAAACTACATTCAAGCTGTTGAATTCCATAAAAAAAATTCGTCGTGTTCCTGAATCACAAAAATCGGCAATTCATTCTTTCCCTACCACTATTCATATGTCTTGCTTTTTTCCTGGGTTCTTTGTTGAAGAGAATCGTCAAACTAAACTAGGCTAGATTTTTCCTCTTCTAACGTGTTCCACATGAAACAGTTGGGAAATTTGTATAACGTTGCACCTCACTCACCTCTTTCAGAATACAGTTTGCTGGGATTTTTTATTAGCAGTTCCATTACAAATAGCCAAAACTTATAATGATGGTTTTTAACATCTCTCATTGTAATATTCACTTGCTGCACATTTCCTGATATTTATTCGACAAATTTATAACTTTTTTCAATACGAAATCCTATGATTTTTTTGTAATTTCTCTCAGAGAATTTCGAAAACTCATTGAAAATTCCCTAAATACATTATGATTAACTCTTTTCAAATATGCGTTGGTAATTTGGTCAACATATTCCCAGATATATCTGAACTCGAAAATTTTCAACAAAAATTTCTGAAATATCTCAGTTTCGAAATGGATGGTTCCTATCCAGTGATGGGAACTGTTATCCAGATTCTAAATTGACTCTCTTGAATTCAGGAGAAACAGATCACACGTTATTTTTTTTTTTTTTGGTTTGAACACAACATCTTGGACTGCAATTGTCTTCTGACTATGATAAACTTTCTCACACCTAGACTCGCTTCCCACGATACAACACATTCTATTCTCCACCCTGTCACACAGTATTAGAAAAAATGGCATCTGATGAGAATATGCAAATCATAAGGACGTATTTGGCTATATCAAAATATGCAACTGGATTGCTCTGTAATTTGGGCTCAAAGTTCTGGAGTCTCTCAGAGGAGTGTTCTTCAGTCTCTAGTCTTCATTTTGTAAGAAAAACAGGAATTGCAGGTTTCTGACTGGTTGATGTTTGCAAACACTAAACGAAAAAAAATCGAAGTACGTGGTTTGGAAAAAATGGGGATTTGGAGAATGAATTCAATATTTCAATGAAAAAGACGCACCTTGTGTGAGACCAGAAGAGCTAAAAAATCTATTGAAGTTCAGAAATGAATTTATAAAATGAGTTTTCCATCTTGAAGTACCCCTTAAAAAATCCTATTATCGAAATGACCTTTTGTTATATCCTCTCAAATAATAGCCAGTTCATTTCCACTTCTACTCGAATTGTAACTTTTCCCAGCCACCATCATCCCTAATATCGCGCCACTGGATTAGATTATATCATTCTGACTGTCAAATTTCCTTCAATGAATGACTCAAGAGATATCCAGGACTTCCTGGTACTTCTTGGTGAATTTCGAATTATATTATGAGGACTGACCAAAAACATTGTTAGGCCCATCAACAAAAATTAAACTCAGAAGCTCATAAGATTGATGAATGGGTATTCATATGGAGAAAATTCATAATCCTGATCAAAATGTCATCCAATTGGACGATATCATTGGCTGATTTTATAGCATCTGTTATTTTCATCCGAGTAAGGGCTAAAAATTATCTACGTTCTGTTCAGGGTTCGATTTCCTAATGTCTCAATGAGATTTTTCCTTCCGGATCAGTAACAGAATGATTATTATCATTCGACTACAGACATCATTGACATTTTCTTCAAATGAAACACCTGGTTAACATTCTCCTTAGGTGCCATTTACCGTTGGTGATAAAAACAATTTCCTTTGGCTCTTACATAATCGGTCTCAGTCACCAGATTTGCATACGTAAGTTTTTGTCAATAATATTTCCATACTCGTTTAATGTTATCTCAAAATAGAAATCTAGAGGAATCACTTTGTTCGGAAAACTCAATGCTCAACTGTATATTTGGCGATACTAGACACCAGCAATTGCCCACAGACACCTTTAAGCAGGTCGGTGATCTCCCACGCCATACATAATCTCGTTTAGTTGCCTCGAGCAAGCCATGTTATGTGTTCAAATGTTTTTTCTGGTTTGGTCGATTTTGCAATGAGTCGGATAATAAAATCGAATCCATTTGAATGTGAAATGAGCTAGAATGAGTGGTGTCTAATTGAAACGGTGTTTGCAATCTCGCAGAATGCGTGACGAGTCCCAGTCGAGTACACCCTCATGCCATTCCTTCTCAGATTTCATTATTGCTCAGATCAAATGGGATCACAGCTATCTGAAGAGGTAGGTCATCAGGAAAACGACATTCCACGCTTTTTTGCATCATTAAACGATCGAGATGCACTGTATTTCACCAGAATGTCACCTCTAGACTCTACACTTCATTCCACCTTCTTTGGCATGTGTCTCAGCAAATGTGTCCATTTTTTATAACAAAGAAGTCGACTATAGATTCCTCGACGTTTCATTTCGAAAATTTGGTGGCAACTCCGGGGACAAATTTTCTACGCAGAATTTGAACTCGACTTTTTCATATGAAATAAGAGTTTTTGTTGAGAAAGAATCTCGGAGAAGGTGTAATAAAGTATAACGGTGTTGTTGACGAAAAACGAATATGTTTCATGAATACCTATTCTTCTATAAGAAGCGCTTCGGCACTCAAGATAATTGGCCGGCCCTTGCCGCTCCGCCTTGGGCGCACTCGTAAGGGTGTTTATTAACTACTCAGGGTACCAAGTCAGTGACACCCCGAATGAAATGAGCCGAATTCTGACAAAATACGACATCAAGACAGTTTTCACAGCAAACAATCAAATATCCTCTTTCCTGCGCTCACCTAAAAATACAATTGGGAAGAATTTCTAACGATGAGGGCGCTGATGTCAGCAACAAACCGTAATCAGCTGATCGTAATCTGTCAAAAACATATGTTTACTATTGTTTACGTTGTATTTTGTATTGTACCTTGTGTTTTTTGAATTTTGTCAAAGTTCTGTGTAAAACAAATGTGTGGACTAATCAGTGTGTGAATGTGTTAGAGAAATGTACCATAATTTCACATTCAGAAGTTTGTTTTACGTGATGAATTAGTTCAAATATTTTCCGATGGAGGCGTAGCTGGATGATGAACTTCCCAATACCCAACGAATCACAAAGAATATATAATCAAACAGGTCCTACGAGCACGAATTAGCAGTACGTAAGACCATTGCCACAGCAAAAACACTCCACTCCAGAAACATTCGCGAAGCAATAGAAATTGAAAAACGCCCTCAATGCCTAAATAAACGAGTCGACTCACAAAGGCTCCCCAATTCCTGGAAACCATTATTATCCCTTCGAACAAATCCATTAATTAATCCTTCTCAAACCAGACCTGTATATGGTCCGACAGATTCAACAACGTCGGATTCTCATACAGCTATGAATACCATCCCTCTATCCACAAAACCACAATCTTCACTCTGTCGAGATGAGTGCTGTATATAGATTATCAAATCCTCTGGGTTATCACGATTTGCATTCAATTCGAAATGCCCACCACAAGACAGCTAGCTGTTTCTGGCTTCGGCCTTCATCAGCTGTGGGTTGGCAAAGTCTTCGTATCGAAGACAAATAATTGTGATAGATGCCCAGAGGATTTAAAAAAGCCAGAAACAGCTAGCTGTCTTGTGGTGGGCATTTCGAATTGAATGCAAATCGTGATAGACCAGAGAATTTGATAATCCATTTATCAGTTTCCTGACTCATCTGCTTCATAGCAAATAACACTTTCTATCCATATACATATATATATATATATATATATATATATATATATATATATATATATATATATATATATATACATATTAAAACAATGTGTTAATATATTTTCAATATACAAGTTATTTATTATATTTTCTTGCAGTCAAATTACTTTGTTCCTTAGCATTTCGTCCAACAGTGTTTTCATTAATTATGGAAAATTTCAAAAGCAGATTTTTTGCATGTAGTTACATCATCATTTCATTTCAGCCTATATATTAACCCATCAATCTGTAAGAATTTTTCTTTATTCAAAAAAACTAGAGAATGGTAATAATGTAGTATCTATTTATTAACATTTTTGCACTCATTCATTGCAAAAATACATCTATAGATTTTTGAAAACCTGCTTCATTCAGTATATATTTCCAATAATACATAAGACATACATTCCTTATTGAAAATTAAATAACCAATCGACAAAACTATTGGAGTGATAATACAGCGCAATTCACTGTTCAGATTTCTCCATTGGAGTCGTTCAACTGAAACCACGTGCATTTTTCCTCTAATCCGATATATTATCGTAATTGGACAATGAGATATGTTGAGTGCAATGCATAGCTCAATACCTGTTTGATTTATCACAGAGCGCATTCATGCTCAGCGATGGTTATCACTTTCGAATGACATATGGTCACTTTCAAATAATGAATATCAGCCATCTATCATAATACCCTTGGAGCACGGTTCTGATTTCATATATCGAGTTTTAAATGGTTTTAACGTTCTTTTATTTTGATAAAATCAGGCATACCACACAGTTATATATATATATATATATATATATATATATATATATATATATATATATATATATATATGTTAGGATAGGCTTTCGCGGTCAGTTGTATGCCGAAACGTCGAGAACAAAACTCCAGACGCGGTTCAACCCGAACTCAACAACAACATATATATATATATATATATATATATATATATATATATATATATATATATAGAAGAATCCTTTAAATATTCGGGTGTGCAGTCAACAAGGAATTGGAAAAAGTGAACTCTTTATTCTGTACAGAACAGAATAAAGAGTTCACTTTTTCCAATTCCTTGTTGACTGCACACCCGAATATTTAAAGGATTCTTCTTTAACTTAGACAGTCGTCTAACCTTCTCACATTATATATATATATATATATACATTATAATATTTTTTCAAGCTTCTCTATTCGTGAAGCATTTTTCAATAGTTCATTAATTTTCTGAATCCCATATCTCGATGAAACAAATGCCATCACCCTATGGTCGGCTTTCAGTCTCGTTTCTTGTAAATTAGATCATTTCATGTTTGGAGCCTGAGAAAAAATTAAATTAAGTAACATGATTATGCTTACTCAATTTTGTAATAATTATTAATCAGATCAACAGGTGAAAGGCAAGAGAAAAAAACAAATTGTTCTGGATACTGAAGTAACGAACACTTCATTAACAAACATGTCATTAAGATAACATTAGTCAGGAATGTTATGTCGAACACATGCTAATGGATTTTGGCGATTGCTAGCATCGGTTCTTCCGGAAACTTGAGAAATGAATAGATGATTGATTTTTGGAGAGAGTTTTGATGTATCTTTTGATATGATATACAGTGAACATCAGAAATGTTACGCCTCCCACCTTACATCTACAAATAGCCTAACAGCCGATTGCACCGAATTTGTTTTATGAGACCATTTACAAAGGGACTATTTAAGTTAGGTAAGGGTTCATAAAGGGGTGTTTGATAATCCCTCAAACGATACTATGCACCCATAAGAAAAAGTTGGTGCAATCGGCTGTAATTATGTCAACTTTTGATTCCGACCTTACATTTTTTTATGAACAGTGTGCATTCAAAATTTATTTCTATGGAAAAATGTGAACTGATTTGAGAGGGGATTCATCTCCAAATCAAATGACAACGATGTTGAAGTTTACTCCAATGATTATAAATTTGAATTCAAATTCTGCCTGCGATCCTGAATCAGACTTCAAGTGAGCCATTATTTATATTTATAGTAGCATAGCATGAAAATTAAAAGTAAATTATGTCAAATCTATATCAATATTATGAAGAGGTTTGTTTCTAACTTTGTTTGTTTGTATGGAGTAATCTTCGGAAATACTAATCCGATCATGAAAATTCCCCCACTAACAGAAAGCTACACTTTTCAGGAGTGATATAGGCTATATTTCATTGTGATTTAACGAAAAGTCCAGTGAAAAATAATAGTTTATGTAAATCAAGTCGGAGAAAAGCGAGCGAGATGTGATGCTTTAACGGTGTGCGCTGATTAAACGGTTCGGTATAGACGAACATAAGAAAACTGTTGGTCCCTATTAGGTCTGCAAATAAGTCCGTGGTGCTATATAGCCTGCTTTTATATTTCAATAACTACATTTTTTTTTTGTTATTCTACACATAAAAAGCTCTGTGCTTGCATGGGCGCCGTTACAAAAAATGTTGAAAACCAAAGTAATGCATTAAATTGAAATGGAAATCCTTTTGGATAATCGGTAATACTTCGGTCGCTATGAGCTATTGTGGAACTTACGTAATTCGGTCTCCTCTACAAAAAATCCCAATGAAATTTTTGGCGGTCTCGTAAATTTTCGGAGATACAGGTCCATTTTGTTGTAAAACTTCACAATTTTTCACATCAAATTACTGTAGTTTGAACACACAAAATTCGTCCATCTTCTGATCAAACACAACCAATTTTTTGTTGTTATTGTTGGGGACAGAATGTAATAATGTTTACTTTTGGAGAGAGTTTGATTTTTCGAAAAAATAATGTTTTTTTTCTGCTCAAAAATGTTGAAAACGAGTAAATAGAAGAGAGTGAGTGGTGTTTGAACAGAAGAAAGACGAAATTTGGGTGTTCAAACAAGAGAAATTTGATGTGAAAAATTGTGAAGTTTTACAACAAAATGGACCTGTATTTCCGAAAATATACGAGATCGCCGAAAACGTCATTTGGATTTTTTGTAGAGGAGACCGAATAACGTAAGTATTACCGAAAAATCAAAATTGGGTCGACATCGTGCCTTACGCGGCGTATGGACTGGAAAATCTGGAATCCAGGGAGGGGCGCCCGCCCTCCCGCCCCCTACGCCCTTGACTGACGGATCAACGCACAAACTGAACCGCTGATCGTAGAGACCTGAAAGTTTGTATCACAAAAATAATTAACGCCCAACGATGGGGGCACAGATGGGCTTGTGGAATATATATTGATTCGTAGAATTTTTGACCAATAGTTCATTGATAGTGGGTATCTGAACTGTTCAAATTGGACAACAAGAGTTGGGATTGAACAAATGAAAACTGGAGTACTAAATGGGCGATAACGGAGATGGAAGATTCTTCTATATATGGACATGAATGAGAGTAAGGATACTTTCCCCTCATTGGAAAGTGAAAACGGAAAAGAGGAAATAGTAAAAATGTATGAGTGAGAGCGGGAATTTCTCATGGAACGTGTTAGATACCTTCCCATATCATAATTTGTTATTGTTAGATGCTTTCCCATATCATAGATTGTTATGTACACGTAAGGGTCAGCTTTGTAATCTTAAGTCCATATTCTTTCCTATCATTATCATTTGCCATTCATATATCAATATTTGGAAACTTAATTAACATCATTACATTCATATCTAAACGTTGAACGATTATGTATTTAAACTCAACCGAACCCAATTATGATATCAAACTTGTTTATTTATTCATTCTCTTCCGACAAAACAATTATGTTATCTGAATGTATAAAATCATAGTTATAACTCATAACAAGTCAGTTCTAATTCAGACACAGTAGTTCATCTCTTGTCTTATACAGAAGTTAGTAAAATATCGAAGGTGTAAATAAAGTTTAGTTAAAACCGATTCACAGAATAAGTTCTTTGTTCCTCAAATAATTGGTTCACAACACCAAAATTGGCGCAGTCACAGTAGGATCATCGTCACAAATTTGGAAACATCACCGATAGAATCAGCAGATTGAAAGTGATCCTTCAAACAAATTTGACAAGTTTCAACTTCTTAGACGACGACGGATCATCTCCATCGAGGAAGAAGAGTTTCTGAGTGGCAAACAGTGGATTTCAGACTACGGAAACTTCTCAACTGGTCACACGAATATAGGGTGAGACAAAACTGTACACTTGATATTTTACTTCAATCTGTCACATTGCTTTTGTTGTGCTCCAACTCAAGTAAACCCAAAATCCAACAAATTCAAATCCAGAATCTCATATAACATTTCACATACATAAAAATCATGTCTCAAGCAAATTCAACAAATTCGACTAATAACGTAGAATTGAAAATGTCTTTCATTTGTTCATTGATTCCAAGATGTTTTGATGGAAATAGATTAGAATTGCACGAATTCATAAGTAATTGCGATAATGCAGATACCTTTGCAACTAATGATCAAAAAACAGCACTTTTAGCATTCATTCTTTCAAGGTTAACTGGCAGTGCCAAAGCTCAACTCTCCGGAAAAGAAGTTAATTGCTGGAACGATCTGAAAGATATTTTAGTAAAATTCTATGCAGATAAAAAACACTTTACCCAACTTATGGAAGAACTTAGTGCACTCAAACAAGGATTTCAAGAGTCAGTAATAGATTTTTATAATAGACTAGACAAAATAGTTACAAGAATAATAAATTTGATTAATTATCAGGATATTCAAGAAAAACTTGGTCGAATTGAACTTGTCAGGGAAATAGCTCTACAAAGATTTATATACCATTCAAAGCCAGATATTTCAAGATTTTTACGATCAAAAGAAATCAATGATATAAATTCAGCTCTCAATGCATCAATCGAAGAAGAAAAAGCTTTACGTTTAAATACACCATCTCATACGTCATCAACAAAATTTTGCAATCTCTGCAAACGAAATAACCATACTTCTAAAGAATGTCGTAAGAATAACTATCAAAATCACCAATTTCCCCAAAATAAACGAAACCCTAGTAATGGACCAAATACTAATACTCTCACACGGTCAAATAATTCAAATCCAAATCAAAATCCAAGCTATCAGAATAAATTCTGTCGTTATTGTAAAAAGAGTGGTCATCTAATCAACGAATGTCGAAAAAGACAATATAATAATAATAAAAATCAAACCACAAGTTCACAGGTAAACTCATCAAACAATCAGAGTGATTTAAACTACTCACAATCCCAGATCAACGTCGTATCTGTGGATTTCATATAAACGAAACCGACGATCCACCATCACAAACTCAAATCAAATCAATAAATCTACCTAAACCGAATCATAGTAAAGATTCTCAACAAATTCCTAACTCAAACGTCGAACAAAATCACTCAAAGCACGCCAATATTCATACCATTCCAGACAATAGTCATTATATCAGAACATTTTATCAAGGAATCGAATTCAAGTTCCTAATAGACACAGGAGCATCCGTATCTATAATAAAAGCGGAAAAGATTAAACAAACGAAATCATTTTATAATCCTAACGAAATAATTACGTTAAACGGTATCAACGCTAACTCCCCAATTCTTACCGCGGGTACAATAAATCTCAAACTCCAGATAGACGAATTCGAATTTCCTATCAAGTTTCATATCGTGAAACAAGAATCTAATATCCCATACGACGGCATAATAGGGAACGATTTTCTAACTACACAAGAATCGGCGCAAATTGATCTCAATAAAAATGAACTCAGAATAAAATCAATTCCTAATCCAATTACAATCAACTCCAAATCTAATCCTCATATTCTAGATCCGAGATCAGAAACTATAATTGAAATTAACGTCAAAAATCAAAATCTCACAGAAGGCATTTGTCCAGAAATACAGATTTCCGAAGGTGTTTATCTCGCGAAATCAATCGTTAAAGTAGTAAATCAAAAAGCCATCACCACAATTTTGAATACAACCGATAAAAAATTAAGAATTAATAATGTAGAACTGTTTCTTGAACCATTTATCGAAAACCAGTCAACAATTTTAAATATTCACGAAAGGAACCAGGGAAGTTTCAACAGATTAAATACCCTCTCGAAAAATCTTAGGCTTAATCATCTGAATTCAGAAGAAAAAAACTCAGTACTGGATATTTGCAACGAATACAACGATATTTTCTATTTACCCAATGATGATTTGACTTCAACCAATGCTGTTGAACATGAAATCAATACCACAGATAATAAACCCATTGTGTCAAAAATCTATAGATTTCCACAAATTCATAAAAATGAAGTTGATAAACAAATCACGAAAATGCTCAAGCAAGGAATCATCAGACCTTCAGCATCACCTTACAATAGTCCACTTTGGATTGTTCCAAAAAAATCCGACGCTTCGAACGAAAAAAAATGGAGAATAGTTGTCGACTACCGGAAACTAAATAACGTCACAATAGGAGACGCATACCCATTGCCCAACATTGAAGAAATTTTGGATCAGTTAGGTCATTCTAAGTATTTCACCACTTTGGACTTAGCATCTGGATTTCATCAAATTGGCATAAGAGAATCCGATATACCCAAAACAGCGTTCTCTACTCCTTCTGGTCATTTCGAATTCACTAGAATGAGTTTCGGTTTAAAATCAGCACCAGCTACGTTTCAAAGATTAATGAATAATATCCTGACAGGACTCCTTGGACTCCAATGTTTTGTATATCTCGACGATATTGTAATATATGCTAGTTCAATTCAAGAACATTCTTTAAAACTCAAATCAATTTTTGACAGATTACGACAAAACAATTTACTACTTCAGCCAGATAAATGCGAATTTATGAGACACGAAGTCGCGTATTTAGGACATTTAATCAACGAATCCGGTATTTCTCCAAATCCCGAGAAAATTAAGGCAGTAATGGAATACCCAACTCCAAGAAATCCGAAACAAATCAAACAATTCTTAGGAATTGCTGGATATTATAGACGTTTTATCGAAAACTTTTCCAAGCACGCTAAACCTCTGACGAACCTCCTCAAAAAAGATAATCCTTTCATTTGGTCCGAAGAACAACAAACGTCATTCGAATATTTCAAAAAAGTCTTGACTCATCCACCAATATTACAATTTCCAGATTTCGAAAAGGAATTCATACTCACAACTGACGCATCTAATTATGCAATCGGTTCTATTTTGTCTCAGGTAACAACCGGTAAAGATCTTCCAATAGCTTATGCTTCACGAACTTTAAATTCTCATGAAATAAATTATTCCACTACGGAAAAGGAGCTTCTCGCGATTGTATGGTCAACAAATCATTTCAGACCATATCTTTATGGACGCAAAAATTTCACCATCCAAACCGATCACAGACCATTAGTTTGGCTTTTTAATTGCAAAGACCCTAGTTCACGCCTTCTCCGTTGGAGACTCAAATTGGAAGAATATCAATACACGATTAAGTACATACCGGGACGTATAAATTCGAACGCCGACGCGCTTTCGAGAAATCCTGTTCTAACTGTCCAAACTTACGACGAACCCGATACGTATGATAACTTCATCAAAAGTCATTATACGAATACTCAACTTCCAGAAATAGAAATCATAAATGACAACATAATGAAACATTTTCCAAATATGTTCCTGTATTCCAAAGACCTAGATGAGAACAACGAACATTTCGAAAATTTAAACAATATGTATGATCTAAATCAGATTCCGTCTGATTTGAAATTATACGATTTCGCGAAACTAACAAATGACGAAAGCAAAATAACTTATCTCTCATTTGCGAAAATCAATCACTTCGAAAAGTTCACCTATAAAGATATATTTTATGCATCAAAAAATATGAGAACCGAATTATCCAGTAGCAACATTACTAAACTCTACCTGAAAAATCCTACTGAGAATAACGCAAACCTTAAGCAAGATTTGATCAATGATATGATGAACTATTTATTTTTGAAATCCAACATAGAAATTATTTTAGTTAATAAACCAAAAACTCAACCCAAAGATGAACAAGAAATAACTAAAATACTTCAAGAGAATCACGAATCCTCGGTATCAGGTCATTCAGGATATTTGAGGACATACAAACGAATTAAAGAAAATTATAAATGGTCCGGTATGAAAAAGGATATAAAAAGGTTTATAAAAAGGTGTCAATCATGTCAAATAAATAAGACAAACCACAAACCAGGTAAATCTCCAATGCAAATTACAACAACCTCAGAAAAACCATTTCAAAGACTAGCAATTGATGTTGTTGGCCCACTACCTCTCACTATTAATGGAAATAAATTTATAATAACTATGCAAGACGACTTAACAAAATTTTCATTTGCAAAAGCAACAGCTAATCACGAAGCTATAACAGTAGCAAACACTTTATTAGAGTTTATAACGATCTTCGGGATTCCCGAATCAATATTGACCGATCAAGGAAGCGACTTCACCTCAAATTTAATTAAAGAAACCAATAAACTCTTCAAAATCAAACATATATTATCTAGCCCATATCATCCACAAACGAATGGAGCTTTAGAAAGGAGCCACCTGACTCTGAAAGAATATTTAAAACATTATATAAACAGTCAACAAAATGACTGGGATGAATTTGTAAGTTTAGCAATGTTTACTTATAATGGTCATGTTCACAAAAGTACAAGTTTTACTCCATATGAACTTATATTTGGACATAAACCATCAATTCCAAACTCGCTAACCGCAAATCCAGAATTTCGATATTCTTACGATGATTATTATTCTAATCTGAAATTAAAATTCAATAAATCCTATCAAATAGCACGAGACAACATAAAAAATTCCAAAGAAAAATCAAAACAATACTATGATCGAAATACAAGACATCAACACTTCGAAATAAATGATCTGGTATACGTTCTCAATAAACAAACTAGACCCGGTTTAAATAAGAAACTTTCAGCAAACTATAAAGGACCATATAAAATAGTGAAAGTCAACGATAATCAAACATGCGACTTAGAAATAAGATCTAATAAAATAACCACATATCATAACAATTTATTGAAACACTTTGTTTCAGATGAGGAAAATTGCGACGACTCTAGTCCTTTTAATCCTATTCCTTAATATAAATCAAACCCATTGTCTTTCATCAGATCCTTATTACACAATTAACCCCATTGAGAAAAATCCTGGAATTTTCTATCATAATTTAGGATTAGCATCAGTCTCGAATGATCATTTCACATTACTAACCTATCTCAATATTTCTTTTTATCAACGAAAATTAAAGTTTATAGAAAGTATTTTTATAAAATCTGAAACTATTTGCACAAACTTTTATAACTCAGACGAAAATGACAAGATATATGTCCATACATTCCATTGTTCTGAAGGACTTAAATTTTTAAAAATACAAATTCCCAAGCTCAATGAAAAGTTCGAAATCATAAGCCATCTAACTGGCCATTCTTTCAATATAACCGGTAGAAAACATAAACGTGGTATCTTTGATGGAGCTTCCTATGCATTCAAATGGTTATTTGGTATACCCGATGCGGATGATGCACAATTTTACACTAGTTCAATCAATGCAGTCATGGAACAAAATCATAACGTACAGATATTAATGAAACAACAAGTTCAAATAATATCAGATGCTATATCAAAATATAATCAGTCGTATCTAACTTTGAAAAGTAATGAGAAAAAATTAAATTCGAATATTGAAAAATTCAATCAATTCTCTAAGAGCACTGTTCATTCACTCAGAGCTTATTCCTACACACAAACAATAACAGACCATGTAAATCTTTTGGAACAACTCATAAATGAATTAAATGAAGAATATGATGTTATAATCCAGTCTATACTATTTTCAAAACAAAATATCTTGCATCCGTCAGTAATAACACCGAAACATCTGAAAGACGAATTATCTAAAATCAAATTAAAGTCAAATATGGAATTCCCTATACCAATTGATGATTATGATTTGATCCACAAATATTTTTCTATATCTAAATTATCAGTAATCTATAATAACGAAATTTTGATATTTGCTATTAAAATTCCTTTAGTACGAGATCAAACTTTCAACTTATATAATTTAATCCCATTACCTTCATCTTTCAATAATTCAAACATTTATTCCTTTATTGATCCTCCATTCCCATACCTGTTGATGGGTACTACCAAGACACAATTTGGCAGATTGAAAGACTTATCTAGTTGTCAAAAACTATTCGAACGAGAATACATTTGTCACCATCCCGTCATCCAATTGACTACAGATCATCCTGTTTGTGAAGTTGTTTTACGTATCCAACCGACTACCCAGATTCCATCTGATTGTCCGACGAAAACAATAAAATCCATCATGGAACTATGGCATCCAATTAGCACTAATCAATGGCTCTACGTGCTAACTCAGTCTACCACCGCCTCGATCAGTTGTTCCAATAGCACAGAAATCTTTGACATAAATTTGAAAGGTGTTGGAATCCTTTCTATGGGAACATCATGCAAGTGTTATACATTTTCCACACTTCTAATAGCCAACACAAATCAGTCATCAACTTTCGCCAATTTCATCCCCGAGATCAATATCACCCAAGATGACTGTTGCATTCACATCCAAGAATATCTCTCATCAAGTGAGATGGAAACGTTAAAATTGGATAACATCAACCTGGACGATCTACGACATGCCCAGCACAAACTCAAACAATTCGATGAAATACTACAGCAGAATCTCAACAAGCCATTTATCGTTCAATACTCCAAATGGTACAACATTGTATTTGGTGTCATTGTGACAATAGTTATACTGGTATTTCTCTATTGTTGCTGTTGTCGATGTTGCGATTGTCGCTGGATTCCAATTATTGGAAGGTTTTGTCCCCGACCAACCAAAATCGCGGACATCTGTATAAATAGCCACAATTACGTCAGTCATAATCAGTTATACCCGCCAGCAATCCAACTCAACGAGATGGAAAGACGAAAAAGTCCACCAAGAACACCAGTCTCATATCGAGACGACTTAGGAGAATGCAGTAACATCAACCTCTTTCCAAGACCTCGCAGTTCTCTTCTTGCACCCAAGAAGTCTCTCAAAGTGTGAACTAGTGACAGTAGACAATTTTAGTTTAATTTTAAGTTTCACTTTTTTATTGTAATTTTAGTTTGAATCTAGTTTTGATCGTTTGTCAACACCCAATCAAAACTCTTAATCGCCGGGATGTTAGATACCTTCCCATATCATAATTTGTTATTGTTAGATGCTTTCCCATATCATAGATTGTTATGTACACGTAAGGGTCAGCTTTGTAATCTTAAGTCCATATTCTTTCCTATCATTATCATTTGCCATTCATATATCAATATTTGGAAACTTAATTAACATCATTACATTCATATCTAAACGTTGAACGATTATGTATTTAAACTCAACCGAACCCAATTATGATATCAAACTTGTTTATTTATTCATTCTCTTCCGACAAAACAATTATGTTATCTGAATGTATAAAATCATAGTTATAACTCATAACAAGTCAGTTCTAATTCAGACACAGTAGTTCATCTCTTGTCTTATACAGAAGTTAGTAAAATATCGAAGGTGTAAATAAAGTTTAGTTAAAACCGATTCACAGAATAAGTTCTTTGTTCCTCAAATAATTGGTTCACAACAAACGGAAGGAGTTCCTGCAGAAAAAATATTGTTCTGCAGGAATCTCTCATTCCAGTTTTGAGATGCAAATCAGCACAGAACAGTGATTGCAAACGTTTGTTTCAATTCAAGGAGAATGAAGAGTGGGTGAACATGAATTAGGATGTCACAGATGAGGACACTGTCTCTGGCAAAATAAAAATAAGGCAGGCACCCATTGTGACCTTGCAACCGGAATTTCTGGCTTGCCCAAGTGAACTATATTTGTTTTCATGCAAAGATTCACTGGAAAGAAAAAAGTTGCCGTGCAAGTCAATTGGCACTGATTGCATGAATGTCAAAACGGATCCGAATTCCGCTGGAGCCATACTGATGATTATTCGAATGTTACCTCTCAAGATAGGAAAAAAAATTTCATCAACTTTCACACTCTGAAATTCCTGAAATCGCAATGACCAACGAGAAATTCCATAACATGTAATCATCTGATAGACTGTGGAGATGGCATTGAAGTCATCTGCTATACTATTAATATGTATAGCGGATGAGCACTGCACTAACAAATCACTTGATGGGCTCGAACACACCTCATTAGAGAATGCAGTTCACATTGTAATCAGCATAATAATCAATAGATGACACGACCTATTTCACTCACTATGGGAAGGCTCAATAAATAGTATACCGATTAAATCTGCATCGCTATGTAAATTGTGATGGATCATCGTGATGTTCTCTCAAGGTTTATCAGAGAATGGGGCAAAATCGCCTCGGATTTTATAAGGAAAGATTCGATTCCAATGTCAATGGTGGGTTCACCAGTGTTTCGTGTGTGGGTGCGACCTTCCTGATTCATTGTCAAAATCGCAATAGAAATTTGTATAACTCGAATGTCTTCCTGAGCATCTCAGAGGAAGTCATGTTTCTTTATCACATGATGAAGCCTTACAATTTCTAAATTAGTAACATGAATTCATAGTGGATAGCAAATCCTACAATCCCAAAGACATATTGTTCACAATAAAAATACATAAAGCTGTAAAACAGATGCGACCAATAGTCTCAGCGATGAGTTCGCCTTCATATGATAATTGGTTAAAATAAGAATTCGAAAATATCCTTATCTATTGTTCAAAAATTGGAACTTTAATGCTTCGAGGGTACATTAGCGTTTTTGCTGCTTTCCAAAATTATTTCCCAACTTATGTTCTTAACTTCGAAGCAATGATCGCAAACGCAGATTACAGGGAACATTGCATACCCTTGTTCATAAAATATGGGATACTATCGCGCCTCTTTATCTACTTTTCATTGATTAAGATTCACAGATACAAAATAATTTTGTACTTTCACCGGAATAACATCCTTCAGGCAACATTCTGGGAACTTATTTTTTCGATTAACTGAATCAAAAAATAACTCGTCATCTACATAATAAAATACCCGAAAATATAGATAGATAGATAATATATAGACAATTGAGAATCAAGAGATTCAAGAATGATGATGAATATTTTCTTCTCTAAATTGCGTCAACTCCCCCTTTTTTTTGCATGCAGATTCACACGAAAGGGAAGCCCTGTAATGTTCAGAGAACACCGCGTGGATCAAGGGACAGAAAATACGAATTAACATTCACTTTCAATTTCTGAAGTTTGTAAGCTATATATATATATATATGTTAGCATGAAGATTCTCACGGACGAAGTATGATGAGTTGTTTTTTCGGGTTTCATTCCGTGTTCTGTGGTTTTGATCCCCTGAAGGATAATTGTCACAACGTTTCGGCAAAGTCTCATTTGCCATCTTCTAGGTGATGATGGAGTTTCGTCCTCACAGTCGAGTTCGGAGGACGAAACTCAATCATCACCTATAAGATGGCAAATGAGACTTTGTCGAAACGTTGTGACAATTATCCTTCAGGGGATCAAAACCACAGAACACGGAATGAAACCCGAAAAAACAACTCATCATATATATATATATATATAGTTGTATATATGGTGATTTGTTATGAATATTATATTCAAAATTCTCTTTTTTCTGGTATTCTGGATATTATACCTACATATACAATAATTCAAAATTGTTTTTATTTTGGGGAGCAAACGCCAGAATTTTCTTGTAATGAGATTCTTGTTTCACATCTGAAACAAATCAGAAGATAGAATAGGTGAAATTCAAATAATGGTTAACTAGCAAAAACAAAACAACTTTGCATAAGAAAATTATTCTTTTCGGCGATATAGCATAAATATTCCACCTGATATATTGGACGACATTGCAAAGAACGTGTAAACAAATGATTGATAAGTGGAAACTCATAAGTGAACTGAACGATTGCAACATGTTCAATTTATTTTTCAATAGGATACAACTTGTACGCTTCTTTTCGTTGATAAAAACTCAAAATCAACATATCGTGAACATGCATGGTTTCAATCATTTTCAAATTGTGAAAGCATGACTCAACGAAATGACCCCCTTTGTTACGTCAATCTATTTTTGGCGTCATCTTGATCACCTTCCTCATCTTACATTCGTATTCAAAGTATTCTCCTTGCCCGAAGCCATTTCAGCTACAAGTTGACTAACCTCGCAGCAAAACTAATATCTGTGACAGATTCGATTTTCAAAGAGATAATCCGTGCTTCTACGAGTTGTGAGACCATACCAAATTGGTTAATTTTACCAAAGGATGATAAGTTTTTGTAATAGCTGAAACTTTTTGTTTAATTCAAATTATCATTATCATTTTAAATCAGCATAAGATGAAGACAATTTTTTTAGAGCAAGCAAAGTTGAACCATTTTTTCAAATTTCGGGGTTTCATAATAGTTGGTTAGATTTTGGTCAGCAGAAGAGTTTTTCGAAGCTACAATTACAATGAACATCCTAATCTATGTGTGTTGATGATGAAAATTGTGGAATTAATATGGTTTGAACTTCCATTCTCTACATTTTTGTTTTGTTGAATTCTGTCAAAAACACGTAATGGGACGAAAAAACTGGACTGAAAAAAAATTAAAATATAATATCCGAGAAGTGGGAAGCAAATGCGTGAAAAATAAACGAGGAAAACAAAAATAATTGAAAAAATAACCGCTCGAGGTAGAAGATCCTATTGATTTTGAGACATGTTATTATATACTCAACATATCCTTGAAATCACTTAAAATACTTTGACAGAAGGGTTCAGTCTGATTTATGTTTGCTGTTCAAGTTGTTGTCTGTTGAAATTATGGTTATCACCATAGTCCAATCACTATAATACTAAAGGGTGCAAACAATTTTGATTTTGATCACTCTGGTTCATTTTATTTTTTCTAAAACAATATTACCAAACATTTCCTCACTGATAGTTGATAAGTAGAGTGTACTTTAGTTTAAACAACTGTTGATCCGTAGATATGTACTACTTATTTTTATTTTGTATTACTTTTCGAATAGCGGGGTTATTCTGTTAATGAGTAAATAAATAAATGAAGTATCAAGAATGAAATGAAAATTTACAAAAAATAAATCAGATTACCACTAAACATTGTCTCAAAAAAGTTGAAACAAAAACTTTCCTAATTTTATCGTTAACCTCATAAAAAATTGAAAAGTCAGTTTGAATTCTGCTGAATTTCAAGAATATAATTAATTTTATTGGCTACACTGTATGGACCTGCAAGTGGAATGATTACATATGACCCCTTCTGGAAGAGATGATGCTTCATTACGATTTATCCGTCTTCTATAGATATGACCACGGCGGGTGATGTTCTGAAATATCATTCTTCGTTCCACTTTCATCAGTTCCAGACCTGTTATTGTGACCTTTGAGAAATATGGGATGAAGAATGAACATAAGCGCCACTGAAAAGTCAATCGCCTAATTTGAATTCACTCGTATCGACAGATAACCAACAAGACAGTTCGTTTTCACTTTTATTTCAGTTGCCTCCTGACATCTTTTTTTTTTTTTGTTTCAGTCATGAACTCCAAACGTGCGACTGGCCGAGGAATGTAGGTTGTGACGGCTTGGAGGTGTCAGGATCACCTGCCGCCTATTCTTCGCCCAGCGCTGCATCCAGGACGAAAGAAAGGGAGCGAGAAAGAGACAACGAGAAGGAGCGTGTGAGAGTGGACCAAAGACAGCAGAGCTACTCCTCTCTTCCACCACCTCCACCACCACCACCACAACCAGCAGCGGTGGTAACCTCAAGAGGGCAGCCAAGAAATTTACAACATTCGCAACAAGATATCATCAAGGTGAGACCAAGTACGAGGGGATAACTTTTAACGAAAACACTGAAACATGGTAGATGATGGTGTTTTGCCTTAACGGTGAAATATGCACCTGTGTCCAGATTTTTAACAGATAACGAGCCATAGGTCTCATCAGTAGCACTCGGCAGCACTTGCGAAGACATTTTGAATCGTCTGTTCCTTATGTAACAAAATCAGAACTCGGGTATACATAGTCGCCACCATAAAGGCAGAACGCTGGATGACCAAAAGCTCCATAAGAAAAACGCGATTCACAAGTCCTGTCGAGTAGCACTGATGAGGCCTATGATGGGTCGAAACAGCTGCCTAGCATTGGATTTATGAATGCAATAATTTCATATATCGTAATACTGATTTCTGTCAGGATTGAAGCCGTTCACTCGACAAATGTCGATAATATCTCCTGAACATGACTAGAATTGCTATTTTCACGCGAATCTAGATATGAATATATAATTCGTCGTGAAATTGAGAGTTGGCGAAAAAATTCACCGATAAATATTCATGACGTAATTTACGGCATAGACATAATCATGTCGAACTTTATGGTCGTTCTTTATGCTTCATCGAAGAAAACGTTCTTGTTATCTGTAGGAAGGAATCGCTTGGGTATAACGTTTTGTTGCAAGTCTACATTGTTTTGCCATAATCGAAATACGAGACATTGAACTTCATTTTAGTGCTCCATCATTTATGTTTGCATTGACCTGGAGAACAGTAATAAAGCACACACCCGATTTGGTCTCTACGAAGGTGGTGACGGGCCAACGAGTATATTTTTGTATAATCGGCAGTTTGATATGTCGATTATCTATAATCGACCATTAAATCTGTCGATTATGGCTAATCGACAGTTCCGAGTACAGTTCAACTATCGATTTGCCATAATCGATATAAATTATAGATTATCGACAGAAAAAACTGTCGATTATTGATAATCATCCACGGTATGAAGTGTCGATTGTAGATAATCGACAGTTTGAATTGTCACGAAAGACCAAAGTAAAAACACTTACAAGGAGGAGAATTGATACTGGGGTCAAAAATATTGTTAGTTCTTTTCATCACATAGCCTCAGAAGGTAGGTAGGAAATACCTGACAGTTAAATTTGTCGATTAGCCATAATCGATAGTTCCGAGTACAGTTCAACTATCGATTTGCCATAATCGATACTTCAAACTGTCATTAGCGTAACTCGACAGTTTGAAATGTCAATTATAGATTATCGACAAAAAACTGTCGACTATTGATAATTATCCACAGTATGAAGTATCGATTGTAGATAATCGACAGTTTGAACTGTCACGAAACACAAAACTAAAAACACTTGCAAGGGGGAGGATTGATACTAAGGTCAAAAATATCGTTAGTTCTTTTCATCACATAGCTTCAGAAGGTATAGGTAGGAAATACCTGACAGTTAAATTTGTCGATTAGCCATAATCTATAGTTCCGAGTACAGTTCAACTATCGATTTGCCATAATCGATACTTCAAACTGTCATTAGCGTAACTTGACAGTTTGAAATGTCAATTATAGATTATCGACAAAAAACTGTCGACTATTGATAATTATCCACAGTATGAAGTATCGATTGTAGATAATCGACAGTTTGAACTGTCACGAAACACAAAACTAAAAACACTTGCAAGGGGGAGGATTGATACTAAGGTCAAAAATATCGTTAGTTCTTTTCATCACATAGCTTCAGAAGGTATAGGTAGGAAATACCTGACAGTTAAATTTGTCGATTAGCCATAATCGATAGTTCCGAGTACAGTTCAACTATCGATTTGCCATAATCGATACTTCAAACTGTCATTAGCGTAACTTGACAGTTTGAAATGTCAATTATAGATTATCGACAAAAAACTGTCGACTATTGATAATTATCCACAGTATGAAGTATCGATTGTAGATAATCGACAGTTTGAACTGTCACGAAACACAAAACTAAAAACACTTGCAAGGGGGAGGATTGATACTAAGGTCAAAAATATCGTTAGTTCTTTTCATCACATAGCTTCAGAAGGTATAGGTAGGAAATACCTGACAGTTAAATCTGTCGATTAGCCATAATCGACAGTTCCGAGTACAGTTCAACTATCGATTTGCCATAATCGATACTTCAAACTGTCATTAGCCTTAATGGGCAGTTCGAACTGTCAATTATAGATCATCGACAGAATAAACTGTCGGTTATAGATAATCATCCACAGTATGAAGTGTCGATTGCAGATAATCGACAGTTTGAACTGTCACGAATCACCAAACTAAAAACACTTGCAAGGAGGAGAATTGATAGATACTAAGGTCAAAAAATTTGTTATCTTTCCATCACATAGCCTCAGAAGGTAGGCAGGAAATACCCGGTTAGAAGATACCTGATCTAATTGATCTCCACCATAAAGACACTCATTTTCAGTTTATATATTCGTTGTATTAAATATTTTTAGACCACCTTGTACAAAAATTCCGGATGTTCTTCCAATATCTCACACAGTTTCATTTCACCTTCATGATCATTTTCGAGTACTCTTTCGGGAATCTCATGATTAAAAAACCACAGAACCTCATCTCAGGTGTTTGAATGACATTCAATAAATGACGGTGTAGATGCGACATTGAGCTCGAATGACTACATAATGCCACTTCACTATCTCCAATTATCTTGTCCGGTTGAATTTCAACATTAAAATAAATCGAATCTTAATCAAAACACTGGCTTCACTCCGGATGACATGCACCGATTCAGGTCAATGCAGTCCACCCCAAATTACCAATTACGACTGATAATTCATCAGATTTATCAATGAGGCGATCCAGATAACCAAAAGTAAGTGGGTGGCCATGAAACAAAGAACGTTTCGGGCGTAACGACAATGTAAATTGGCTTCGGGAGAGTTCCGTGAACGGTCCCACCTTAAAACTGGTGGAGGTAACTCACGAGCTGCTCGAAACTTGAGCAATCACTTTCAATCGGAAGAATTCAACGATTATTTCGAAAAAACAAAGGCCACGTCGACGGCGAGGCTTTATAATTGTCCGACCATTCACTTAACGCAGCCCTTGACTTTTGACGCTTGATCTGACCTGGAGCACTAACATTCATTTAGGTCCTTTTATATACCAGGTGAGTGCACATTGCATATTGCCTTTTGCTCCCAAACTCTACAATATTATTCCTGAAACAATAAAATCCATAAAAAACATTCACCACTTCAAAAAAGAACTGAAAAAACACATACTTCGTAGTGAGAGAATTGAACTACAACGAATATTCCATTAGATGTATATATGTGTGTATGTATATGTGTATGTATTTTGTAATTCCTCATCTAGAAAGTGTATATATATATATATATATATATATATATATATATATATATATATATATATATATATATATATATATATATATATATATATATTCATATTTTAATACTTATATTGATTGTTTGAACACGATATAAGTACATTTGTTTTATTACTTACCATGTATTACTTTTCTCGAAACGAGTGTTTTAACACTCATCGAGTATAAGTTTATTTTACTTGTCATTTATTATATTTGTTATGAAACTTATTGCGTAGAATAAACATTATTATTATTATTATTATTATATATGTACTCATGGGTGGAACAAAGGCATATCCGGGATTCTTATTCTCACTACAGGAGTAGTTATTAACCACGAGTGATAAACCATACCTAATAACTAAATGACTTTTGAATAGATTGATTTTGCCATAACTATGCAGTAGGAGATCATCATGAATATTGAGAAATATCTTTTCATATTTTTTATGTATAGATTCACAAGAAAGGAAAGCACTGTAATAGATAACATCGCATGAATCAAGGGACAGAAGATACGAATATAGCATTCACTTTAAATTTCTCATGTTTGTAAGACTCAGGAAAAACCTCCCTCGACAAGGAGTTCCTAAGTTCAGCTGTTCTATTGAAAAAAGATCCCTGAGCAAGAGAGGTTTGGCAGGTCTCCAAGCTTGCAACCAAGATGTGGCAATTATGTACTCGTCAGGTCATTCGTGTTGATACTGCCAAGGGTGGAACGATTGGGGACAATTCAGAAGAGCACCGACCGTAGAAATATCCATAGAATAGAGACAAGTCTTCGACCATTCTACGTTGCTCCAACGAAGTGAGCAAGTCCGTGAACGAAGAATCACCAACCAGATGGATTGCTTTTCCTGAATGAAATTAAGAAGTTTCAATGAATGTTTTGGTGCCGAGCCCTATACATATTCCTATACATATATACATATCTGTTGCTTGTAGATCATTGACAATAAGTAAAGTATTCAGGGCAGCCAGAACTAGTGTTTTCGTACTAGATCTAGTGATTTCGGCCAATGTTTAGTACGTAAGTGTTACATTTAATATATCTAGTACATTTTAGCAAATAATTTATATTCATTTATATTCAGTACAATTCTTAGTACAAATGAGAAGCTCTTGTCTAAATCGTCAATTTTCACTGTCAATTGCCATATAGTTGAGCCGTAAAAAATGTAAACCACGGTAAAAAGTGTTTGCCATTTTACATGAGGAATAGTATAGATCCATTTGTTTTGTTGACATGTGACTAAGTTTTTTTTGTTACATATTTATCTATTCAGGATTTTTTTTACTTGCTGTACAAGTTATATAGGCAATATATGTACCAATAAGTTTTTTGTTATCATTGCTTTCAGTATTTGTATCTGTATGTATTCCAAAAAATATTTTTATTTTAATAAATGTACATATTCATTTTTTTTATTTACATAGGTCTATAGTAACAAAGTGAAGTTTTGTCCCTTTGTTATTATAACTAAATCATCCATTTAAAATTCCAAAATTCCCGCCATTTCATCAAATTTTCCGCCATTTATTTAGTTCTTTTTGTGTTCGGTGTTAGTGCTTTATAGCCCGTTTTGGTACATATTGATATTTATTCTTTTTAGTACATTTTCTCCGGATTTAGTACTTTTTGTTTCATGATTCAGTACATGCTTGCATTTTCATTCTGGCAGCACTGAAAGTATTAATTCGCCCGAAATTGTTACTGATGGTAATTCCTAGCATCGAGATACTTGACTTTGTAGTAATAGGTACTCCTGACATCTGAATACTGGATAAAGATAGATCAGCTTCTTCTGAGAAGAGACATTTCTGGGTTTTCCCAGCATTAGATTCCACCAATTCGATGTTACCACATTCTATTACTTTTGCCAAGTTATACTTAATTCTATTGACTCTGGAAGAGAAACTAGTATGAGAGTACTGTCGTCCGCAGAACTATGCACTCAACAAGATTTTTCCTGCATTGATTCACCACATTCAGAAACCTATCAGACAAGAAACTCTCCAACAAAGCACACACCTGAAGAGGCAAACCATAAGACGGCAGTTTAGGAAGAAAAACTCGATGCCAAACTCGATCAAACGCTCTTGAAATGTCGAGTGCAACAGCTAACGTTTTTCCTGATTTTTTCCATGGAATGCTGCCAAAAATGTTAAACTTACGGCAATAAGTCACTAGTTGATCTTTGATGGCGAACTCCGTATTGTCGATCATTGATTATTTCTGATTTCTCCAAATATTTGATAGGTTTCTTATTGATCGCTTTTTCCATGACTTTGAAAATGATAGAAAGCAATGCAATTGGTCTATAATTATGAGGAAAATTATAAGGACTCAGGACTTAAGAAAAACCCCTAAGTTATAGAAAAAGTTGAAAAATAAGCAAAGAACTGGTTTCAGTTCTAAAGCCAGTTTCTCACCCAGAGGTCCCGTGTACTCAAAATCGAAATATGAAATGTCGAAAATAAGACATAGGCAAGAATTTCCAATTGGAGATACGATGATTTGTGGAGTTCAAAACTCAAGTATATCTTTTCTCGAAGAAATGCTATCTCTTGATATGCGATATCAGGAGATCACTTTGTCAGGAGTGACTGTTCCATTCATCTCGATTATCGGAATCACGATCAGCAAGACTCTCTCATGGTGAGACCACTGACACCAATCAATGTAAAATGAAGTAGGTTGTAATATACCACAGACAAGATTCTCGATAAAATATGCTGAAAACTCATTCGACTTTTTCTTTGGCACATTGAGCTTTTGAAATTCGATACATGTATATATGTTTCTGAATATTAATCTGTAGTTCCATATATCATCTTTTCATAAAATGACTTCAAATTTTGAAATTACTACACCCAACATATTATTCATTCCATTGAAGCCTGTTAAAACCAGTAACCGACAATGAAAACATTGAATCTGAACAATAAAATCAAAATAAATAGTAGAGCAAATAAATGAACTAAAAAACTGGATTATTTCAAAATTGAAATAATTAGAAAACGAAATGCAAATAGGTTAGAAATGCAGGGGACGACATTCATCACTGAACCAACCAACCATTTTGAGTGCCGATGAAGTGCACCTGGGAAAATAATAACACAAAACCAACTTCGAATGATCGATTTCCCTTGTACACAATTGAAAAACATTGAATAACTTTTTGGCAATGAAATAGCATATTATACACCTTAGGATGGAAAGTGACTTTTATTAATGTGCGAGCTATATAAGAGCATTCTCACATGATATACACAATATTTTTCTACTACTACACTGAAATATCAACATATTTTGTCGATACAGATTTTCATTTCTACCTAAGAAGCAATGCCATTCATGAAATTTTGATATATCAAGTAACCTAGGAGTCCAATTGTCAAACTAATCAAAACGAAATCCGACTAGGCTATCAGAAAATAGTCCCTGTATTAAAATCCCAGATTGTGAACAAAAATGAGAAATAAGTGAGAATTCGAGTTATAGGGATTTTGATTTGAAAGAATCTACCTAGGTGAAATTTCTTCATCATCATTTGCTTAGAATAAAACTCATTAGAGGAAATGCTCAAATAATGGTAATTTCAAAGTTTAATAGTGGGGAAAAACCTATTCTGATCTATTTTCAAAACTCCGCTACGAGCATGTCACGCGTTGCTATCCTTTTTATACAACAACACTGTCTTGCATCGGTTAAATATTACTCATAATGTTGTCATCATTAAATTTTATATTGGCTTTATAACGACAGTGTACAGACAAATCTACAGAATCTCTATAAAATTACTACAAAATGAAATAGCTAAAAACAATATTCTAACTATAAGACCAATCACAATTCTGATTGCAAATTTGCCACTTTTGAAAGATTTTACCAGTAGGCATTCCACTCTGTTCCAGGAGTGCCATTTCTGTTTGCTACCAATCCTTGGAGATTGCAAGTCTCAAGAAACACCTCTCTTCACAAAAGGTCGCAATTAATGAGTAGGTTCTTACTCCACACGTGGCAAATGTTTCATTTCTGTAACCTCGTCATGTGTTATCTACCTCTGCCTCGGGGTGTACCGCTGTATGAGTGAAATCTGGAGAAATGAAATGCTCTCTACATTTATTCTTTTCAATTCTTTCTATCTGGACAATCCCGTCTGTGATTATTTCAATTCCTTTAATAAGCACTTATTACTGGATAAGTGGCTTCAGGGTACATTTCTCGAGAACACAGCCGTCGTTATTATAAATCCATTGCTCTGATCATAGACGATTCGTTTCATAATTCGGAATCATCAAATACGGATAATACCAAAGGTGATCTATGACGAATTGACGGTTGAAAATTAGAGGCTGACTTCAAAAGTGTCCTTACGTAATAATATTGACATACAATAAATTATAGATTCTTCAAATACACTCTTGAGCTGAGGCACAGCAGGAAATCGGAAAGATAGTGTTACCTCATTCATTATTTATATAATAGTTGTCTAGGATGTTTTCCGTGAGTCGGCCTTAATGTCATGTAATCTGTCTATTGCGTACTCATCATCAAGGATTAAAGTCGTGTCATATGTCTTAGAATACCTTGTTTTTTACGCTTCAAGTGATGATAATGATCATAAGCGTCGACATGTAGGAGGCTTTGAAGCGCGACGTATGAATTACGTTCAAGCTTTGTGTTCGAGTATTCGCTCATATCAAAGCAAACAATACACCACCGTGTCACGAACTCCCCCGAAATAAAAGTGTACCTTTAGCGATATGAGGCCCAGGGACCCTGAGAAATGCGTATAGGGCAATCAACAGATAATCATATGCCTGCACATGAAAGATGAATTCTTCAATATTTCTTCACGTTCCATCGCTTTTTTGATATCTAATACTGTTTTTTTTGTAGCGCAAGCAACAACAACAACAGCAACTCTACGAAGAAGCCGAAGAGAGTTTACCACCTGCTGAAGAAAATGAAAGTGATCGCCAACAACGAGTCTATCGTGGACAACCCCTCACAATAGGGCAAGTGCAAAGGGACAGAGATGGAATCAGATACCCCAATGTTATATCTGTAAGTATCCCTTACACATCGTAAAACACAAGTCTGTTGACGATGAACTGAAGAATAGATTCAGAGAACACATTTCAATTTTGAAGCAACAATAAACATTTTTTTGTATCAGATGCTCCTAATTCAATACACGCCGCCATATAGCCATCAGATAAATATATTTTTTATATCTACTGGTACATAAATTGGATGAATTGGTATTTCGAACCAGTTGGATAATAGGCATTTTATTCTAGTTCGATAAATCGTAAACATATAGATATTTATAATAGTCACCACTGCAGAGAAGGTAGTAATCGTCACAAATATCAATACAAAGCCTGAGAGATATTCCTACTTCGGGAAAATACGTAAAATGAAACATTTGTTAATCTTTTTGATTGAAAATCTCACATCTCACAAATAGATATTGATTTTCATTTTTTATTGAGTTTTTTATTTCAGATTGCAATGTCTTTATCGGGTTTTATTTCTATTGAAATGAACTCAGATTGAGAAATATTTGTGAGTGTGCCAATTTGGTTAGTGAAAGGGTAATAATTTAGTAGAACACCACAAATTTTCAGGTCATTCAGTTAGTTGTAAGAACTTATCCGATGTGGATCAACTTTTATCTGTTTGATATTCAAGTACACCCAAACATTAAATTGACATCCTTGTACTCGATGTTTTGTTAATGAATTTGTCATCTTCGAGAGAAGGATTGAGTATAACTTCAAGTTGGAGATGCCAATTTTGGAGTTCACGTAAAAATTGGGTGAGAAAAAGTGACTTCTTTGTTATCAACCGCCCGAAGAGGAAAGAGAGTAGTTGTTTCGAATATAAATTTCCTTTTTTCGTGTGTATGAATAATGGTCGGTTCATACACCACACTTTTACTTTATCTTTTACTTTTACTTTAAGAAAGTTGTCACAATGTAAATCAATCGAGGCGTTCATACACGGCACTTTAACTTTTACTTTTAGTTTAAGGATGAGAACTTTTACTTTAAGATTGAGATAATTTAATAATTTTAGGGACTGCGCATGCGTGCATGTGAAGTCATCACAGCAAGCAGTGCCACCAACATTATAAGGAAACGTATTCTTCTGAATATTTTACAGAAATGATATAAAATGGGTGTTCTGTGAAATATCTGTCATTATCCGATACAAAATAGCAAATTGCAAATCAAAACAATGACGTAACCAACGATTACTTCTTCTTCTTCTTCTTCGCTTGTTTTTGATCACTGCGCATGCGTCCTGTTTACTTTAACACTGGTGTATGAACGGTCCAATTCCATTCTTAAGGTAAAAGTAAAAGATAAAGTAACAGTGTGGTGTATGAACGGACCATAATTGATTTGTAGATGATATACACCTATCTCCAGGGGGTAGTGTAGTTTCGATTTGTACATCTTTATTACTCATATAACCGATTTTGGATCGAATGATTAGATCATTTCGGAAAAAAAGCAAGTTAAGTTAGAATGATTTCACAATTATAAATCTGAGAATGTTTTGAATTGAATTGAAAATAAAATAAGAGCGATGAGAAGGAATGTATTGGACATATCAAAGGAAAAAATTGTGAAACTAAATTCCGTCCGCAACTGTACTTACCAAATCATCTTTTGAACAATTTTGAACAATTAGTCTAGGCCAGTCTCAACTACCTACACAGTAGGTTTCTGGGCTGACCCCTGTCAAAAAACAACTGCTCCCCTGGCTAATACCACGAAGGGAAATGAATTATATCCGACCGGTACCAGTGCAGGGTTATTAACAGCAGAAAATCCCGTATATGCTTTTGGCAATACAAATTCCGGAATTAATTTTCAATTATTTGAATGGATACTGTACTAGCAGTCAACACAAGGGTTGGTGAAAGGTAGCAAAGTTCATATTCATCTTTATGACATAAATTATGAGATCAATTGAAACACTACTCCATGATTGTAAAATGAAACTAAATCAACAGGAAGGAGTCTAGCCTCAAAATTAGCGAGATGCAATTCGACCAATTATCTCTGATAGTACGCTTGAAAGGCAGTTAAACTGTGTATTTGCAATTATCAAGGCATAAGGCAGAACAAGAAGCTATTGAAACCATACTTGGTATCTTATATGATGAAACGGAACTGGCGTGAAATATCAATGAGTTTCGAATGATTCCTGATTGTGAAACCGGAACTGGAGTGTATTTCCCCATACACATTTGGTATTTTTATAGTCTGTTTTTCTGAATCGAGTATCAGGTGTTCTAATACCACTGAGCTTGGTCATACCCACAATAGTCCAATCCAGCAGGCATGAAGAGTAAAATAAAACCATGTCCATAGGGCAAAATGGCTACCACCACAACTCTACAACCAAACAAGTTCGCACTAAAATGGAGTGCAAAGCCGAGAAAATATTGAATTTATTGATCATATCGAGAGGAGGCATAATACAAAATTGAAGTTTTCTCTTACTATCTATCGATTGAGAGGTCACAATTCCACGAAAACTTTTGAAAAACAGGATTTTTCGAGCTACAAGTATCTTATCGCCGTATGCCTTTACGACAGTGATATTTGTCAGAAACATGGATCGACTCGAAATATGTCCAGACAAAAATATTCAAAATTGTTCGAAACATTCACTTTGAGCCACATGAAATGGGATTAGTGTATAATCAATTATTTCATCTGAACAGAAGACTGTATGGCTGATGGAATTATCCGAATACACTTCTTTGATAAGCCGTCAACCTTGCTATAGAATAGAATAGGATATATGTTTATTTGGGTAAATATAAATCACGATACATATCAGAAGGAGCACATGAATAAACATAGAAGTAATCACGGAAGTATGTTACAGGCTTGTGCAACACACTTGTGTGTGATATAACAACTATTTTAACTGAATATAAAATGTTTTTTTTTTTTTAGTAATGTGTTAAAATATTACTTAACTTCATAAAATATTGACATTTGCAAATAGTTTAACCTATGTAAAATTCCTATGTCTAGTATGAAAAATATACAAAAAATCACAAATATACACAAACATACTCATTGAAGAGGGAATTTACAAAATCGTGAATTCTTACTCGGGAATTGGTCATTATCCATTTTTTAATTTTTTGTGTGAAAACTTTTATGTTTCTACACATTTTGACATTGTGTGGCAAAATGTTGTATAACTTTGGCATCAAGTAGGTATATGTCCTTTGGCCAATTGTTTTTTTAGCTTTAGGATTTTGACATTTATTATTTCTATTTCTAGTAAAATACGTATGATCAATATTTTTGTTGTATTTCATCTTTTTGAATAACATTTTTGATATCGATAATAGAAAGATTTGGCTAATATCCATAACTTTATTTTGATCATAGAGAATATCACAGGAGAATATCCGATTTTTGCCGTTTATAATTGCTATAAACCTAATGCTTTCTCAAAATATTTCGGAAGAGACATTCAACTGGATTAGGAATATAACCGGAGTTCATTGATACATGTCATTCCTTATTCCATCAAATAAGAATTGAACATACTTTGCGGTTATCTATGAAAACATTAGTTTTTCTTGAGTTATCGCATTCCTAAAAATATCATTTTTTTATTGTGTATTTCCTGTACCCAGTAGAGGGTTGAAACTAGTACAGATTGATTATTTTTATTTTGAAATGGATGATTTTATCACTTTTTTATTCTTTCTTTTTTTTGCTGAATTTTCATCGATTTCTCCATATATTGGCGCGATTTTTCGTTTTCTCATTGAAGCAACTTGACTATTATTGAAAATAGTATTGAGAATTCTGGCACCATGTTTCTCTTTTTTACGTTCTTGAAATCCCATATTGTGTTCATTTCAGGATTTTTAGCAATGTTTTTTTCCATTCTGACTGGCCAACAGTTCATTACAATTTTTCATTATGAAGGCCGTTCTTTCGTAATATAAAACTGGAAAATTATTCAACTTTGAACATACGTTGTAATAATTATATAAATATGTATGCCGATCGATGAATCGTCTTATTATAGAATTATTAAATTAATACTTGAATGCCATTCATTAAAACACTATTACAAATTTACAATATAACGGTCTATTTCTTCAAAATACAACAAAATCATAAAAAACAAAATACCATGCATAGTTTGTTGAGTTGTTTTTATAACAAATAAATAATATACAGTGAGATTTTTATATACTAGTGTTTACTGAACCGCGACACGTGTTTCTCCAAGAGATTGAGTTTTAAACCCTTCTCCTGGAAATGAAGAATTTCAAATTCGGGTTGAACTCATGTTCCTCTGTAATGAGGCGAGATGCATACATAATTTTCGAAACTATTTCTGTGTTCTTTCGCGCGTTTATCAAATGTTCTTCCCCTTTGACCAACATAAAACATAGTACATGAATTCTGACACAAAGTCAGCATTATTTCAACATCATTTAGAAACAGGCCACAAAATAGATTTCAAAATCACCAAAACCGTTGCCACAGCCAAAACCCTCCAAACCAGAGTTACCCGTGAAGCCATTGAAATCGAGAAACGTCCCAACTGTCTCAATAAACGCGACGATTCTGAAAGACTCCCCAATACGTGGAAACAACTTTTGGTCCGACATACTTCTATTTACTCCGACTTGAGTACTAATCCGTTCGAACCTCCCATCGACCGTCCGATCCCTGATCCTGCCATAAATACTAATGAACCCTTAAATCCCACCAACCTTCAATCCTCGATCTCCAGTGATGAAACCCAGTTAGTAAGACAACTCAGACCTTGACGCAAGGTCACTCAGTCTTGAAAATGGCTCCGAAATGGGAGCCGAAACGTAGACAAGGAAACTATTCCAGACGCGGATCACTCGGAAGTTCCAGCCAGCACATTTCCGACCGCGGAAGCCTATCCGAACGAATATATATATATATATATATATATATATATATATATATATATATATATATATATATATATATATATATATACATATATATATATATATAAATAGAATATCATATTCTCTGGTCTATCACAATTTGCATTCAATTCGAAATGCCCACCACAAGATAGCTAGCTATTTCTGGCTTTGGCCTTCATCAGCTGTGGGGTGGCATGGTCCTCGTATCGAAGACAAACTGTGATAGATATCCAGAGGATTTGAAATGAATCGTGCCTTTACGGCAAGCGACACATAAGTGGAACCACCTAGGGTTGTCTTTATTTCTGCAAACGCAGTTGTTAGTTGACGTGGCGAACTGTCACCACTGACGGAAAACTATGACAGCATTTCCTTATAGTGTTACACCCTAGGTGGTTCCACTTATGTGTCGCTTGCCGTAAAGGCACGATTCATTTCAAATCCTCTGGATATCTATCACAGTTTGTCTTCGATACGAGGACCATGCCACCCCACAGCTGATGAAGGCCAAAGCCAGAAATAGCTAGCTATCTTGTGGTGGGCATTTAGAATTGAATGCAAATTGTGATAGACCAGAGAATTTGATAATCTATTTATCAGTTTCCTGATTCATCTTGCTCCATAGCAAATAACACTTTCTCTCTCTCTCTCTCTATATATATATATATATATATATATATATATATATATATATATATATATATATATATATATAAATATATGCTATTATCTAGCGAAACACGTATATATTGGTTTAATATATGGATTTTCATCAAGTATCGGCCGTTTCCATTAATTTTGATAATTTTTTGATATGATGGAAAGAGATAGGCAAAATTCGCTATCGCAATCATAGGAAGTCTGAAGCTACTTTCGTTACACGAGAAAACTACCTATTCTGAAAAGTTATGGAATTCAAAGAACACTGCGGGAATCAAGGGACAGGAGATACGAATTAACATTCACTTTGAATTTCTGAAGTTTGTAAGCTTTAGGGCAAACCTCTTTTGGCAAGGAGTTCCAAAGCTCAGCTGTTCTATTGAAAAAAGATCCCTGAGCAAGAGAGGTTCGACAGGTGTCCAGATTCACAACAAAGAGGTTGGAATTCTGCACTCGTCGAGTCATCCGAGTAGATATTGCCAAGGGGGAAACTATAAACTCGTTGCCAAGAAAGGTGTTTCTCCAGATAACTAACTAAAACCGATACAAACTCTCATCTCTTTCGCTTGTTCCTACAATGCTTTCTGAACATCACAGGCTTTTTCGTTCATGTGAATCCAAAGATGAAAACGTATGATATATTGTTATAAAAACGGTTAAACTCATTTAACAAATTCTTCTTTGAATAGGTGTTTATTTTGAACAAACAATTTGCTACTTACAAGTTCACACAAAACTAACTCAATATCAAATACCCAATGCATGGATTCAGCGTCCATGTTGTAACATTTTAATTTTACATTATCTCATAAAATCCATATTATGTTGAATTCCTACATGAAATATTCATCGATGAATAAAAACTGCACTTTCACTGAATTTTCACATGAGTTTCAACCGAAATTAGCGTGAAGATGCCATGTTCTGATGAAAGAACTGTTGCCAAACACATTTGATTGTTTAGTTTCGTTACCTAAGTTGAATACTGAACTCTATAGCTACATTGGATGTAATTATATGTATTATTCAATTATCCTTGTTTCGTCAGATTTTCCAATGCAGTGACTACTCGATTTACAGAGCAGTAATAAAAAAATATAATTGCAGAGAAACTATATAGAGTCCTCAGTAATTTTTCAATAGTCAATGAGTAGAAAAGAAGCTTCGTTATTGTTTACGCATCCGACATCAGTAAGGAATTTAGATCCATTTTTAATATTAATACAAAATAACAGTTTTTTCAAGTGTGTTGGGTATTCGATGCGTTTCAAGTCAGTCAACAAATATACTCTCTCATGCATTTTACCTAATTTCAGTAGTAAGAAATCTAATATTGAAATTGTTGTCTGGTCTCAAGAATCTGAGTACAATTGATTCGTTTTCCACTTTCCAAATCCATATAGTTCACAATAACCAAAGACGCCCACATCAGAGGAAATGGCGCCACCCCGCCCTCCCTAGTTTTTAGAAAAAAATATACATGCATATTATTATTATCGATATTTCACGAGAATAATTAAAGAAAATTCGGTAAGAGGGCTCCAATTGCATTATTTTCATCTGCCTAATATTATTCATTTGTCTTTACTTTTCCAAAGTACACAAATGTAGTGTGCAATAGCTTCACGTCCAGGCCCCCGACTACAAACTTTCAAATGGGCTTCCCTGACATTAACCATTGTCATAATATTTACCATAACATGTACAATTCTTAGTACCTACTTACTGTATTGACAATTCCGTTACTTCCAACATGTATGCTATCATTCACTGAATCAATGACAACACGCGCTTGTTCTTATACAACTTCCGATACGTAGGTAAAATATAAAATTCCATTTGATATTTATCCTCGAGTGTTGAAATACATTATGTATCGTAACACCGAATGTATTGTAATTGAAATTTTGATCGGCAAAATCATAATTTTATTATTTTATAAGCCTGAGCCTATAGTCGGATCGCCACAAGTTGTTGGATGCAGCCGACCAAAAAATAGTCTTTACAAATGGCACTCAAACTGGACACTTTTATAAAAAAAAAATATCATTTTGGAACTGAAACTTCTTGGTTTCGAAGCGATAACAATCGACCAACCAAGAAAAGAAGAATCATGCTGACTGGTGATGTCAAAAATATTGTCCAACGGCACAAAATATTTATTGGTACAGCAGTTTAGTGAAAAACGAAGATGATACAATAAGTAAGCACAAAAATAGGGCCCTTGAGGCAGTGTGTACAATTATTATTGCCAAATTTTCTTCTTTTCGATTTCCCAAGTGATTTCCTTTATTCATAATACAATTAAGTTGGGGTATTCCACCTGACATTGCACATTTTCCTTCTATTCTTAATTTCCCAAGTGAAAAAGAATTAACAGACAACAAGAAGATATTTTCAATATGAAGAAAACTGTATTGATTGAGAAGATCTGTAGCTCCAGCACTGAGAAATATGATACTTCATATTGGATTTGTATATTGTGTAGCTGCGGTTTACGGATTTCGTATTCATTTAGTCATAGGGGAAGAGAAAATATTCTAGATGATATTCCGAATTTCAGCTTGAAAGCGAGAAGCTTTTCTCAATCTAATCTGCTATGGCATGAAACTGGTTTGGTTTGGAAACGGCCTTCAGAGATATCGCAAGGTCAAGAACTGAACAAAACGTTACTCCTGGATATGAATTGATTTTTTACAATGGAAATTCCGAACCTTTCACTTTCCTACACTCCTAGCGTCCTTCAGCTGTTCAGCATTTAGGTTGGTTAATGATATTAATAGTGTGAGTGTAGAAATACGATATTATTTGAAATATGGTTTATGAATTCCTTAGAATTCATTTTTGCATAATTCAAGGAATGGCGGAAGAACGGTATCAGATACTCCAAAGCTAGCAAGTAAAAGTAATGAGGATAATGGTAATGATTGTGGGCGACCTTCTCTAATGCAGAAAGAGTAGTGAACTCGTATGCATTAATGCAATAAATGCACTCAATGCTTTGTGATAGATATTCAGAGCATAAAACATAAGGAATTATGTATTTGATTTTCGTGGCCAAGGCTATAATATAATAATTAGTTCATTTATAAAGTGATAACATGATATACTGGCACTTCGGTGTACATTAGTGGAATGGACTCAAGGAGGGCTACGACAACTCGACCTGAAGACATATTAGACGTTAATCGTCATCTATCCCGTCAGCATGTTGTCTTTCTCCATTCATTGGCTTGTGGACACCTGCGTTTTTTCGTGTTCTTCCATGTTGTTTCGAATCTACTTTGTACTCGTATGTGCACCATAAATATCAAGCATATGGTTTGAAGGCTGCTTCGCTTCAGAATATGGCAATCGGTGCTTCAGTACTTGCAACGATACTGTTTTTCTTCATTGATCCAGTCTATGTCTAGTTTATGTTGATAGTAGGTTCGATTTATACCCATTGCAGCTCAAGTTGAAAGTGAGGTAGAGTGAAGGCCATTTCTTGTCCAGTTGAGTTTCTTTATAGGTTCCTCTTTCAAATTTTTGGCAAAACATTTTCACGAGTGAGCCCAAAAGGCGGATCCTTATGTGGGCTAGATACGGCTAATATCATTCAGTGCTTCAGTTTTCCGGGCGACTGACTGACTTTTTGGTAGTGCTTTTGCTATTTCACAACAGCAGGAAAACCTACAAAGCCTACAATGCTACCAAGTCGGTTGATGAAATAAATGAACAGCCCTCACCCACTAGGATTGACCCGAGCGTGAATCGACACTGAAGACCTTCAATTCAATATAAAGCAAGCGCCCCAGCTGGCCACCAATCGACCTCAGATATATAACACTTTTTTATATTGGTTAATTTTGCTACATTGTCTTAAAAATTGAGAATAATCGAAAATGGATACCTCACCGACCGAAGGGTGAATAATGGAAATACTTTACGTATATTCCTGGTATCCTTCAGATGCCCATGTATTATCTAGAAATGATAGGAATACGAAAATATCTGGTCAGTTTTCAAAAGTAGAATTTATCGAAATTATAATTCATCTTCTATTAAAACTGTTTTTCAGATGGTGCCCATATCAATATTTTCCAATTCAGAACTAAACCAAGCATCTCATTTGCCCTGATATCTGGTACAACTGATTTTTTCATTTCAGGCTTACAGTGGACGAGGTGAAAAAATTGGTGTGATATCATTCGGGACACAAAACCAGCAATACAAGTGAGTATTATCGTTCAATTTACAAGCCTTACACGCTCAATCCGTAACTTTTACAACGATGTTCATAACCGTTGTTTCTTACGGACAGTCGTTATCTAACGACTCGTTCAATAACGACGTGTTGCAAAATAGACGTGTTTCAATCAATGAGGAAAAATCGGAGGAGCTTATTTGTTCTGAAAAAACTCCAACTGTTTCTTTCAGTGAGGAAAAAACCGCTCTACCTCCACCACCACCACCACCCTCTACTGTGCCAACTAGAAAATTCTATAACGGTACACAATATAACGACAACCGATACGACTCGCCTTTATATGCTTATTACGAAGACGAGGTTGAATTAGATGATGGTGAGTGTATTCTCCAGGTGTTTTCCTGTTGAGTTGATTGACATCTATTTCCCATTTAGAATATCCCCGCCAAGAAGAGATTTACAATAGCGCACAGCGAGTTCAAACATCAACTTATCGCACCACGCCATCTACATCAGCCAAAAACGAAATTCCTAAACGGGGAAATACTGTCTTCATCGAGAACAACTACAACCACCAAAATATCTACCAACCCTCTACAGTAGCAGATTACAACGAAGACAATAGATACGATACCCAGGTACTGCGGTTTCAGAAGTGTTTTTTTACAATGTTATGGCCGATATACACGATGAACCATTCTCAATATACATAAAATATTTTGAAGATCAGTTAACAATTACACTGACGATATTTATCTCATCGTTGATTCCAATTTTCAGAATTTGCTTTTTTGGTTTTGGACTACAGATTTTCGTAGCAAATGCCATGCTCTACATTATTTTCATCATATAATACCGATGACTCACGAGTAAAATAAAAAAATATATCGAAGAAGGACCAACAAACGTGTTCATTTTCCGATAAACATTGAATTGAGATATAGTAAGAATCACGTACAGGAAACATTATTACTTTTCAATTCGAAAGATTTTAAACAAATCTGGCGTTTCTAGAAGGGCTACAGAGGTAATAATAAGGCCTACCCTGCCAGATCGAACAAGTATCACAAAGACGAAACATAGAACTAGCGTTTGAACACAATATTAATGTATATAAATTAGTACCTGTCATCAATTGATTTTTGTTAATTAATTTAGATTGACGACCAAGGTTCCTACAGACAAAGCAACCGACAGCCATACAGGTATGTACCATTCGCATTCAAGGTGAACTGATTTTTTATGTAAATAACACTCTTAGGGGAGACAGGAATGACATAAATGACGTGGAAGAGGTTACCACTAAAAGAACCACTACCAGTACTTCCACAACCAGAAAATACTCTACTACAACTAGAACAACCACGGTGACTCCACGCATAATACCTTCTAAAAAGAGTACACCACCCTCAGCAAGGTACTACAAAAGTCAAATCTACAACGTGATAACTCTTGCATGTTTTAAATCTTCGCATTGCTCATTTTTGTAGTATCTTTCACAACATCCTTCACTTTACCATTTCGCATATCTTTGGTACGAGTAATATTAACCAACTCGGCTCTATATAATTCAGAAGTGTCAACAACTTTGAGTTCTGAAAAAAAGCATGCTGAATCAACTATTTTCAGGTAGATGATATCGTGGGCCCCCGTGGCTCAGGTTTTTGACCAGTTCTACAATATTCACAGTGATAAATTCCCACTTCTTTTATTTCAGTCAAGCGATCCCTAGACTATGTTATACCAGTCTTCCGCTATCACCAGTTTATTTAAGGTTAATTGACCAAAAAATGCTAAATCAATAATTGAGTTTTTATCCATAGAATATTCAGTTGCTGCCATAAGAGCGAGAAAGATATACCAGTTTTGGGAAAGAATGGTTTTCCTGTACGTAACTACGCTCTGGTGAAATCATATTTGGAGAATGCCTTCACAAATCGTTTATGCCACGGAAGATAATTACCTTTCGTTGGCCAGAATTTTCACTGGATCTGCCACCAATTGTTCTTATGGGAACGAATCAAATCATCTATGTATGGTAAAGAGTTACCCACTTGGAACAAACGAGATCCATTTTGGGATGTGTCTAGTTCCGAACGAACTTCCTTTCAGCTTTTACTGTTAGTATTGAAAGCAACTGATACTGAAACAAAAGTGTGGAGGCGTTATAGCCCAAAGTGTTTTTGGTTTCTATCTCTATTATTGAAGCTCGAAGCCTCGTAACTGATTTTCTTCGTCTTTCCTGAAGATCAACATGATTTATTCGTGGCCTCGTCTATTCTGAAACGTCAGAGAAATTCTGAACGATTGTAGAATCTATCTCAGGCTTGTGTCTACTTGGGAGACGCTGATTGTTTATGTAGACTAGTATAAATTGGAAATGGAAAGTTGTTGACACTTCGAAATGAACAAATATTCACATTCAATTAATTCGGTAAAATGTTGTATCTAACCAATCCTACCCTCATATTCTTCGTCATTAATATAATTTGGTGCCCGTCACCTGGCATATCATATAATGCTATCGTGGATAATGATTCAGCTTTTCCTCTGCACAATTTTCACATCAACCAGCTGCCCCTCTATGAGCAACCCCTATAAAATTCGTGAGACCTATGTGAAGGATAGGTTGAATCTTACTTTTCATCGAATGATCCTCAGAAAGAAATTGTGCTAAATGTAATAACTGTCAATAGTGAAGGTTCACACATCGTAAATGCCGCCATGCATCTACACATTAAACCCATACATCAGCACTTTTTTTTCAGATATATGTGGCTTATTGAGAAATGCTTATCAACTGATACAACTAACCTCGCCAAAAAACGCCAAACGCACTATTCAAACACTTCTTGGTCATCCAAAACTCTCTTTCAGTTCACTTCTAACCTAGTTTTACTGATTGTAGCCTGATGAAAAATAACAATTCTGTGAAGTATTAACACCAATCGCATATATCTCTCGTGTTTTTCGTTTGGTCTGGACACTGTTACGATTTTGTTTCATTTAAAAGTGGGACTCTAGATGCAAAATCATACGCCAATTGCTGCCCCGCTCCAGATATCTAGACAAGAGTCATCACAAATTTCAGAGCTACTCGGCTTCAAAAATTTGATTCAGTTTGAGCGCAGACAATTCTTTGTTGAATGTCAGTGATGTTTATATTTGATTATATACTTTCTCAATAAGATTCAATTAATGGCTATATTCCATTTTGCATTTATATACTAACTTGGTTGTTCCGTCTTCCGTCCGAGTATCTGTTTTGATTCGATTGCTTCTCCGTTGGTTATCGATTACCAAGACCAGTTCAGGAACTCGTTGAAAATAGTTGTGAATGGACTTCAGACATCATGTTGTACCTATGTGATTTCAGATGGACGAAGAGAAAACACATGCTTCAGTTTTTTGTCATTAAACTTGAGTTCCGTATCATATAATCTCCAGCATCTCATTATAACTCTAGTTCCACGAGTGAATATTGAAAACAGGGGGAGCACATACCCAGGAAACACAGGGCGTAAAATGGGTATACATGAAGAGAACTTTATCAGACATCCGAATGACCATCAAGGTCCATATGGAAGTGGACATAAAATAGACATTGATTTGATGTCCTTCACTTATCAAATTCTGAATATCGTTTCATGGGCATGATAAAATGACGTCCAAGAATAGCTATAAAAAGTCCATCACATGGGTATGGACAAGACGTCCAATGGATTATCCTTACCGATCGTGATATGGATATATTTCATGGATATTCTCTTATTGGTTATGGTACATTCTCAAGTATTCTTCTGCCTCCAAGCTGTTTTTCTGGTAATTTTTTTTGACTTAGCAATCACCACTTCATGCCCATAATATGGTCAATGTAATTCCATAGCGACTCCAGTCAACTTCCAGGTCAAGAAGTCGATTTTAGGTCTACTTTGTTTTCTTGATATATCCTTGAATGGTCCATGAATTCATGTCCATCGGTGAAGTGAAAAGTGGATGACGGTTCCAATAGATCATTTGGGAACACCAACGTTAATTCCTGTTTAATGAGATATTCTCATCTTTTATTTAGTTCACTAGAAAATATGAACATAGTTGAGGAGACGCGCGTCGATTGCAAGGGATTTTCAGTTTGGAATTAGAGGAAAATTTAGCTCTAGTTTCACCTTCATTCTGCTACTGATTGTACCATATTGAAAAAAAATTGGAGGAGACCGTGGGCGAGCGGAAATAGGATGTTAACACACTTCTTATTACTATTATCATCCGATATTTTGTTTCGGTCTAGCGACATGTGGGGAGCATAGTTACAGTTGTTACGAAATTCGATCAAGCGTAAAAATATCTCAGAAATATTTGGGTTGGTCACTTTTCGTTGAGATCCCCTCATCCCTCTAGTTCCCGCTGAGAGTCTTTTTCAAATGAGTATAACACAGCTTTTTTCTTTGTTATATGTTTCCTACCTTCTGAACTGCTATTAGGGGTCGATTCTGAAATGGTTTATTTCGGATTAGAACGTCAAGAACTGAAGATTTCAGATGACTCTTGCCTGCTAGAAAAATAGAAAGGATACAGGGAGATAAATGAGATGTATGTGCATGATAATTATAGAAAGCCAACTTATGTATTAGTTGTTGATGAAATGAAACTCAACTATACTAGCGTTTAAGTCTTTCAATAATTACATTTCTAGATCTGCTCAAAGAGGACGCGGTTCAGCTCATTACGCTGGCGCTGGCGATCAGATTATCAATAATGAAGTTACAGTCAACAGCAATCGAGGAACACCTGCACCGTGAGTATTTGAGTGTTTTGAGGTTACATATTGACCTTAACTATGTTATGCGTTAAATGTTCCGTTGGCCTGTAGAAGTTAAACATATATCTGAGACTTTCATTTTCAGGCGGTCCCGGCCAACACTCAAACCTTCAACTTCGATCGTTCCCAAAATTCAAGAATACGTAGACATATACAAATACCCTCCATCTCGTCCTGAACCCATATATCCACAACCTCAAGTCGACAAAACAGCAGCAAAATGTAGGAAGGACGTTTGCTTATTGCCCGACTGTAGCTGCGGTGGAAAAGATATTCCTGGTGAGTTTGTATTTTTTTGACGATTATTTACTATGATATATCGAAGGAAGTTTTGGTTGTTTAATGTTTCCAATTTTTTCAGCTTGAGTAACGAGAGAATAATGTATAACAAAGTATTCAAACATCAAATTTTCTGTGCAATCGTAGCCAACCATACATATAGGCTCTTAGGGTTTTTTGAAGTACCTCGAACATAAATTCAAATTCTAAAAAAGAAGCATGTCGATACTTAGCAATCCCTAGAGCAAATATATCGGCTGGCCACAATTTCACTGAAAAGTTTGTTTACTACTTTTTTCTATGCGTTAAAGTAGTTGGATTAAAATCAACACATAATTATTGAAAGTTTGATGATAGTGAGGTATTTTCTCAAAACAAAGGCTTTTTCTTGTTAATTATTAGGAAACATACCTCCAGAAGAAACGCCCCAAATGGTCCTGATTACTTTTGACGACGCAGTAAATGATTTAAATAAAGACTATTACGTAGATTTGTTTGAACAAGGACGCAAGAATCCTAATGGTTGTCCGATAACAGCTTCTTTTTATGTTTCTCACGAATGGACAGATTACAGCCAGGTTCAAAATCTTTACGCAGATGGTCACGAGATGGCATCCCACACAGTGTCGTAAGTGGTCTCATTTTGACCAGGGGCTGGACCTGAACTCTGAAATCTACTATCTCTAAACTGTTCGACTTGCTTCAACGTTCTTGCCGAAATGTTATCTAACTTATTTCTTTCTATGCTACTAACCAATAGGTGACATCCCAGTCAAGCAGGTACCCCAAATGGTACTGATCACCTTCGACGATTCCGTTAACGACCTAAACAAAGTTTTATACCAGGATTTATTTGAAAAGGGCAGAACCAATCCCAATGGATGTCCCATTGCCGCTACATTCTACGTATCCCACGAATGGACTGATTACAGTCAAGTACAGAACTTATATTCTGATGGTCATGAACTAGCTTCTCACACAGTTTCGTAAGTTTTTCAAAGAACAAACATCGCACCGTACAGTATCATCAATTGCACCCCAATTTGTTTAGTGTATGCTTCAACAAGGAGATGTAACACCAATTTCCAAACGCTTGCTACTTGCTATTAACTCTAACCGAAGTGTAGCCGAGTTCGCTCTTTGAACATTAATTTTTATATAGGCACAGCTTTGGTGAACAATTTTCCCAGAAAAAATGGACCAGAGAGGTTGCAGGGCAACGGGAGATTCTGTCTGCCTACGGAGGAGTACATTTAGAAGACGTGCGAGGAATGAGGGCGCCATTCTTATCGGTAAGTATGTATGTAGGTTCCTCGGAAGTAATTAGCAAAATCATCTTACCCTCTTCTTAACTTCATCTGTACCAGATCATCCACATTTTTTTATCAAGCAACAAACGATCAGATTGGTTGATGCTTAGCAAATCAACCGAATTCACTGGAGATCCTAGGGCTGGCCCTTGGTCTCCAGAATATTTTGTGATCATTACTGATTTCTTCAACAAATGAATCAAGACATGAAAAAATATGTTTCAGGTCGGCGGTAACAAAATGTTCAAGATGTTGTACGATTCCAACTTCACCTATGATTCTTCTATGCCCATCTACGAGAACAAACCTCCAAGCTGGCCGTATACCTTGGATTACAAACTTTTCCACGATTGCATGATACCACCTTGCCCCACTAAGTCATACCCTGGGGTGTGGGAAGTACCCATGGTCATGTGGCAAGACCTCAATGGAGGAAGATGCTCTATGGGTGACGCTTGTAGTAATCCTCCAGACGCCGAAGGCGTCTTTAAGATGTTGACAAAGAATTTCCAGAGACATTATTCAACAAACAGGTGTGTACAATTCTTTTTCCTTATATTTGCCAATAATAGGAAACACCGTGGACACTGTCTATTCAAATTGTATCTTAGGGCACCATTCGGTTTATTCTACCACGCTGCTTGGTTCACTCAACCACACCACAAAGAGGGTTTCATCAATTTCATCGACAGCATTCTTGCTTATGATGATGTATGGTTAGTTACAAACTGGCAAGCTCTGCAGTGGGTGAGAGATCCTACTCCCATCTCTCGATTGGGCTCGTTCCAACCATTCCAGTGCGACTACAGGGTGAGTATTTTGTCCATTTATCATCTCACTTATCAATAATTATAATGCAGTCTGCGGAAATTATCAAGTAAACAAGGAATCATTAACAATGATCAGTAGATTCGATGATGTGATCCACAAGGCAGTTGAAAAAAAAACAAAAGTGGCCTATTTACGGGAACGATAGAAAACTGGATATTGATATGAAATTCGAACGAATGGAACATCTGTTATAGAGAATTGAAATAATAATGAGAATAAACGATGATGAGATTGGAACCTTTGGTGTAAAAGTTTAAACTTTTTGTAGAGATCGATTGCCTAACTCCAATCTTAAGAAGGAAATAGATGAGAAGACAATTTATAGCATTCATTATCCATAAGACAGCATTAAAACAGAACTTGAAAGAAATGTGTGAGTGTATTTATTTCTGAGGAGAATCCTCACATGTTGTGATACATGTCTGAATAGATGAAAAATATAGGTCCACATTTGAAAAAAAAAAATATTGAGAAAAGAACGAATAAAACGTCGCAATCCAATCAAAATTTTGGTTCATAGAATAGAATAGTTTATTGGCTACGTGATACATTTTTACAAATATTTGTAGCAAGTCAGAACACAAGTTATAAAATATATATAAAACTATTAACATAAGTACAAAGGAGTATTCGATGGAAATAAGATCCTCAAACGAAATGAAGTACCTTGGGATTTACATAGATAGTCATGTCAGATGGGATGTGCAAGCAAGAGTATTGTCGGGTAAATTAAGAAGTCTGAGTCCTAAATTCAAAGCATGCAAAAAATTTCTCAATTTAAAACTTCTCAAAATACTCTATTATGCGTTAGTGCAATCCCAAGTATCATATGGTATAGTAGCCTGGGGGGGACTACTCAACAATTACATGCTGAAAATAGAGATATCCCAAAAGTGGTTACTGAAAATAATTCTCGGAAAAAACTTCACATATTCTTCGGATCAATTATTCCGTGAAAGCGAAATATTTGATATACGACAATTATATTGTCAAGCCATTTTGCTTCAACGTTTCAGAGACAAGAGCACTCAGATAATAAAACACGCGTATAATACAAGATATAGGCAAGAGTCAGTAGTTGTACCAAAAGTTTCCAAAACAATAGGGCAAAGAAGTTACTACTTTTTGGGCTCGAGAATATTCAATATGCTCCCTATCGAGATCAAGACAATCCACTCGTACAAGCTGTGGAAACTCAGAATAAAAAAGTGGATACTGAGTCTATCGAGAAACGAAATCCATAAATTAGTTGACATTAAAAATCATTGAAATATAATATTCTGTTATTATTATTTATTCTCCTCCAATGATTATCTATGTGTATATATTTTATGAAATAACACGAATATTCAACCAAATGACTTGAAAATATATTTTATAACTCGTCAGGGTTGTTGAAGTCAACCATTTTTAATGGAATTCTACTATGCAATTATTCAATTTATAGTTTTTAGGTATTGTTTGTAAATTGCGTGTTTAATGTTATAGTTATATTGTCGGTTTTATTGTACTCACGACCTATTTATATTTTATACAAATTTGTTTTTATTATCCTTTTTACTGTAAAAGTTATTCTGTCATTTTATTGTATTCTGAAAGCGACCTATTTGGATCTTTTTTTTCTCAAACTCACTATTTTCACCATGGGAATGTGTTAGTTTGTGCACTCAGGAATATGCCAATAACCCCGTGCGAATTGATTTCCTTGGGGTTGGCACAGTTTATGATTTTCCAAACTGGACCAATAAAAACTGAGAGGATGTAAAGAATGTGTAACCTAAGAATTTGTGAAAGTTGTTAACTTCTTCACGAGGAAAAAATAAACTTATTATTATTATTATTATATCGTCATATATACAAATATAACAATAAATATCACAATGTTTGTACCAGAACATAGCAAACTTGAAACATTACAAACAGTTTTTGACATATTGTCATATTACTTAAATGTTGGTGGTAGAGCCAGAAACGAAAAACGGGGTAATGTAATTTATTTCTGCACAGTCAGTGATATTGATCTGAAAAAATATTTTTGATGTGCCCCTAAATAAGCAATTATTGTCAGATTCAACCAACTTTGTAGGTTTTACTATTCACGAGATCGTAATAGTGGGATAAGCTAAAAAACGGGCTGTGATTCATTTTGAGTTCTTATTGAGATTTCAAATTGAGATCTCATCAGCGTCACTTTGGTGAATACGTCAACTAATTCGTACCAAATGTAGTTTGAATGTTATTCGAGGCACTTTTGTTCGATTATATTTAGGTATATATATTTGGGTGAAAATTAAGTTTCAGCTCCGTTTCATGAACCAACATTATGAGGAATGTTTATTTTTCAGGACCGACCAAAGAGGTGTAATAATCCCAAAGTGTGCAATTTGTGGCATAAATCTGGCGTAAGATACATGAGAACTTGTCAACCCTGTCCAGACATCTACCCTTGGACCGGTAATTCCGGAATACGTAGTAGTAGAGTCGACAATGCAATTGAGGATTGAATCTGTAGCTGAATCTGAGTAAGAAATTATGGATTTCTCGTAAAGAGCCAATTTTTCAATATTCCGTCCAATCAAAAGTGAAATAACATCGAAAATTAACGTCTGAAATAATATATTCGGGCAGTGAAAATTGATACTGATCTTCATTTCGATACATGCTCTCTATCTGAAGCGTATTGTTAGTAGGATATTTGGATATGAATGGTCGCAAACTTTTTGCATTGGCCTAGTGCTACCTACCACTGCCATTTAGTTAATTTTATGAAAATTGAACAGGTCCTGACCATAAATTTTCAGTTTTGCCGGCTTCGTTGTTGGAAAATTATATTAATCGAAAAGCTAGTAGTTAGTTCAGAATATTCGATGAATGAGACTCAACGGCACTACATGTGGTGTGCGGATACTGCTTTTGTTGAAATTCTTGAATAAAAAAATTTCCAGTGATTTTCACCACTGGCAGCACCGTACAGCTTTCCACCGTATGTAACAGCTTCATCTCAAAACTGAATTCAACTCTCTACGATCATGATAAGACAACCTAAATACAATACAGAAATATCCACAAATACAAGTTGTATAATAGAGCATTTTTTTCCAGTGAATTCGGAATTCAGTGAAATCTGACCGGCAATCATTCATATCCTCAAAAATAGGCAAGTGTCAAAATGGAAATGTTTTTATAAGAACCACTTACCGCATATTGAATTCGTCAACTTACCAAAACAAGTATATTCATTGGAGTTTTTCTTTTTTATTCGCAAAATTTCCTTCGGATATCTATTTAACGCGTATTTTGTAGTCACAAGATTGCAGCTATGACGTTATAATTTTACTTTTTGTACACAAAAAACCTATTCTGATATCTGAATATCGTTGTACCAAACGAAAGCTGAAACCATGTTTGTACTTATTTTTGTGAAAATGAAGATGTTGAGTAGGTGTCAGGATTCCTTGATCTCCATACCTAATCAACATCCGTCTTTGTAAATGTTAGTTGTAAATAGTATAGAGTATTTACGTCTATAGAAAATGTTTCAAAATTTGTGCCAATAGATACAAGGTGTTCAACTTGCTGTCAAATGAAAAATCAATGGAGAAGTATCGATCTTGGTATGTATATGCGATATATTCGATTCAAACACGACATATTATTCTAAAGGATGGTATATTATAATAAAAGCAATATTTCCACCTTGGGATCTGTGTGAAATACTCGAAATGCGAGACTGTATTGTGAAATTCATATTGAAGCTCAAATACAAACGCATTGTCTCGATTATAGAATACTTTCAAATATGGTAATAATTGTTACATATCTATACTTGTGTGTATGATGACGTCTGTAGATATACTGAAATGTATTTATAAAATAAGGCACCTTTAATTTATTATCTCTATAGGACGAATTGGATTTATATTTATGATACAGTGTTTGGCATGAAAAGATCCAAATAAATAAAAAATAATAGACTTTCGACTTTCATTGAACACCATATCCAGCTATTTTTATTAAAGGCATGTGATAGTTAAGTGGCCATAGAAGGAAATAAAATCATTCTAAGTACTGTTTGAACGTCATTGTTTTGTGGTGGATCAATATTTGTTCCGTAGTTCTCTGGTATAGATTCCAATATTATTTCTTATTTTTTCCTGATTGGGGTAGGTTACAAACCCAGATAACAAACCCAGATAACTACGGAACAAAAATCATTTTCTTCATGGAACAAAGTTCATGTTGTTAGAGTCAAGTCAGTATGAGTTAGCTGCAAACTCATTTTGAGAAAAAATCCGAGATTATTGCAACTACAAACAGATGATTGGTAACGTGCAAGAGTGACCAAACAATAAACAGGAGCCCTGGACCCAAATTAAACGCTGGTTTCGTCTAATCCATCTTTAATTATTCGAAATCTTTGGTTAAAGTGAGGAAATAGACTAGACAATCAACAAAAATAAAACATTCCATAATACGAGCCATAATACCAGATAATAAAATTGTATAATACAATTCTGGCAAAACAAGTTATCGACTATATTATGAGCCAGAAATAATAAAATGCTACAAAGAAACATTGCCCTGACAAAGATGCATCCCAAAATACATGAAAATCCTGGTGCATGCACTTAGGCGATAATGTTTTAGCAAACGTCCTCAAGGCTGTTGAGTCCAGAATAACCATTTTTCGTGTTAGTCATTAATGTCAGTACATGGAGCACAAGTCAAAATTCAGGAAGTCTCCAGCAAACAATGAAAGAAAACAGATGTTTGTCACATCCAAGAGGAATAAAAAATATATTCTTCTTCTTGAGTGCTAAACACCAATGGTGTGCTTCAAATGCCAACAAACTATCAATCTGCAATTTTGATATGGAAGTGACACGGAAATAGTTTCGAACCTGACGATCTAAGCAAAACCAGCAGCAATCAAGCAAGCCGCACGTTGACAGTATTTGCGAATTTTTTCAAGTATGAGTGCATGCACCAAGGTTTCCAATCATTTTAGGAGTTATAACAACGTCACAGACTATTATTATCTTCTCAAGGTAAATAATATAGAGGTAATACATTTAATGCATGTTCATCCTATTTCAAGACACCATATTGCATTGCATACAGTGCGTTCTATATCAAAGTTACTGGTCGATACCAATAAGGATAAATGCATTCAATATCATAAGAAAAAACATGTAATATTGCAAAAGAAATGACTAGTTCAATACAAACACAATCCATTAACTAAAATACTATTTTTATATGAATCAAAGTAACATTATGGCAATTCGAGTATTGACTAGTTCCAAATATTAACAATACTATTAGAATTTCGTTTACATTATATAAAAATGGTAACTCACAAATCACTCGAAATGTTCCTGGAAACATTCATGCACCAGATGTTTGTTACTCAGGAATTGAAAAAACAAGCAGAAAGATTTCAGATCTACATTTAGCTAACTGAATATTCTAACTATCAACAGGCACATATTCAAGGATTTAAATTATATATAAAGCAAATCTAGATCACGACTTCACAACCAAATTCAAATATAACATTATTATATCACAAAGAGAGCCAAAAGATAAATTATACTTAGCTTTATGTACTCATTATTAGCTTGATTCTTTCATAAGATCAATTTGAATTTTCAGTAACAAATCGAATTTATAAACATATTTTTCTATAGGAATTAAGTACACTCTGTTGTGATTTAGGAACTGACATTTCTACCAGAAGTAACTCAGAAAATTCAAATGAACCATCTCTCTATGACGAATCTGAGCTATGCATAAAAGTAATAGTTTGTGGACTATAAATATCACTCAACCTTTGAATGAAACAAACTCTGGTTGAAGTTGTTCATTTCGGTAACTGAAAGGTGATTCTTTAACAAAGAATAGTTACTGAGGCGCCAAACTGAATACTGAATGAAATCAATACCAAAGATAGTTCAGAAATTTATGTTGGAGTTTTCATTTCTTGTTTGATGCAAGTCTTGAAGGCTTCCCATCCTTCGTTTTTAGCATAGGACTGAAAAAAACACAAAACTGTTGATATATAAATAAAAAAAATTCACGAGTCTCTCAATCGGATGTATCAATAGAAAACCAATTCTTTTTTTGACCCACTGAAAATTTTAAATACTCCTTTGAAAAAAGTCCTTTGATATAGTCTGGTGTGAAAGGCCAGCCTCGCAACAGCAACTTTTGTTCGGCAACTGAATAATTGTGATCATGGAACGTATTTGTTTTTATATGAAAACGCGCATTAGCATCTTTTTGGTCAGGACAACTGGAAAATGATCTTGTCTTGATCTATTTAAAGCAAATGGATTGTTCCTTGAAATATATAATATACAGGTCTAGACATATCCGCACATACCGGGTATTATTTAGTTGCAGTAGTTGTACTAATTTGAAAATAATAACTGCTGTCTTAGTGGGATCCATGTTTACAGAGCAACAAACCAGTGCGTGAAACACAAATTCATTGGCCACTTCTTGGTCAACCAACAACTTTCATGTTGGGCAATGAAAAAGTTACTAGTGCGCGGCTGGCCCAAGTGAATATTATCAACTTCTTTATCCTTTGAATTATTCGCATACACTATCTACCATTTGATTTGATTTAATTTCTATTTCACTTACCTTGAATCCTCTGTGTAAACGATCTTTCATTATGGCAATAAATTCTCTATAACTCAATAATCCATCACCATCATCATCAAATATTGCAAACACGGTGTGGACTATATGCTGACTCAAATTTGTACCAGTACATATCTTTACTGCCCGATGGAATTCATCTAAAAATTATTTTGTTGCTTCTTAACAAGGAGTCTAGAGAAATTTTACACAAGAAAAGAAAACTTGGTAATTACAAACCCTATATTAACTTACCTTTGGATATGGGGTGATCTGCAAGAGTATACATCCTCATGGCAATACTGAAATCTTCCAAATTATTTAAAAATTGGCAAAAAACGTGAAATTCCTCGAAAGTAATTCCTTTTGTGTCTTTGATTCTATACAGCAATCTATCAAGGTACATATCATACTCATCAGTATCTAAATATGTGTATCTCAACAATATTTTCGCAAAATCTATTTCAGAAATAGTCATGAGCCCTTTGGAAAATTCGTTGAACTCCAATTCCAGAACTTCTGTTTGTAAATGCAGCATGAACTTCTTGAAACTTTCAAAATTCAAATCGGAATTTCCTCTGGGCCCAAAGAAGTGCACAATAAGAGTTGTATCGACAACGTGACGCCTTTGTAGACCCTGTTCGTCATCTACATATTGTTCTTGAATGGGAATCATTTGCTCTGCTTCCTCATTGTTCATGCCTCTCTTTCCTTTCCAAGCATGGCTGAATATTTTCTCCATCTAAACAGAAACACTTCACTTCACCCAGCTACCAAAACTAAAAAAAGTACCCACCAAGTCTCGGAAACTGACACTTCACTATTCTGGACAGTAAATTTCTATTACAGCACACAGTTCTTTGTAGTGCCATGGCGTGTGACAGTTCTGGTAGATCTTTAGACAATATAAATTTTGTGAAACAAAAGGTTCATTTGTTGGGTACTACTCTCTTAGTTTTGGTGTATGGGACGCAAGGAGTGTTTTATGATCACAGGAAGTCAGAATGTATCTTAATATATTGAAAGGATTTATATCCAACTTTTGTGGCAAAGAGAGTCAACTTATCATCTTTCTCCTCAGGTCGTTTAAAAATTGGGTGTTACATAAAAATGTTAATGAGAATGAAACATCAGGCATCAAACAATTTGTTAACAAAACGTTGGTTACAGAGGTTTTCGGGTATCGAGATCGATCATCACCCAAGGAATAACTATTTTTAGTATTATTTTTGTGCTTTAAGAAATTATTGAGCACTCAAAGGGATTGCAATAACTCTCCCTAAGTCTTTCACGGAAGACTTGTATATTTGGTCATTTTTTTTCAAAAACCACAGCTACAAAACAATTCCGATCACAGTCAAGTTTTCAGTTCAACATATGTAACATATGATTTTACACAAAAAATTAAAAAATGGTAGTATGTAACCAAATAAGCATCTCTACTTATGAACATGTTTCTACTGACAACTCAATAAACATTTTTACAGCAAGTGACAATGGATCATACAAACCTATGTTTGTTCTTACAGTACTCAGGTGGAAGTCATTTCTGCCCCTTGTTTTATATTCATATTTTACTACTTCACTATTGCTTTAGAGAATATTGTTTTTAATTATATATATTTTTTTGCATTGCTCTACTCTGAGTGCTATGAACAGAACTTTTTGGGAAAATGAAAGGAAGGGGTTTTAGTTCTTGTTTTTTTGGTTGAAATAGTGAGATTAATCAAGCTGTGTTAAAAAACAAAAGCTGCACAAGCAAGGACACTGTGTAATAGTGACAGTGGTTAAAATGTTTCAATCTATAAACCAAATTACATGGTTAATAATTAAAACCCAAACTCACAAATAAGCATTAGTTTCAATTGATTTTTAGATGGAGATGGGATTATGCTTGGATTCTCCATTAATTACCTATATTGATACTCTCGATCAATACACCCGAAAACCATATATATTATGAATATCTCAAAAAAGTTCAGAAGAAAATCAAATCAAAAGCAATGATCCAGTGTCAGAACCTTCACTTACTGCAATATCTTCTTTTTCAGTTTTTTTGCCTGCCAATAGTTTTCTTATCTGCCCAAGTAATTTATAATTGAGATATTTTTTGGTGAAGTTTAATTATTGGAAGAGGAATAAACTTTACTTACCACTAAAAACTCATTTTTGTCTACTCTTTGGTTACCATCTGTGTCGAACATATTGAAGGCAATTCTGAATCCTGATTGAGGCTCTGCAAATACAATGAATTAGCATATATTTGAATAATATATTTGAAGTCACCTACTTGTCAGTATCGAAAGAAGAAACAGATACTCAGTATATGAAATTATTCCTGAAATAATATGACATGAGATAATTCCAAATTATTAAATATGTTTATAGAACCTTTTTCTCTCAAACTTCTAAATAATCTTGGTGAACCCTGACTGAGTGGTGGTGTAGCTTCTTTGATTTTTTCTAAATCCTTTTGATTCAATATTTTCCGCTTCATTCGGGCTGTAATAAAAAAATCTCCAAATCAGATATGAATTCAAAAAAATAATTTTAGAATTTAACTCACGTCTAGGCTCTGCTTCTACCACAGATTCTAAAAAATCTTGGGGAGTCATGTATAACTGACCATCATATTCAACAGATGCAAATCGGATAAACCTTTTCTCTCGTGATGTTAACTTAACAATTTTAACATCTTCTTCCTGGAAATAGCGTTTAGTTAAAAGCGTATTTTGTCACTGACATTTTCAAAATAAAGCAGAAATTTTGAATATCCAGAGTAAATTCTAGTGAACTAAAGTGTGCTGAATCTGCTGAAAAGTATATTAGGCTCACAGTTCTAGATTGGGCTGCATTAACATTAGGAAATGATTTCCATTTATACACAGCAATCAATAAAGTTGCTGATCCTCCCAGGGCACAGAAGACAGGTATAAGATTGCTATTTTTTATTGTATTTCTGTTATTGGAAAACTGTCTCAGAACAGTTTTATTCAATCTGGCCCAATGATTTCTCAATAATTTTGAAGCCATAACTCTAGACTGTCGAACCTAAAAATTGAAAATAGTAAAGAAATATGATATGTGATATGATCACATTATTTAAAATTAGTCACACAACACACAATAATAATAATTTCAATGTCATACAGTGTTGTCAAGACATTTTTGCAATTGTACCAATCCAAAACATCTAAATTTACCACTTTATACTACGGAATTACGCGTATGCGCATTATATAATAAAAGAGTGTGTAGTGTTTTATCAGAAGAAGGACGAATTTTGTGTGTTCAAACACCAGAAATTTGATGTGGAAAGTTGTGAAGCTTCACACCAAAAAGGCCCTGTATCTCTGAAAATATAAGAGACCGCCGATAAATTGGATTTTCTGTAGAGGAGACCGAATTACGTAAGTTACACAAAAAAAAAACAAAAAAAGGTGCTCATAGCGACCGAAGTATTACCCACGTTTGTCATTTCATTTGACACAAACTGAATCAACTCTTCCATTCTGGCGACTCTTGTTATTAGTGACGTCACGACGAATTGTTTTTGAATACATCCTCGAATACTATTGAACGCCAAAAAACACCTCATGTAAGACAAGTGTCAGTAGTGTCACTGTCAGTTGTCAGTAGTGTCAGTAATGTAGAGGTTATATCTGAAATCTTTTTGTTGATCTTGTTTGCTATTGTATCACATCACTATATTATTAGTGTTGACAGTAAATCGTGGACAAACGGACATTTAACATTAATTATTTCACAAGAATGGCACAAGTTGCTGCAACGCCCGTGAATGGCGAAAGAACTAGTATACATGATATGTTGAAAGACACCCCATTGAATGATGATAAAACACCTAATCCACCATCTGCAAGTAATACTACTACTACATATTCACGTTCGGTCCCTACGAGCTTATCTACGTGTGGCTCTCCGGCGATTCTAACGCCAACATCACAGACTGATGATTCATCTCTCCTCAAAAATTCTCGAATAGAAAACCTCAAAAACTGGTCCATATCAACATACAAATGTACCAAACAGATAATGTTCGAGAAACTAGGAAAATCATCTAGGACAGTCGATGCAGGTTAGAGTGATATCTACTTTCAATTCATTGAATTCCATTAAACAATAATTTTTGTGAGGCTCAGTTAAAAAGTTTAAGTGCATTTGTTTTGTTTCACTGTCTAGAGGCTGCTCCGGACATACTTTGATAACAGGACCTGTTAGTGGCTTTCCAATGATGCATCATCATATCTGTTACTCCTAAACATTGAACAAATTAACAATATTAATTATTTCAATCTGCAAGTTCTGTGGACCCCTCTCCAGAGAAAATCATCTGAAAGATGACTAGTAAGATGTGTCTCTACTGATTTTGAACGACTGAAAGTTTTTTACCTTGAAAAACACCTCCCGTGAGTGAAATAAACTCTGGTGAAGGTGAAAATAATTGATAAGTGGGTTCAATATTTTCAATAAATTTTTAAAGATAATATCATTTTTATTTCAGTGAAACTGCTGAAGGGAATACAATTCGATTCATTTCAGAAATGTTTTGACAATTGAAAAATATCTTCTAGATAATGTGAATTGCTAAAGCTTTTCGGAATGTATCTTCTCACATTTCGAGCATGTTAAGCCTGGACCAGTCACAATATCATCATCAGAAAGCTACTTTATTTCTCCTATTAATTTTTAGTTATTTCCCATGAAGGTATGTGAATAAATCTCCTTACTCTTACAGAGCTCGAGTCAAGAATAGATCAGTTAAAAGAAACTCAGAAAAAGTATGCCAGTATTCTTCGTCTTACAAGAATTCTCACTAGTCACTTCTACCAGGTTGTTCAAACTCAGGTAAACCATTTTTTCACGATTGTCAATAATTGTAAATTTCTTTTCTGGCACTTGAGGAACTATTATCAGTAGTCTGATTTGTCTGCTCTGTTGGAACTTCATTTAACGAGAACTGTAAGAACATATACAAGCTTGATATGCCAGAAGTTTTTGGAAAATGATAATTGTAGTGATCGAAATATGTACTCTGTCAGAGAAGTCTTGAGAAGTGACAATTTTAAAATATCTATATTAGATTGATCAGTAAATTGTTTTCCAGAAATATGTCTGTTTTCACAGCATGCCTTAGGCGAAGCATTTGCTGATCTTGCTCAGAAATCACCGGAACTACAAGAGGAATTTCTATACAATTCAGAAACCCAAAGAAATTTAACGAAAAACGGAGAAACATTACTCGGTGCATTGAATTTTTTCATATCATCTGTTAGTACACTGTGTAATAAGACAATAGAAGACACACTGCAGAGTATAAGGCAGTATGAAGCAGCAAGAATTGAGTATGATGCTTATAGAACAGATTTGGAATCATTGTCTACAAAACCTGATGGAACTATCGGACTAGAAGATGCACAGCAAGGGTATGAAGTTCACCGTGAACAATTCATGAAGTTGCGGGCTGAAGTTACTATAAAAATGAAGTTTCTGGATGAGAATAGGGTGAGTCACTTTGATATTACATACATACATCTGATTGGAGATTACTTGAGTGAAAATACTCTGTGAGATTTAGAAGTAGCGCTCTTTTATTCTTTGTTTTGCTGAATATCCAACCTCTTAGAGGCCACTCTGAAAAGATTTGTATTGCAGTAAAATTTTGAAACCTACGCTTTTATCAGCATGGTGAAAATTGAAAACTGGTGTGCCAGAGGGATAAGCTTTGGGAACAATCATTTTCTTGTGTGATCTCACTTAGTTGCATTATCTGACAAATTCGCCTTTTGTGTTGGTGATATACAGAAGATATTACCTTATTAGAAATGAAATTAATAGTGGCCTCATAAGAATAAATTTCCTATAACAAATATAATATTCAGTCCTGGATGTTTAACTTTCCATGAATGTCAGATGAAGGAGGTTTCTATTTATTATTTGATTATACCATTTTGGGAAATATGCAGGACAACCGCTCATTTGTGTTGGTATTGTACAAATGTTGCCCAAAGTGTGCCTGTAAGGTCAAACCCAGAGATTTGTGTAGAAATATTTCGACTGGCAACAAAATATCAACAGTCATTTTATTCATTATTGAATGTACCTCTCTCTCACCTAAGCATAAAACAAAATAAACCAACTGAATAGTGCGGACATACAAAAACCCTCCGTTCACTTTTGAAAATTAGAAGACTATATATCAAGGTTCCTCTATGAATATTAATGATTGACCACTATAAACCAGCGCAGTGTCATCTGTAAATGTGGAATATCTTGCTTGTAACTGGCATTTGGCAGTTGATGATTTTTTTTTGTAAAATTTGTTTTATTTTTGCATTTCACGGCCAGTTTAAAGATTGCATAGGACGTTCTACATATATAAAGTACATACCCCATTTTCAGTTGAATGAAGTTCATAGTGTTCTTTTGGTAACTCCGCACTATTGTTTTTCCTATCAATAAGTACTGATATTCATGCTATTACAGGTAAACTTTGTCCTACCTTGATATCTTGTCCCGTTCAAAAGTTTAGAGGTGTGAGCTTTTTATATCCCCATTGCATATCTATTCATTCATTATCCTGGCCAAGAAAGTGATTCAATTATGATAGTTATATTAATCATTCAATTTTAATGTATTTTTATTGATACACTCATCATTTATAAAATTAATTTTCATCACATATTTTTGTAAATAAAGATTATTGTTATTATTGATAATTTAGCTGATAATATTAAACCATATGTCATGTATTTTTACAGATCAAAGTGATGCACAAGCAGCTACTTCTGTTTCACAATGCCATATCCGCATATTTTTCTGGGAATCAACAAGCCTTAGAAGCCACATTGAAACAATTTAATATAAAAGTGAAAACTCCAAGTTCAACATTCCCATCATGGTTAGAACAGTAGATTCGAAACATGTATTAATAAGTATCAGATATCTAGTCATTTTTATGAAGTTGAAGTGAAGATTTTATTTATTGAATTTGGCTCATAAACAGTAAATTTTTGAATAGTACATGAATTGGTCACTGCTCAGATGTTCGAATACAATTTTACATGTTTATTCACAGTGAATGTACTTTTGACTAAGCAGCAGTACGTTCGAACAGAAGGGATTGTGTTTGCAGTTTCATTTGCTTTTTCACACGTTTTATATTCACCTATTTTTAAGTGTTTTGAGTTGTGGACAATGTTATGAACAAAAATTGGAAACATTTTTTAAATTTGTTTTCAATATAAACAGTTCCATGCTTACACAAAGTATTATTAGTACTTATATTCTGGTGGACAACCAGATGCCATTTCAAAACTTGTAGCCAGTTCTACAGAATGACATTTCAGGTGAAATAATGTCTAGAACATTGCTCAGTATCTAGGTATTTGTTGACTAGCACATTTTATGGATCTGCTCTGATATAATTTAAATTTCCCAGTGTAGTTTTTTGTTTTCAATGGAGGTTCACAGATATCAGGCCATTGACTAAAATTTCCAAGCCTGTTATATCTAGGTTGGCATCATATGGCTAGGCAGCGATGCAATTCATATCAAATTTAATTTTTATATGGAATGGTAGTTCATTATGGTTATCAAGCAAAACATGCGTTAGTCGCTAATCTTGGTGGGCCTGCCTTGAATGGTTGATTATTGGTTAGCTTCCCTTAAAATATTTGAGCTAATGATTAATCTACCATTATCAACATATCTGATTATCAGTAATTTGATACTTATTACCCAAGCATTAATTCTACAAGGTTTCAAGTTTTATGATATAACTCTATAATAATCATAATAATAATAACAATCATATGCGGGTGAACCGATTTCTTTTCATACAAAAACTGACTATGATGAAATCCTTCACGAAATTACAAAACAGCCTCCCATGCTTCTTGTTTGTAGAGCAGTGGCCAAAAAGTAATTATTTTCAAAAAGAGAATATTCGGTATAGATATTAATGGAAGCAAAAATTGTAAACGTTCAAATACTTTTGGCGAATGTAGATTACGAATTTCAGTTTCACATTGTTTATATTTCTACTCAACATCAGATATCCTGTAAATCACTTTTAACACCAGAAACTATAGTTTGCTTCACATTTTCCAATAGGAAAACGTAACTGAATGAATTCATTTCAATGTGTAGTGGAAACGAGAGATATTATAAAAATGAATCTCATTACCTTATGTTTTTCAAACTTGCAACCGAAGTAGAAATCACACCCGTGGAATGTTGTTTCAATGTTGTACGGAAATAATCATTTCAAGCTGAGCTGGAATCATTTCACTGGTGAACTTGTTCATTTTTACATAATTGAATGTGATGCAGAAGTGTATTAATTTTATTTATATCAGTTGAAAAGTAGGTAAAGCTCTGAAGAAATCTCTTAAAAGTTACAGAAAATATAATTTCATTTACTTTATGCTGATTACATGTGATTACACTCTCAAACATCAAATTCTTACTGTTCAAAAGACATTATTTTGTGGTGGATGGCTATATTTGTAGTTTTCTGGGACTTAATTGGTAATTTGAAAAAAAAATTAGAATTAAGGTGGATTCATGCAGCAGTTGTAACTCGGAACTCGGAATTCCTCCTCTGAAATGGGCTTTCAGTTGAATATCAGCCAATCTTTTGTGAAAATTAAAACAAAATCAAGCTATGTATACCTACTTGAAAATCAAATATTAGTCGGGATGGAATCTATGCTCAAATTGTTGATATCAAAACATCTTTAAATGTATGTTCAAAGATATACATTGGACGTACTCTGATGGACAACAAATACCCAGTGGATAATCCTTGACTTGGATGTATTGGAACTTTGAGGATTCTGGATGTTAGTTGGAGCTCCTATGGTCATGAAATTAACCTTGTATGGACGTGAACTGTTATGTACAAATAAAAGAGTCTAAAGACGGAAGTGGCTAATGGGTTTAGTCGAGTTCGCGTAACCATGATCTGGATGGTAGATCGGATTCGGATACTTTTAGTCCCTATCCTGGCTATCATACATCGAAAGGTAAGACCTCGTTAATCTTAAGCTCGAACAAGTTTTGACTTGCTGACGGGGGCATTAGCTGATTAACGAAAAACTCCATTCGAATATGTTTCATTTATTAAGCGACTGACCTCTAGATCATGAGGGAAGCTCCCTCACTACTACTCTGCGAAAAATATGGAGGCATGAGAAAAAAGAATCTACCAAGGCTAATTGAATAACTGATGAATATTGTGGGGGATGTCCAATCGACGAAAGTCCTTTTCATGTTCGTAAAAAGACAACCATAATTTGATAGGAAAGGAACATTTCTCACCTGGATAACCTTTTCATGTTCAAGTCCAACATAAATATGTTTTACGCGGCCCTTTCATGTCCCTAGAAACATATCCGTATTTTGCATGTTGAGGGATATCCAATAAACATCCATAGCCATATGGACCAGTAAAGAACTTTTTATGGATATCTATTACATGTCATGTGTTCTCTGAGCAATGAAGATTGCAGTATGTATCGAATCCATGGGATCGATGGACTTATTGATGAAATTAAAAACTGCCCTAAATTTATCTAGTGATCGACCATATAACTCGTTAGAGACAGATCGGTTTTTGTGATTCCGACTGCATTTTTGCATGAATATTGCAAATATCGCACCCCATATTTCATCATCAAACCTTCAATTCATTCTCAGAATTAGAACAGAACCTATCAGATTAAATGTCTCATGATTTTGAAATACCCGACCAGATCAGGAGATTACTTTCACATTCCTCTATCATGAGGAGAACGGAATTTCAATACTCAAATCTTTCTCAGGCATTCAATGATTCATCCCCAGAAATATTTGTCCCGACCCAAAAATTACCAGAGAAACATTTGATGAACATGTGCATTCCTTGATCTTTATATTATGTATCCAAAAGTTAATGTTTGTTCATATATGTGTTTGTTGAGAGGTGTATTTTGTTGTTTTGGAGAATTTTGTGTTCAAACACTTTTTATATTTTCAAAGGATTGGCAAATAAATTGGAAGTTTATTTATTTTATTTCATATATTTTTTTCAATTGACTGTATATTGAGTGTTTGACTTAATGAAGGATTTATATTATAATCGCCAAAGGGGAAACCGTTTTGAAAGTTTTGAATGGTGTTGAGTGATGGCTCATTCAAAAGATGTAAAGTAGTGAAAACGTACTGAAAATATGGGAAATGGTACGTTCCGCTTGAGGTCAGCTAAGTCTTACCTCAGATTTTTCGGTACCATTTATTTTTCCTATGCTGTTCCATGCAAGTTTTCAACAATTACATATCGAGAAGTACAAAGTATAATTGTGTTCTTTTTCACATTTGAGAAATTCATGCAAATGTAAGGTGAAGTAACGCAAGAAGCTCAGAAAGTTAAATTGTAGAAAGCGTTATGAACGTTCATGAAATAAACTATGTTACCTTACTGTATATCATGAACGTTCATAATGATTCCTATAGTTTATAGGGAACTTTTGTACGGTACTTTACCGTACGTTTACATTGTTTACATGAACTCAGCTCAAATGTACCTCCCGTTAGTTCCGTTGATTTAAATTAATTCTCATATAAAAAAAATTAAAATAACATGTTTTAATCCAGATGGCCTTTAGAATATGAATAATGATCTGTCAAAATTCACTCGATGGAATATTTCTGTTGGTCAAGAGGGTATATACTCCGGTCTACCGAATTCGCATGAACAAAGTATAGAATACCTATTACATCCCATGTCGTGACTTACCAGATATCTTTCTCCAAAACTCAAAGTTATTCATCAAGATGAAAGCTTATTGAATGACTGTGTATTCCCAAAAATAGAAATTTGCATTTGAATTGAAAAATAAAAATGATATCTGCTTTCATTGAATTCGAAAAAAACAGGGTTCGAATTCATGTCACTAGTAGATTTGTTTTGGTAGAATTCATGTTCGTATTCCCCAAGGTAAAAGTCAGTTGCGTGTCTTTATAAAACCAGATTTTGAAATTTCAGTTTCGATTAAAAAATATGTTTCAAATTTATGGATTTCACGGCATTAATTCTTACGTTCATTTCTATAACTTATATTCTTCAAATTAAAACTGAAATCTCAAAATCTGCTTTTGTATGGCACTCAATTGACTTTCATCTTGGGAGTTGACTATGAATTCAACCAAAAACATACTATTAGTGACGTAATTATACAAATTCAATACCTTGCTTTTACGACTTGAGTTCACCAAGATAGACCCTCTTAACTCATGATTGAATTTAAAGTAGGATTTCCCCCTTCTATAAAGATGCCTTCAAGTAGGTAGGTCTGGGACAAGGACATTCAATGTTTAATGTCCTTGGGTCTGACATTCATATTGAAGATTGAATCGCCCCCTCACGCATCATAATCTAACGCTAATAGTCACAGTGAATAAAACCATAATTGCTTTTTATCAGGGTACTAAACACCCTTTAACTAAAATGCAAAAATATCGAATCAAATTTCAAATTCTTTGCACGATTGAATGGAGAATGAGCTGTCACACCATGGCCATTATATTTTTTCAAAGGAGTTACTCCCCTTTATAAAAGATGAAATTTGGGGTCAATTATTTATATAAAACTGTACATTACACATTACGTCTAAGAATGGTCCTGTAATGAGTTAGATAGGAAAGATTACTTATTTGTTTAAATGTACCTACTCAAGAGGCACAGTGTATATCGTTAGTATACATATTCATATTTGACAATAATGCTTCTTAATTCCCTTATATTCTGTAATGATCACTAATTGAATTAATTAGAAGTTCTTGAATTCCTAATCAAATTATTACAAAAAATGTCATTTGATTTTCCTGTCCACTAATCATGAACTGAATCTGATTGCTTCGCTGGAATAATAAACATTTATTGTAACTTTGGTCTTTTATTTTCTAACTTTTGGGTTATTTGGACAAGGGACACGTTACCTGTTGGTACGTTTTAGCTCCAGGCTCCAGAGTTGCCACTGGGTCTGTTGTTCTACGACTAGGAACAAAAAATCTTCAAATTTAATTTTTCACCTAGAGCAAAAACCCTATGTCCTTAAATGATTTCCTTGGCAAGTAAAAATATTGAAAAGCACCTTAAACTAGGAATGTACTGCTTGAATGTGGTCGGTAAAGTAGGTAATATAAAGAATAAAAATCTTCATACTTGGCATATACCAGGAAAGAATCTACAGAGTGGGCGGACATCCAGTGTAAAGGATACCATTTTATGAAATTTTGGGAAAACAGTTTTCCTATACCGGGTGACCCGGAACTAATTTACTCCCGCGTATCTTCGTTGTTCATATTCATATTTCAAATAGAGTTCGAACATGAAAACTGGATACGCTTCCGGTCAACAGGAAATGTCATGGTTTGATCAATTTTGTGAGTCTGAAGGCGGGTTTACTGAACGAACAGTGCACAATTCATAATTTACTGGATATATCTAATGTACAATACATTAAAGAAATCTGGTTTATTGAACGTATATGCATACATCTTTTCCCGCTCCATGAAATGATCATTATTGCCATTTCTTGTGTTTACAAATGATAAAAGATTTCCGATGCTGCGCATGCGCATTTTCAATTTGTGCGAATCTTATAAGTTATACACTACGAAAAGTAAACCAGCACATTGAATACAACGGATTCAACTCTTATGAATTGTGCATTCAAGTTATTGATAATTCATTAAAGTGTGTTTATGCGTTCACTAATACCACCTTAATTCTCCAATATACATGTAATATGAAAGATATAACATACATATTACAGAATAATTATCATAAATAACAGGTCAAGTTTTGTAATTTAACGTACCTATCGATGTTTCTAGAAATGTTTTTCCACAAGCAATAATATTTTGGTCAATCATGGTTCCATGCAGGAAGTTTCCTGGAGATTATTGGTTAGAGAATGCAAAAATCAAGAGTTATTGCAAATTTGCAGAATGTATACCGTATACGTTATACCTTAGCGCTATATATCGATATCGATATACGTACGACGTTATACTTAACAAATTTTGTTTACTATTGCGAATGCGTACATGTCATTGCAAGGCATACCACTTCAGACTTCAGATGATGTGCAATAACTCTAGTGAATTATTATAATATGCTTTTGATGACAGGCATATGCGAAATTAGATTATTTGAATGACATTTGTTTTTCGTTCTCAAATAATGATAGTATCGAATTCTAAACTGTAGCCCAATTCTTGAGTCATGTGGATTTATTTTCATTCGAATTCGAATAGAGTGACGCAGAGCGATATGGACCAGATGTGTTGAACTCTGCGACACAAGTCGTATACGGATTCATCTCAAGAATACATCCTCTGGAGCAGGGTTTCTCAAACTTTTTTGCTAACCGTACCCCTTTTTGATCATTCAAAATTGGGTCTTTGCTATGAAAAATACTAAAGAAGTAAGAAAGCTATGAGAAATCGTAAAGTATATTTACCTCAAAAATAACACAAACTAACTCAAAATAACAAATATTCAAAGGGATGGATGTGCTTGCTTCTACTTCATTATTTCATCGATGTCTGGATTGATTTTTGAAAGCTTCATCCGTAAATCTGGAGCCGCATCAAGTCTATTCCTGTATTTTGTTTTAATTGAAACCAGGCCAGAGAATCCGCTTTCACAGAGATATGTTGTGGCGAATGGTAAAAGGAAGGAAACTGCATCCTCCGATAACACTGGGAATTCTCTCCTTGATGGCGCAAGAACACAAAGCAGAAATTACTTTATAAGTAGAAAGTAGACAGTAGAACAAAAAAGAAAAACCATTCGAATTCACTGATGATGTCTAAAATTGCCATAATTTGTTGGCAAAATTAATTTTCTCCGCCACTACATACATTTTTTTGTGTGCCCCCTGGAAGCAGCTCATGTACTCTGAGTGGTACATGTACCACAGTTTGAGAAACCCTGCTCTGGAATGACCTTTTGGACGATGATTATCGTGCCAACAGATTACAGAAACACTTCGACTCGCATAATTTGCATCAGGAGCGTTCATTCGAAATTAAGGGGCAATTTCAGGCGTGGCTAAGAGATGAAACATGCGTCCGAATTTTTCATTACAAAAATTTGACATGAACGTGTTCTGATTGATTCCATCACTGATTATTGGCAAACCACTGGTTAACAATCCTCATGCAGATCAGAAAACTATCTGATCGTAGAACACCGAATCTGTTGGTGTAGAAAAAAAATCTAGATATTTTCGCTTTCGTAGTGTGGTCCAATTGTGAAAGAAACCGGCAACACTGGTGCTGGCTGTCATGCCTGTCGGGGTCGGGAATCAAAACAAGACAGCCTTCTGCTCACAAAGCACTTTCGTGTTCGTGTTTCACGTTATATGTCATATGTGATCATAGACATATATTTTGTTGTTCCGTGTTGGCTGTTTGCTGTTGACTTTTATCAGTTCTGTGTCCGAATCTCTATTACTCTGATTCAGGGCTGTTCCAGTCAGTACTTTTGTACTAGATTTAGTACTAAATGGAGGGAATCAGTACCAAAGTACTTTTTAGTGAAAACTAGTACTATTTCAGTTTTGAGATTGGGTTCAATGTTTCAGTCACAAAATCTCCAAGTCGGTGTAGAGAGTAGAGACTGAAGAGACAAATCAAGTCTACTAAAAAAGATATAGAAGAGAAAAAAATGAGAAGAAGAGGGTCTAAGGTGTCAACGTCACATGGTCTTGTTCTAACTATTCTGTTGTTCTGTGACTGCTTTGTCAAAAGTTAAAACTGTGAAAGTTGTGGCTTGACTTGACAACTTTACATATTTCTGTCCCAAGAAATCTTGGAAATGTACTATTATTACAAATGAAGTTATCACTTTATTATCTCAAATTTTGTATTTTGATAAACTTTTCTCTGAATTTGGTTATCTCGTTCATTTTGTTGTTACTCAAATATTATTTTCAGGTAATTTCAAATTGTGATGTTAGTTTTCTATCTTGGTGATTTTCTTTAATAAAAAATTACCTCTGCCTCTTTGCCAATACCCAGTACCTACCTGGATTACTTCAAAATATAAGAAAAATAAAATCCAGTACTAAATTCTCAATTCTAGTACTTTTTCGAAATGAAATCCAGTACTATTTTTTATCGGGCAGGAACAGCACTGCTCTGACACAGAACACCCTATCTACACAGAAGCGCAACTGAAGCGTTCCGACCGAAATGAAAGCTTGGCTTGTATATTGTCAACCTCACATTTGTGTTGTTAGGGTGTTATAAAATTTTCGAACAATTATCAATGTCCTTGGGTTATTACTACTGATAAATTTTATTAATATCAGATGAAAGCATGATCAGAGTAGTTTTAAACGTTCGTGACAGCAAAATTCAGTTGATTACTCTAAAACTATTTGAACATCAAATAGCTGCCTACACCACTTTTCTATCTACTTTTTTTTCAAAGGTGCAAAAAACAGTAAGCCTACTCACTGAAATTATTTTGGTAATCATCCAAATATTCCTTTTATATGTTGAGAATAAGGAAATGTAGATTGCTGATCAACGAAGCATTTAGGCATTTAGTTCTGAATTATTAAGACCTTTCTAGGGTCATATCTTCAAATGGAATCAAAACTGCCCCAATTTCAGTTCAGAAGCAGAAATGCTCAGTCTAGAAAGTTTACAAAGGTGTATCACTTGAACTGTATATCAACCGACAGTTTGAATTTACCGCCAAGAAATGACATTATACAAGCCAAGCTTTAAATCAAGGTTACGAAAAATTGACCCAAAAGATCAAAGGGACCGCCTTCAAGTTGCGCTTCTGTGTAGATAGGGTGTTCTGTGGCTCTGATTAGTCTATTCACTCTATTGTTCTTGTTCAGTGTTCAGCCATTTTGTCTTGTAGCGTCGTAGGAGGAAGTCTCAGTTTATATTTCCAAAACACAAATTAAAATGGATGCTCAGAGTAATCCCGATACAACTAACGTTAAAGTGGAATCATCAACAAATGATAATGCTCCATCTGCCATTCCAGAAAAACCGAATAATTTCGGCCGCGATCGTCAAGGAGGTGGTGGACCCGGTGAAAGAT